>OU015496.1:19219523-19639523 GCA_907164885.2 Dolomedes plantarius
ATTTTTAATAAAAAACGAAACCGGTACACAGGTGTAAAATTTCTTTCTCTATGACGGAGTACAATTTAAAAAAAAAAATCTTTGAATCGAAGTCGGCAATCCGTGGACAAATTTTCTCCATAGGTTAACATTGAGGTGAGGGAATCCAGTGGGGTTTGTACATAGCAGCCTTAACGCAGCTGGTCGAGGGGAATCCACAGGGGGTAGACGCACCTCTATCGGGCACAAAAAACATTAAAAAATTAATTTTAAAAAACTAATTGAGCCCCAAATTTCGTTTTTCCTGATTTAAATTTCTCGGGTCCAAAACATTAACTGTGCCGAATTTGGTCCCGGTGGGTGAAACAGTCTATGATTCTATAGCGGACAAACAAACAGACAAGCTCTTTTATGTATATAGATATATATATGTGTGTGTGTGTGTGTGTGTGTGTATGTGTGTGTAACATGATGGGCTCCACCGGAGAGGAACGATTAAATCATGGACCCACCATGTCACAACGAAGAGATAGACGCATGTTATGTAGTCGAGGCCGGAGCATTAACAACAATCATAACGTTGAACTAAATATTTTATTAGACAAAATGACACAACCTCTCGGGGCAATGAAATATGAAAAAAAGCTCTTCGAATTCTGACCGCAGGGTCTTATATAAACTTTTGAGGTGACTCGCCATGTGATCATGAAAAAGAGTAATGATTGGCTATCCGTGACTCTGGTGTCAGAGGTCACGTGATACCTTATGTAAGATGCGCGAGAATTTGGGATTTTCGAGAGGGCGCTACGCAACTGTCTTTGTTCTTTAAATTGGAAACAAAATTAATCTACGCCCAAGAAAATTTAGAAGAATTTAGAATCTTGAAAGGGATTTAGGGTTTTTTTATGTTATATATATATATATATATATATATATATATATATATATATATATACAGAAAGGAAGAGAGAGAGAGAACAGATACATAAATAGATAAACAGATAGTTATACAAGCGTTTGAACTCGTATATTTGCCATTTGAACAAACATGACATTTTAGAAAAATTTTAAAGTATGGGACTTGTTCTAACAGTGACATAAAAGTTTTTGCCTTCTTATTACTGCATCATCAAAAAAAGTTGTATCAAAATTTTATGAATATTTTGTGCTATTAATTTATAACATAACAAGCATATCTTACAGATGTTTGTGGATCAACCTGCCAGCCCTAATTTTACTAATTTCCCTCACGAGCCTGGCTGGCCTTGTCATCTACGCCTTCTATGCAGCTTGTGATCCTATAGGAACAAAAATGATCGACGCTCCTGATCAGGTAAAAACATCAACGAATTTTTGGGAAATATTAGTGAATTTTTTTGGGAAATATTAGTGAATTTGCGTGTGTTTGTGTTTAATAATATGAACCTGTATATTTATATACAGTGAAACTTCTCAATGGCGGCTAATAATGATTCCGAAAAAAGTAGCCGTTTTGAGGGGTGACTGTCGAAAATAGGTTTCTTCCATAACATTAGCTTTATAGTGTCTTTAATCGGTTCTGAAAAAATATGGCCGTTTTGAGGGGGGGACCAGCTAGAGAAGTTTCAATGTGTGTGTATATATATATATATATATATATATATATATATATATATATATATATATATATATATATATATCTAATATATAAAAATGAATGTTTGTATCTCTGTAATTGTATAGAAATCCACAGTTTAGGAGCAACGATCGTGAAATTTTACATACAGGCGTCTTTAAAAACAGCCGAGGGTCTGAAGATCTTCAAAAATCGAAATTAATTACCGTTGATTTTTAATTAATAAAAAACCAACAATTTTGAAACTAAATGTAAGCTGTTACACTTTGTGGAATCACCCCTCTGAATATGGCGTCCACGTTAGTGTTAGCTGGAAAACAGCGAGCGAAAAGATAAAAATAAATAAAATCAAACAGTTTCAAGTTATATATTGAACCAGAATAATAAATGAAAATAATAATCTTTCAAGTCAGATTTTATACTTTAAAATTTATACTTTAAGACATTTCGATTAACGATCTTTCGATTAACGGCGTTTTTTTTTCGCCGCGTTATTTTGTAAACAAACGTTCTCTGTTGCCATTTTCATTTCAGACATTTCTTATTGAAACGATGTAATGCGTAGTAAATGCGTTAAATATTTCTTATCTAAAATTTATATTTTAAAACATTTCAGTGAAATTAACATAGTCTTCAGATTATAAACAGACGTTATTTGTTGCTATTTTCATTTTAGAAATTTCTTATTAAAATGATTGAATTATCCGATATATTTCCATAGTGGAGATTTAGACACATTACAGAATTTAAAAAAAAAAACAGTTTGTGTAATGCAAACTTGAAAAAAGTTACAAAAGCAGATTAAAAATTTAATTTAAAAAAATCTAAGAAAATTTTTCAAAAATCTTTCTTAGTGCACCACTACATTATAAGAAGAATCGCCATGCAAAATTTCAGTCCTTTAGGTTCAGCGGTTTGGTCTGTACTTTGTATGTCAATCAGTCAATCAGTCAGTTAGTCAGTTACGGAACTGTTTTATATATATAGATTTTTATTACTATCTTTATATCGTAACGTTAACTTCATGCGCACACATTATTTTCCTATGCTTTTTTTTATTATCTTTATAATAAGCGTAATTTTCATATGATTTTAAACAACAATCGTTTTTAACTGGCATTCAATTGGCTGTTAAAACTTTATATTTACACCCTATTTAAAAGAAGTAGGGTGTAAATTGTAGGGTGGAAAGTTGGTAAAATCAAAATTTTGTGCAATGTATTTAATTTCTCGATTAAAAGTAGTTTTTTTCTAAAAAATTATTCATTTCGCTTGAAAAGCTAAATATTTTATGCACGCGGTTTATATTATTATTACTATCTTTATATCGTAACGTTAACTTCATGCGCGAGCATTATTTTCTTATGCTTTTTTTATTATTATCTTTATAATAGCTTTATTTTCATATGCTTTTAAACAACTATCGTTTTTATTCATATTATGTTGGTTTTTTATTAATTAAAAATTAAGGATAATTAATTTCGATTCCGGAAGTTCTTATTATCTGTATTTTCATATGCTTTTTCATTTACGAATTATTCAAATGTTGGTTAAAAAACTTATGTAATTTATACATTTGCGTGAGTTTAATTATTGTAATTAATAAATTTATATTTCTGGAGAGGATGTTTCAGTTTTTAGTGGTACGATGATTAAAGGCTGAATATACCAAAATTCTCAGGAGTTTATTATGGAGAGAAAAGGAATTTAATATGTAGAGGATGTTTATAGGAGTTAAATGTGGAGAGGAGTTGAATGGTTTGCAGCCCTCAATCAAACACTTCATTTTTTAAGAGGCAACGCTGCAGTCATATCATTGTTCTATTGGAAATTTCTGCTGAACCTGTAATTGCAGCTTCTTTTTTTCACCCCAATGATGAAAGGCTAATTCTAGCTGAATTCTGAGGAGTTTATTATAAATTTTTATATTTATAGATTTCACAAGGTTTTTTTTCTGTTATTTATACTGTGCTTAGTTTTAAATTAATTTTGGTTAACAAACATTAGAGAATTTGACATTTTTACTTTTCAGATTTTAGTGTTACAATGATGAAAGGCTGAAATTCTGAGACGTGTATAACATTTCACATATATTTTTTATGTTATTTATACTGTGTTAATTTTTAAATTGACTTTGGTTAACAACATTCTTAAAATCCCGGGCATCGCCGGGTACTTCAGCTAGTATATATATATATATATATATATATATATATATATGTGTGTGTATATATATATATATATATATATGTATATATATATATATATATATATATATATATATATATATATATATATATATATATATATATATATATATATATTTATATATTTATATATATATATATATATATATATATATATATATATATATATATATATATATATATATATATATATATATATATATTGATTGATTGGAACACTCATCTACAAAAATTAGTGGATTAAAATTCGAACCCTTCGAACCCGGGTCTCTTAATTTTCAATATGTGTTCTATCTGTAAACCTGCGGTGGGCACATATAAAGCCAAAGCACATATATACACAAATTCAAATTTTTTTATTTAATGTAATTGCATATTTTCACAAATCCCATATAAGGACACATATAAAAAATATAATTATGAAAAAGAAAACAATCATTTAAAAATTTTAGTATTAAAGTTCAAATATAATAAAAATCAAATTTAACAAACATCAAATATAATAAAGAATATTTATTAATAATAATTACAAGATAAAAAGAAATTTTTGTATACCATGTTTTTAAATTTTCTGTTGAATCATATAAACTTGACAATTCTATGTATTAATAAATACTTTTTTAAAATTTTTTTGATGAATTATCCCATCAACTTGAAAGAAAATGAAGTTAATTGGAAGTTAACTTGCGTTTAACATTTCGTTCCCGTTCCGATCGATAGATGGCTGCACCAGTCTACAAAACAATATTAACTGAAAGTGAATTCAAAGCTGCTGAAAGATGGCTAAAAGTATTAAAATAAGGCATTATCATCGTGTTCTGAGCTATTCTAAAAGTTTCAAATGTCTAGTTAGTCGAGAAGTTAGTTAAAAATAGATTGCAAGATTTGTACTGGACAAAAACACACTGAAACAAGATAGCGAGTTAATGAAAACATGGTAAAATGTATAATTACATCTAACGACAATGTTTGGCCAAATTTTTCAAATCTGGAGTAAAATTAGTTAAAGATGTTGCCTTTTTCTTTTGTAAATGTTATGATAGTAGCGCTAGCAATGTAAATGCGTATAGTGCATACGTACTATATGCAATAGCACTGAATTCCAAGTATGGCTACTACCCCCTTCAACATGCGGACTGACTAATACGGTTTGTGCACACTGTAGCGTCACGACAAGTAGGTAAGGCGATTCTCTCTGAGGCGTTGCTAAAAATTACTACTATGGGATCCATAACAAAGAAAGACAGAGTTCTAATTAAAAGCGAAGGCCAATTTTTTAAAACAAAAAACTCAACAATTTATTAACAAAAAATTAACATTTAAACAGTGTAACATATTCAATTAAAATCCCGTGCAGATTCACAACGTACGGAGCCTAAAACACACATCCGCACAGGCCGCGTTCTCTAGCGTCTCTCTCTCCCAGCGAGGGAGTCGGCAAGCGTTGGTGTCAGTCCCTTCGTAGACGCCAAACTTTATTACCTTGCAGAAACGTTAGGATGACAGCTTTACTGGCTGCATCTGTAGGAAAAACGATTTTTAATCCCCCCACGTGTTCCGAACTGGTGGAACCGAGCAACACATTCCTTGAAAAATACGCAGCTGTGTTTCAAGCTCTTGTGAGGTCTCGGGAAAAAATAAGACCATATTTCCAGTACGCTACAACACGCTCACTATAAACGGTTCAGGTAAAAAAATGAAACTAAAGTTTTACTGGGAGCCGCATTTGCCAACCTTTGTACTAAACTATCCTGACGCTGAAGATCTCTCATTTTTCGAATTTAATTTACTACTCAGTAATTAATGTAAGAATTATCTGTACATAATTCTTTAATAAAAAATGAAGCACGGCGTCGAAAAAGATCCATAGCTGAGTTTGCAATGAACATTGGTACTAATTTTTTCAAATAATTAACTATTTAACAACATTGGAAAAACGTCAGCATTGTTTCAATCCTTCGCATTTTCTTTTATTCCAATTTCCGTTCATGATGAAAGAGAAAAAATATTGCTACAAAGCAACTGTTTTATTGACATGCTTATAATTGATTTATTTATTTGAAGAAAAACTTACATGTCTTATTTTGCAGTTATTCCCACGTTTTGTCATGGAAACATTGGGATCTTTGCCTGGATTACCTGGACTTTTCGTTTCGGGAATCTTCAGTGGAGCCCTTAGGTATACAACTGGTTTCTAAAACTCGTGTAGTTAAATTGAAAAGAATAACGTTAGCTTAGTATTTCGGTACCTAATCAGATGCCTAATTTATATGCCGAGATTCGAATTTAAAGTATACTCGAGTTGATCGAATTTTAAATCAGAAAAAAATATTATTTAAATTAAAACTTTATATTACGTAATATAAAGTTGCATACAAAAAATTTGGATTTTGGAGAAAGGAAAATTTTCATTTTATATCTCTGACCACTTGGGTGTCCCCATGTTCTTCCATCTTGAAGTGACTTAATAATTAGTTGGCTCAAATTATATATATATATATATATATATATATATATATATATATATATATATATATATAAAATACACACATATATACATATATATATATATATGTGTGTGTGTGTGTGTGTGTGTATCCTAAATATTACTCTTCAGCTCACACTAAATATTAAAATCTTCTACAAAGCTGATCATTCTCAGTTAATTAACAGCTGCATCAAATAATAACTGTTATAATTTAGCTGAAATGTCAAATCAAGCGTAATTTGCATAACTATCACCTTTACCAATTTTTTTAATGAACTGTATACTTTATAAAGCATTTATTTTACTTACGGGATAGTAATTTACTTTCTCCTTGAAACAAACAAGCAATGGTTATTACAGTCCAACCTGTTTTTGTGCGGCCTCTTTTTATGCGATTTTTTGTGCGATTTTTTTTATGCGGTGTATGAATATGTATCGAAAAAATATTTAAATTATATATTTGAAATTATTTATCTGAAGCTCGTGTATATCTGACTATCGCGAAGTTTACAAGTAGCTGATCAAATGACCGTCTTCGCAAAAGTGTAACACCGACAAAATTAAATAACAAAAATTAAATCAACACTTATACGTATCTTCAAGTGACGAGAGCGATTATGAACCAGTTCATCACAAGAATATGCGCGTTTTGGACTACGACGAGTAGTATCGAATTATGTACATTTTGAAAAATTCTCCATGTTTAAAATGAGAATTTTAATTTTTTTAAAAAGTTCCCATGTGTAATTTAATTATTTATTTTGTTTGGAAAGCAATTTCTCGCTATTTCGTAAAGCTTTGACATATTTTCTAAGTGAGGCTTTTTTTATGCGGTCCCTCTCCACTGCATAAAAAAAATTTCTTTAATATGTTGAGAAAAATTATTTGTTATAGCTATTTATGAAGTTTCTGAATATTTGTTTTGTCCGGTTTTTTTTCTCTCTCTTTTTCTTTCTCTTTTTTTTGTGCGTGTGTGCGGTACCTATGCACACACACACAAAAACAGGTTTGACTGTAATTTAGCTGAAATATCAAATAAAACGTAAGTTGCATAATTGTCAACTTTACCAATTTTTTTAAGAGATTATACATTTTATAAAGCATTCATTTCACTTATTCGTTAATAATTTGCTTTCTCCTTGAAACAAATACGCAACGTTTATCACTAGCATATGAGACTACCTTACATAAGCAACAGATTTTCCTATTCATCTCCTAACTTATACCTAGCTGCTTCTATATCACTTGAAGCATGTGACATTTTTAGGCTGGTATTGGAACAAATAGAAGTCCAGAGAAAATCCAAGACATTCAGTGCTATGGAAAAACAAATAGTAAAAAAAAAGCGAAAAAAATTTCAGGTAGTCTCTTCTAACGAAATTACTGCGGGTTATTAACGTACGATTACTTATCGTTGCTTACCTCTTTTGTATGTATATATGTATGTATGTGTTATGCATATATGTATCTATATATATGTACGTATGTATATATATACATATATGTATGTCAAAATTTTGACGCATTTTGGTGCTTTTCTGTTTAACTGTTTATTGTTTGTCCAAGCTATACAGACTGGGTTTGGCACGCTGTCAAAATTATAACTCGCGATGTACGGACGGACGGTTTTAGCGTATGAAATTTTGGTTTCCGGGTTTCCGTTATGGAGCAACGCAATCCTACGTTAAAAAGTAACTATAACGGGAGTAGGCTGTCCCAAATATTCTTCAAATTTGGTGCATTTTCGAGCATATAATAAATTTATAGGTTTTCTATTACTCTAATTATTACAACTGTAGGATTTCAAATACACTATTATATTCTACATTAAATAAAACATTAACTAGGGTTTCCAATTATCCGGATTATCTGTAAACTCGGTTCTAGGTTAGTAATTTTAAAGTTATCCGGCAGATATTGGATAACCGAACAAAAAAAATATTACTGTACTTTATAAATATTATTTTGTGTGTTGTATTACTTTATATGTGATTTTAAATTTTAAATTGCAAAATTTTATTCATTTTTATTATTTAAAGAATAATATTTCAAAAAAGCTAAATGCAATGAGTGATGCTCAAGAAAGCCTAGATCTAATTTTTGCACAGAAATTTCCAGAAATGGAAAAGGCTCTCTCCGAATCACTTGAAACCAGTTTCGCTGTTTTCAGTGCCTTATACAGCAATTCAAGATTTTGTGTTCCCTCAAATCAGGGGTTCCTACCCTTTTTCCTCTATCAATCCCTTTTAAAAGAATGATTTTCTTCATTGACCCCTCTGACATTTTTCTCTATAATATACAGCATACAACATAAATACTTTACTATTCGCTTTATACATTCGGCCATAAAAACGATTCTAATTGTAGTACCGACTTCATTTTTTAAAAAAGATTCCTCACATTCCATTTTTTAAAATTAAATCATAATTAAAAAAATCGAGTTTTTTTAAGGCTTTAAAGTGATCTCCCCCCCCCCCCCTTAAGGTCTAGGGGATTTCCCCAGTTCTGCCTAGTGTTGGTACACAAATAAAAGCCGACGGCGGCATTCGAGGCAAATACAAAAACGTCCTGACATTCGACTTTAGACGCGTGGATCACTCCTCCCTATGCAAATATGTATTTAGGCATATTAAAACGGATATTATTATCTAATAATTACATTCTTAAAAAATTAAATTAAATTTTAAAACAGAAAAATTTATCATAGATCCCCAATAGACACCTGGAATACTATATATCCTTTTTAAAGTTCCATCGAACCCCAAGGGGTCCACCTACACCCCGTTGGGAATTCCTACCTTAGATGTTTTCTTGAAGATGCTAAATTCCTGCTTTTAAGTGCCTCTATCATTTGATATCCTTACATGCTTAACGTTGGATGCGCTTGAAATGTATGAATTAAGCTCATGTAATCATTTTTCTGGTTCACCACGGGATGCGTTCACACAAAATGTCGCCAGAATGCTGGCGACATTTGGTGTATATATATATATATATATATATATATATATATATATATATATATATATATATATATATATATGTATATGTATGTATATATATATATATATGTATATATTATATACATATATATATATATATGTATATATATATACATATATATATATATATATATATATATATATATATATATATATATATATATATATATATATATTAATATATATATATATATATATATATACACTGCTGGCCACTGTAAATGCAACACCCTGAAGGAAACATGCAAATAACATGAAATTTACAACATGCATTAGCGGAGGTGAGATATGCAAATGATTAGAATTTCAGCGCAGACGCACATCACGCGCGCCTGTAGCGCCACTTCAAACCGCTATTTAAGGCTTGGAGATTTCGACGATTTCAAGTTCGGCAATTGTGTTTTTCTTGTGGTTTTTTCAAAAAAACGATCAATTATGCCTCGTCGAAAACAGCGATCATCTTTTGATCAAGTATCCGAGTTCGACAGAGGAAGGATAGTGGCCTACCGAGATTGTGGATTATCTTTTAGGGAAATCGGTAGTCGTGTTGGACGAAACCAAACAACTGTAATGCGGATATGTGATCGTTGGATGCAGGAGGGTACGACGGACCGGCGTGTTCGATCGCATCCACCTCAGCGCACCACTTCAGGTGATGACAGGCAAATTGTGCGCATGGCAGTGACGGATCACTCAGTCGCATCACGAACCATAGCACAGCACATGCAGTCTGTAAGGCATCATCCAGTGTCTGCGCGTACCATTCGACGCCGTTTACAGCAGAGTGGTCTGTCCGCAAGACATCCATTGCTTTGTCTACCCTTGACGCAGAACCACAGACGTCTCCGCCGCCAATGGTGCGATGACAGAAGGATGTGGACGGCAGAATGGAATGAAATTGTCTTTACTGACGAGTCACGCTTCTGTCTGCAACACCACGATGGTAGCATTCGAGTCTGGAGACACCGTGAAGAGAGGATGCTGAACAGCTGCGTTATGCACCGCCACACTGGTTCTGCACCGGGTATTATGGTATGGGGCGGTATTGGATATCACTCTCGCACACCTCTAGTACGCATTGCCGGTACATTAAACAGCCAGCGCTACATCTCCGAGGTGTTGGAGCCAGTTGTCCTTCCTTACCTTCAGGGCTTGCCCACAGCCATATTTCAACAGGATAATGCGCGACCACACGTGGCACGCATTGTCCAACGGTTCTTCGTTAATCGCCAGATTGAATTGCTTCCCTGGCCGCCTCGCTCTCCGGATCTTTCGCCGATAGAAAACATGTGGTCCATGGTTGCTCTACGATTGACCCAGATTCCATCCCCAGCTGCCACAGCAGATCAACTTTAGCAACGTGTGGAAGATGCTTGGTCTGCTGTACCCCAAGAACTCATCCAAAGTCTGATTGAATCAATGCCAAGGCGTGTGGCAGCGATGATCTCCAACAATGGCGGCTACTCTGGCTACTGATTTTGGCACGAACCACACTTCACAGAAGTCTATAAATTTAATCATTTGATACTTGGTCAACATGTTATCTACAAAATAAATTTTGTTGTGATATCTCTTGTCTTTCCTGGTGTTGCAATTTGGGTGGCCAGCAGTGTGTATATATATATATATATATATATATATATATATATATATATATATATATATATATATATAGTATGCCCACTAAAGTCCTTTCCCACCCTCTTCACTTCGGAACGGCTGCTGCTATATTCATAAAAGTGGTGTCTAGGTATAGTAAAGTAGCCATACGCTACTGAATGAAACCGCCTATCGCGCCACCTGATGGAAAACTGCGGAGTTAGCATTCCTATCTCGAAAACGGAACGAGATAGGAAAAAAAGGCATTTACACAGTAGTAGAGAATCCACGATTTAGTACGAAAAGATACCTTGTGGACATTAATTTGAAGAACAGAACGGTTAAAATGCGCATTTGTTTTATCGTGATTTCCTACACTGTGACATGACAAAGGGATCTGAGAAAGAAAAAAAACTAATTTTAACAATATACCTTTATTTGAGATGTTCAAACTTCTCACCGTCAGCTGCAATACACATTTGGATCCTCGTTTGAATCTCACGTTGCACACGTTGGAGCATAGAGCGTGACACGTTGGCACAAGCGTCCGTAATGCGTCGTTTAAGGTCCTGCAATGTTTGTGGAGGGGTCGCATACACCTACTGTTTCAGGTATCAACACAGGAAAAAGTCCAGTGGAGTGAGATCAGGCAGCGTCTGCTTTATAAAGACAATCAGTAGTACAAGGATGAAACCCTCGGGGTTTGAACCGCGATCCATTTGATTGGGGATCACAAGCGATATACCACTGTGCATATTGCGGTGTCGTGTTTTACCCGAAAGATAATCATTTCTCCTTCCGTTCAAGTTTTGTGACGTCTTAGTGTAGGAATTAACGAAAAACAAATGTGTGTTTTAACCGTTCTATTCTTTGCATTAATGTACACAAGGTGTCTTTTCTTACTAAATCGATGATGCTCTACAACTTTGTAAATCACTTTTTTCCCCATCTCGTTCCGTTTTCGAGATAGGAATGCTAACTCTGCAGTTTTCCACCAGATGGCGTCGTAGGTGGTTTCATTCAGTAGCGTATGGCTACTTTATTATACCTAGACACCACTTTTATGAATTTACAAGCAGCCGTTCCGAAGTTAATAGGGTGGGAAGGGACTTTAGTGGGCATACTGTATATATATATAGGTGGTTATCAAAATAATGGAAACACTAAGAAACATCATGAAAACTTCTATTAATATGGCGCAGAATCACCTTTGTCATTTAATACCACCTGATTCCCCTTGGAAATGGATTATACAAGTCATGAATAGTGGTTAAGAATATATTATACCATTCTTCAGGGCAAAGTCATGAAAGTTCCTGTAGAGATACTGTGGGGGATATCGATACCTAGCTCTATCCGCTTATACATATCACAGTGGTTGGATGATATATAGTTGGGGGGGGGGGGGATTGTACAGAGCCAAATAAGAAATTTGACTTCTTTTTCATGCTCTTAAAACCAATACTTGATAGATTTAGCTGTATGTATAGGGGGATTATCATCCTGGAGAATGCCATCCCCTGCACGAAACAATATTTGCACCATAGGATGGACTAGTAAGCTAAAATTTCGACATAGTCCTTCCCATTCATTCTCCCTTTTAGGGTTACAATAGGCCCTGAAGAAAACCATGAGATGCCATCCCAAACCCTGATAGATTTAGCTCCATGATTAACTGTTGAGATGAGACAGCCATAATCTTACGCTTGTGTAGGTGTTCTCCAGACATACACACGTCCTGTTGCGAGGAACAATGTGATCAATGATTCGTTGTTCCCCCCAAAAGCTCGAAGCCCTTAGCTTCATTACTACTACCTGACAGTAGAATAATACATACACTATATTACTTAAAAAAATACCGGTGGCCAGACTTGTTTTTTAAGGAATACGTAGCACATTCATAAATACCACTAATATTGATAGGTGTTTCCATTATTTTGATAACCACCTGTATATATATATATATATATATATATATATATATATATATATATATATATATATATATATATATGAGTTTCTTCATAAGAGCTGTAGCAAAACTTAGAACAGATTTTGTTCAAACATTTGTAGTATCAACAAGGTATTTCATTAAAACCGTAATGTTGTCATTTTTTCGCGATCCAAAAGCTTGTGAAATTGGTGATTTCATACTTTATACAAATTTAATGCGAACTTTTGTTTTAATGCACATTGTGTTTTCTTGAATAAATTTCAAAAACTGATTTTCCAAATATTTCACAAATTAAAAAATAATATGTCAAAATTCAAATTTCAGCGCGTATTTTATATGGAAAATTTTAAAAAATGTAAGTTGCGGATATACGGAAAATATTGGACGGATATCGGATATGGTTAACAATCCAAACACCGCATATAACGGATACGGATATATCCGTTTCGGAAATCCTAACATTAATACAACATTAATAAAACAACAAATAAAGGCAAGTTTACATGCACGCATCAATTTTCGTTTAACAGATATGCGGGTGACTTGGAAAAATGACAGTGCAACATGATAAACATTAGCTCATAGGAAATATCTTATATTGGGGTATATTTTAGAACCCAAAACTATAAATAATGCGCTAGAAAACTTAATTGTTCTTTCATTTTAAGCTGGAAGGAGAAAATATTACATAAATTTTGAAATGGTAAATTAAAAATTTTATATTTAGCATTTTTTTTCTTTTTCTAGAGATAATTTTTTTATCAAAATGTCTAGTTGTGATCTTCAGTCTTATTAAATTTATCTAAGGAAAAACTTTGTTACTTACAGTTTAACGTGATGTATAATTTAATGCATCGCAAAGTATTTATTTATAACTATTTTTGTATTTTTGACAAATTATGACCTGTATAAAATAATTTCAACTATAGCTTTTAGTTACATGTTTGTGATCATTCCCCTGAGAAACATACGTAAAGGATTTCCAAACTTATTTTTCAAAAACTTCCTCTTGATAAAAATAATAATTTTTTTCCTTTTTTTTCTCTTGTTTTCTCTTCTTTATTTATTTATTTATTTATTTTTCTGTTTCTATCAGAATTATTCTTAATAAAATAAATAATTTTAAAACATTTCCAACAAAAAGAAAAAAAATTTTGTTCATCAATCAAAATTTCCTTTACAAAAACTATAAGAAAATTCAAATTTTTCTAATTTTCTCTTCGTGAAATATTTACTGTTGTAAGTACATGTGGATATGGAAATGTTCAGATAACTTTAATGCATGTTCTGAATAGTTATGCAGATTTATAGTTGATTCTATCGCAGGCATTTCGTCGTCAGTCATAATAAATTTAAACTACATTAAAATTTTTTCCTTGCCAACAAATATATCTGTGGAGTTATGGCAGTTGTTGATATGTCCGAAAAATTCAATTTTATGTGTTAAGTTGATATATCCCACTTAAAATTTGTTCTTTAATGTGGCAAAAGCTGATAGTGGAATTATGAAATAATACTAAGTTATTCGTATTGGCAAATGCTGTTATGTATAAAAGAGGTAATACTTGATCCCTAATTGAATATTTTAGTCCCTAATTGAAAATTTTCTTTGAAGACCAGCCATATGCTTGAGGTTTAATATGAGTATTAACTAAAGAATATTTGGATTGAAAAACTTAATTGAGCGATTTTATATTTCACAGCAAAACTTACTTTTTTAATTTGCCGAAAACATGAAAAAAATGGCATACCAACATCTGCTATAATGCCACATATATGCATTTTAACTTTTTTTAACTTTTTAAATTTTTTCTGATGCAGCACTGTGTCATCTGGCGTCAATTCTTTAGCAGCTGTTGCATTAGAGGATTTTGTAAAGCCGTATATTTGGAAGGACTTATCAGAAGTATGGGCAACAAGAATTACAAAGTGTCTAGGTAATTAATCATAAGGCATAAACATACTTTATATATTAACAGTTTCAAATATTATGAGATATTCTCAACATAATGTTCATTTTTGGGCAAGGGTTCACTCAGAGATATATTTTTTTATTATTTAGAAATTAACAGTATGTCCAACGTAGTAACAAATCATTAATTTTGCACAAATGTTTATGTTTAACTTACGTAAATTTCTTTCCTAAATGTGTAATTCATGGCTGTGTTTAAGCTATTGTAAGAACTACGTCTGTTTTAGGGAGTTATGAATTCAGTAAAAAGGGATAATAGTCAAATAGATGCGTGAAAATTTCTCAGAAAGGAATGAATTCATTGTTATACCATCAAAGTAAAATAAACAGGACTTTACGGAAAAAATTCAGAATTCTATTTCGGTATTACTTAGATCTGTATAATATGTTATAATATTCAATTTCATATTAATGCTAACATTTATAAGCTTAGATAGGCAATAGATCATTAAAAGATTTGCTCGATTTCTTGCATTTGAAATTTAATTAGCATGGTATGTACCATAAAATCCAATTTATAAGTTTTCAATATTGTTCTCTCATCCCAAACTGCTTGAGATATTTGTTTTTAACTTACATGGATTGCCAGTTTTTAAAATACATAAACGATGAGCAAAATTTTTAACAACTAAGAGCGTAGATGGCGTGTCGTGGAAGAGACGTGTCCTCCATGCATAAATTGTGAAACAAAGGATTTATTTGATAGACTAAAAAAAACATAGGAACCTGGTCACAACTGTAGGAGTCGATCATTGGAGGCCAAGACTTTACAATGACCTTTAGAAGTCCAGAAACGCTAAATGGATGTGAATTTAAATCTCTTTTACATCATCAGCATGTTATGAAAATTTATTATAGACTAAGTGTTAAGGAAATTTTGTAATATTAAAAATATATATTCAAGAACCTTCAAAATGTTTTGATATTTGGATAAAGGCATGAGTACATGATAATTCCAGTAAATTTTATTAACCTTAAAATTCGCACTTTACGCTTTATTTTTAGAAGTGTAATAGGGGGCACTTTCGGGATGATACCCAAAATTTTCTAAGAGATTCCATCTATGTATTTTTGGAGGATTCCATTTATTTCTTGATCTGCCACATCTAGTTTTAAAAAGACATCCCCAATTACATTATAAATAGTCTGGTGCTGCCGTCTGGTATGTAAAATAAGAAATAAAAAAATTTCAGGGTAAATGAAATGGATTGTTTTAATCTTTTAGGTGCGTTACTTTTAAACACTCCAGCCCGGAAATATCACGGGCACGAGAAATAGAAGGCGAAACCTCAAACCGTAATTTTGACGGGGGCGAGAAGGAAGGGTTAAATCTAAAACATACGTGCTACAAAAGAAAACTTTATATCTGATTCTAATTCCCCGAATTTTGAGTTTTCATGAATACCGCACTTCTTTTTCTATTTATTAGGTTATGAAAATAACGTAACTCAGATTATTATTCACTAGAAGATTTGATGTGATACCAGTAATCATAGCATGAACTTGTTTTCTTACATACTCGTGGAGAGAAATGCAATGCAATTGAAACTTCAGATAAATAAATATCATTCAAATAAATTATTTTGTGAAATAGTATATGCATAACTCTCTCTTTCTCACTGACTCATTGATTTACCTATGGTTTACCTTTATTTCAGTAATAATGTTTGGATTGCTTTCTATAGCACTAGTATTTGGTGCCCAACAGATGGGAGGCGTTCTTCAGGTATGGTGTTAAATTAAAATAACCTGTTACTTGCTATTTTAATATTCTCTCAAATGGGACAGTTTTAAAGAGATATTTTGTCGGATATGCATACTTTACAAATCTCTAGAAAACTATAGTGTATGTATGATAGAAACTGTGTAAAGACGAGCGAATTTTGATATATTTACACGAAACTTTATTCGTCTTTTGCATTGTTTTTAGTAACCATTATTCCGAGTATAAAGAATCTTGTATTGTAATATATATATATAGGCAGTTTCCACAGAAATTAGTTTATATAATAATATAGTTTATATTGTAATTATAAATAAGCAGAGAAAGATAGTTAACCCTCCAACGGTACAGTGATTTGAGACGAAATAGATGGTACTGTCGGGTCGGATCCGACCCTATGTCTTTTGTGATGAGGATTTTGGTAGAAATAAGTACACAATAAGCATTTTTGTTGTATAATAACATTTATTGATAACATTTTACATGAAATAAAAACCTTTTTGTATAAAAAAAAGACCAAGGAATTGTAATTTTGCTAAACAAAGAAAAGCTATCTGGCATTTACGTAGAATGTTGTATAAATTAGGTCTAATATGTAATTTAGTCTTGTACCTACATTTAGAAGTTACTGAACCATATTTCCGAGCACAAAAATGTAAAAAACAATATATACTGACATTTTTGGCCGTAAAAATTCCTTAATCGAAATTAAAAAACTAAAAATCTAAAAATCTAAAAAAAAATGATTAGTGATCATGAATAACGTTTTTCAACAAAGACACTCATATTTACTGCAAATGTATAACTGCAAAAGCTCCAACACCTGTTGCAAGACTGCCTGGTAGGGTTCCTTGTCAAGTCGATCTCTTGCATTGGATGGGAGAGTACGGGAGGGGGAAACCACACCCCTGGTTCGGATCCGATACCCACAGTACCGTTAGAGGGTTAAATATTTTAGGAATGTTGTTGTTTTCCTTCTCAGCCAAAAGAGCAAGGAAGTTAAGAAATGCTTTAAATTTTACTAAAGACCACTGTTAAGCCCGATGGGGCCGTATTTGGTTCGCCAGGCATTGGCTTGGCGCTCGCCATGTTGGCGCTATCTTTGTAGTCAGCATTTGTCTGCTCAGGCACGGAGTTGGTCGGGACACGAGCTCTGCACGTTTCGGTTGCTCCCATGTTCCAAAAAGTTATTGTAATTGAATAAAACCTTGGCGACCTCCCAGAAAGTACTTCGCGACCTTCAAGGGGGTCTCTACCCACAGGTTGGGACCCTCTGCACTAGACGAATGCTTTTAATCCTCATAGAGAAACATCTGTCCTGTTTATCGCTTAAATCAGCGGTTTCCAACCTTTATGCTACTCCGCCTCCCTAAGAAAAAAATTTTTCCGCCCCTCCCTAAAATTTTTTTTTCCCTGCGGCTCCCTATCTTTTAATAGATATAATAATATAGACACTTTAAATAATAATAACTTTATTACAAAAAAATAAAAACTACAATTAACAGAATAATAACAAGATTTTGCTATAACAATACGAACATGCATATTTATTTTTATATTAAATTACTAATTAAACTACATCCAACGCATCAAAATTTAATGCGAGGGTTGTTGTTTATTGGCACAAAGTTTATCAAATCTTGGGAACAATGGGGAGAGTGCCGCTCGTAACTCTTTTTCGACTATTAACCTGGTTCGATATTTGGTTTTCATTGCAGCCAGTGCCGAAAAGCCCGTTTCGCATAAACAAGACCTTACAAACGGTAGAAGCACTTACATTGCTTTGCAATACAAAGATTCATACTCTCCACTAAGATTCATCCAAAATTGAATTATGATTTCATTTTGAAACTTTTGTTTCAGTGAGTTATCGCGTGGCAATTCTATCATTTTTTCTTTTTCGATGGTCGCCAACTCAAATTCGTTTATTTATAGATATTATGGTTTATTCGTTTATTTATAGATGTTATGGAATGAACATTGATTTTTTATTAAAAAGTTTTGTTGCCTCCCCTGGCAATAGTCCGCGCCTCCCAGGTTGGAAACTTCGGGCTTAAATGATGACGAATATACGCTGTTTGGAGAACTGAGAATTGTGGTATATTTGTTAGTGCGCAAAATAAATTTAGTAACATTTTAGCGCTTTTGTTTGGTTCGAAACGCCTTGAAGACATTTATGAGGAGACCGCTTTACTGATATTACAAAGCCGTGCAGCTTGCAGACCTAATATTTTTCTATTTGTACAATATTGGGATATTATAGCTTTTCTGGTGTCATTCTATACTTAAATGTCATTTTAAGATTTTTTTTCCATTTTTTCCAACTTTTATAAAATTTTAATGAAAATTGTTCTGTTATTATTTTTAAATTATTTTCAAATACCAAAGCAAAATGGTAACTGATTGTTTATAAAGCATCCAAGAACAGTTAATGTAATATTTTTTGTAAAAAAAAATTATATGGAATAGAACTAAATGCTTACAATATATATTTTTTGCAATTTTTATTTTTATTAAAAATATAAAATTATTACATATTTCCATATCTAATGCTGTTAACTATACAGGCAGCTTTAACTATCTTTGGAATCATTGGAGGACCCATGCTTGGATTATTTACGTTAGGAATGTTCTTTCCATGTGCCAATACTTCGGTAAGTTTTATTTTAATTTGTCAATAAATCATCGTTACTCTAAGACCTTACAGTAATTATGTCTTATTAGTATGCTTTCATAAGACGGCAAAGTTGAAGATTTTTCTTTCGTATAGAGTGGAGGAGAAGACATTAAACATAAAGAAACGTTGACGTTTCAAATTGGAATAGCCTGGATCTAGGACACAGAAATATAGATTCCAAAATTCTCTTAAAATCGATTAAATTTTTTAAAAAAATTCTTTATGTAAATTTTCATAAAGTCCTTAAATTTTGCTTCGGGGTCTTGAGGTTTCTAAAATTCTAGATATCTTACAATATGGGCTCTATAATGTATTACAAAAAATACGGAAATTTAGATATTATTTTAAGTAGAATCATTTACTCAGAACTAATCCCTTGAAAATTCAAGAAATTACGCCGATCTGATCCCGAAGGCATGCGGCAATACAAACTGAAGGCCGGCCACGCGACAGCACGCTTGCCCTTCCGCTAAAACAAGCGACAAAAATCAATTCATTTTAAACCTACCCCCCGGGAATTTCTTCCCAAACGAGCAACCAACATACTACCTTCCATTGTCCCCCAAATGAACTTTAATTTCTCCAAAAGATTACAAATCAATACAATATACAGCTATTCAATATGAGCGATAAAAACTGCAATATTACAATACACACCAGTCTTACAATAATTACACGTATTAAAGTAACTACACGTAACTACACCAAATAAAATAAATACAGTACAGAAAGAAATTGAAGTACATACAGTACAATATAATCACAATATTCACAAAATTACAGTAGAACCATTAAATACAATATAACTATATACTTCAATTTTACATTAGCAACTCGTATTCCATTTTAAATACGATACAGTATAATCACAGTATTCATAGTATATACACTATACGATCACTATATACAAAATGCGGCCATTAATTTCCAGGACTGATCTAATAACGCCAGAAAATATTACATGAAATACATACCCATTTAATATGTTTTGAAGTAACTCCCACCTACCGTAATTAAGTTCAGTGCTCGGCTGTTAAGTTTCGGAAACAACTTTTTAAGTCCTCTTTCGGAACGCTCTTTAATGTGGACGTCACGTTTTCTTGGTGGCTTCGACATTCTCAAATCTTGTTCCCTTCAGCAAATCTTTCGGTTTTGGAAACAAGAAAAAGTCTGCCGGTGCTAAGTTCGGAGAGTATGGAAGACGCTGTATCTCTACGACATCACGCTGGGCCAACTTGCTGAAGGGAACAAGATTTGAGGATGTCGAAGCCATCAAGGAAACGATGATGTCCACGTTAAAGAGCATTCCGAAAGAGGACTTTAAAAGTTGTTTCCGAAACTTATACAACCGAGTACAGAAGTGCATTACGGCAGGTGGGAGCTACTTCGAAACATATTAAATGGGTATGTTTTTCATCTTACTATCAAGTTTACATCTAATGGGTCAACCAAAATCACGCACTACCGGAGATGCCGGTTAACAGAAGCCGAATCCCCCCGATACACGATTCCACCCGAACCGAACAGCACCGCGGTGACTTGTCGACGCAACATAAACAAAAGTGAAGAAACTATAAATAAACAAAATACGAACAATAATGCACAATTATGAACCGCCATAATCCGTGCGAGAAATAATATGTTCTATTTCACTACTGTAACAAAAACAGTTCATAAATGCACTCTAATAATGTCCGTCGAATTCCTAACATTGTATCTCTCACAGTTTCCACATTTCTTGACGTTCATACATTCTACGCTATCTATCGTTGCATTCTATACAAATTATTTGATTCTTACAGAATCTGGCAATGTGATCTTAGTACCAACATCGATAGTAAATTTTTCCTTTTATAAGTTCTTTGAAGCTATGACAGTGCCATCCTATTTTAATCTTTCTGTTTTTTTCAATTCTTCTGTACGCTATTCCAGGGCCGTGCTTAAGGGTGGGCGAACTGGGCAACCACCCAGAAGCGCTAAAAATTTAGGGTCGCCATTTTTATTCCTCATTGCAACACTTTTCTAAATGTTACGGGTTTTTAAGAAATCCCTCATTTTTCTCGGTTTCTACAATTCAACTTATAAAAATATATATGTTTCGATGTTTTGAAAAGAATCGTAGAAACAATTTTAATTGACAAACTACCCTTTCGGTTCGAAAAATTTCTCGGTTAGAAAAACATGATTTATCTTCAATTCAGTTATAGTAAAACCTTGATAATCAATCGGGGTTGTCTTACAAGATCCATTACTCAGTACGTAGAGAAATTTGCCTGCCATAAAATGTGTTTCGCCCACGGCCGATAAAATCCTAATCATCGCCTAGGGCCGCTAAAACCATAAGCACGCCCCTGCGCTATTCCATTCAGACTGACTATCCAATTCGTTCCATTTTTTCCCGTCGAACTTCGTCACAATCTTTATCCTCGCTTCAGTCAACTCCAAATTCTGTTTTTTTAGTTTCATCTTCATTTCTTCATCTTCAAATTTATCCGTAATCCCATAAATAATGATACGGGGATCTCTCTTCTTAGGTTTGGCGATCTTGAAGCCTCTATTTAACTGATCTATTAATCTAAATTCCTCGATTAATTTGTCTAATTCTTCTTTTTAATCTATCAGTAATCTCCCATTCCTAATTCTTTTACATGTATTAATACCAATTTTTAGTTTACTAGGATTAATTGTTTCCTGTATCTCTTTCTTTCTTGTTTCTCCGTCTAGCACACTCTTCGGCTGGACCACCACCAAGTGAGAGCTCCCGTCTGCACGTTTTCTAGATCTTGACCTTATCCCTCTTTTAATATCATGGGTTTTCTTGACGACTTCAGCATGCGACGTCTCCTTCTTCTTTTCTAGAACCGATACTTGTGCCAGCAAGTAATTTATTAGTTCATTTTGTTTCTCTACAAATCCTTTTATTTCAGTCGCCCACGCATTAATGGCTCTTCTGTCAGCCTTGGAAGCTTTGCTTCCATACAGAACGTTTACTAGTCTAGCAAGTTTATCACTTCCACTTTTACCATAATTGTCGCAAGACTAATATCTTTCGAGCTCATTCCGTGAACAAAACTCGTTTCCCCCTCCTCAGAACGTTAGCGGTTGAGCTATTATTGCTCAACCTTTAGGGCTAACCACAAGGAGGTGTGAGTAAGAAATTTAGAATACTTAAAATATAACAAGTTTAATCCTTCAGCGGGCGCGCCCGTGTACAAAGTACAACATATTAATAATTTTGAACGGTTTGTTTTTACATGTAAGGTTTGAATGTTCTAAGCAGTTTCTATTTATAGCTACACCCTTTCTAACGCAGGTTTGATTTTCTGATCCTTGTATTCCTTTTCATTCATCGTTAGTCATGATTTAACTGTGGTAAACCAGCGATTATATTGGATTACAATACGGCAAAATCAGGACCTGATGTAGTAGATCAAATGTGCAGCTATTACACGGTATCCCGCATATCACGAACATGGACAATCTCATTGTTTTTTAGGTTTTTGGACATAATAGGAATCGATTCGCAAGTTGTCCTTTGAGGCATTAAATCGGACAGTTTTGAAATAAGGCGATTGTATCTGCATTCTTTGGCCCATAATTATAAACATATCTCAATATTATCAACATTTTGTATCTTGTCATAAAATGCAGAATTTTTATTTTGAATTTGAAAAAATAAGTTTATTACAAAAGGAATAATCAAGGTTGAAAGAGACGTTGCACTTTGTGCTACGCGCGCCTGCTGATGTTCCAAAAATTGGCGTGCCCGGTGTAGGGTTAAACGCAAAAGTCTCAAAATAGGAACACGATAAGCTCTGGGTTATTGTCGTAAGCAGACTTAGCAAACAAACTCTTTAATTTAGTGGCATGAGGAGGGCCCCTAATCACTTGAAAAGAAAAACTTTTTCATATATAAGCATATCTATCTAATATTTTCAAAATCAATTTCATAATTAGAGTGATTCCTAGGGTTGTATTGTAATACATATAATCTAAAAAAGCATTAGACACTTATACGATTTCAAAAGTTTAACATATCTAAATAAAAGTCCTTAAGCAACAAAACACCAAACAATTCTTTAAGGAACATAAAACTATATTGTGTGAATGTTTAGGTGATTTGGTTTTTCGCATAAGAAAGACATATGATTGAATGTTAAAATAAATCAAATTTATTCGAAAAATATTATCACGGTAAAATCAATATCGAATAAATAAAAAAAAATGTAAATCTCAAAAAATATGCTACTTTAGAAGGCTGTGTTTTCAATAATATAGGATATATTTTCAATAACACTTATTTCATATTGGTCAGATAAGGAATAATAGCTCTCGAATTATGCCTGTTAAACAAGATGTAACTGGTGAGAAAATGATCTTCTGCAACTAATACAAACAAGAGTAACAAACTTTTTTTTTTTAATGTTGAGGCACTTGTTACGAAGACATTCACCTATGATTCACCGCAGTTTTGCTGTTTTGCTGGCCATTTTATTACGAGGGCACCATATAGGCGAACCAGCATTGCCCTCTATGAAGGGACGACACAAACGGAGGCATTTTAGTGGCGCTTCGCCAGGATTCGATCCGAGCACCCTCAGCACCGAAAACCAGCGTGCTGTACCACAAGGCCGCCACGGCCCAAAGAGTAACAAACATAATAAAACTAATACAAACGTAAATAACAAATTTCTCTTTCAGGGGGCCATTTTTGGTCTAACTGGTGGATTTGCCATGGCTCTTTGGTTCGGTATGGGAGGTTTTATAAGTCAGCCGTACAACCCTCGGGCTCCTGTTTCTTACCAGAACTGCTCCGAGCTGTATTACAACGTCACACATATTGATATCACAAACATTACTTCTGTAATACCGGAAATGATACCCAACAAGTAAGTTTTTTATTTGTATTTCAATAACATCTAATGTATTACGTACCTTTCCTTTCGTCCTATGATAGTTATTAAGTTATATCAAAGACACTTTTTTTTCATAGTTCACAAGCATAATAAATCTCAGTGTTGCATGTGTGCTTTGGCAATCAGAAACTTAAAATGAAGTATTTACTGAAAATCGATATATTTTTCATGTAATGTACTTATGAAATGATAGTCATTGATAATTTGAAAATGAGGCTTGTATGGGTGATCAGTGATTTGGCATAGGGGAATATCGTCCCGGGATGCCAAAGTAGTGGTTTCGATTCGTGCCTCGACCTTAGTTTGCTCACAAGGGAAAATTTTAATGAGGACAAAGCGAGAGATGGGCTCTTTACACGCTGTAACTAAATTACTTAACATCATAAAAGAGATATCTTCAATTAAAAAGTGATTTAAGTTTTACTTGCATATTTATTTTCTTCCTTAATAAATAAACTCCAGAAAAAAAATTTATGTTCGCATTTATTAAACCCTTCGTATCCCAACATCTCTGATTTGAGAAATAATTTGCGTAAATATAATACGTCATTAAATTAAGGATATAAAAATTAAAATTGAAAAAAATAAGCTCACGAAAATAAAAAATTATTAAGAAAATTGATTTTTTTGCGTATTTGCAACAGATGGCATTCAGTATTCCAATGAAAATGGAATACTGAAATGATATTGCCTAATTCTGAATGATGTAGATGGGCAACAAAGTGCTACAACGAGTTTAAAAACACTTTAGCATTAATATATACTATGCACACGAGATTATACTTACATCTTAGTAATTAATAGGACTTTTATTTCGTGAACTCTTTTGATAGTTGTGTTACATATTTTTACCATGTTTTTAACTTGCTTTCTTGTTTGTTTGTGTGTTTGTCCCTTACAAATCTTGTAATTGATTTTTAACTAACTTCCCGACTAGCTAGACATTTGAAACTTTTAGAATAGCTCAGAACACGATGCCAATGCATTTTTTAAATACTTTTAGCCATTTTTAAGCAGAATTAAATTGATTTTCAGTTATTTTCAGTTAATTTTGTTTTGTAGACTGGTGCAGCCATCTATCGGCCGGAACGGGAACGAAAAGTTAAATGCAAGTTAACTTCCAATTAACTTCATTTTCTTTCAAGTTGATGGGATAATTCATCAAAAAAAAATTTTAAAGTATTCATTAATACATAGAATTGTCAAGTTTATATGATTCAACAAAAAATTTAAAACATGGTATATAAAAAGTTCTTTTTGTCTTGTAATTATTACATATAAATTGTTTATTTTTTCCTCTCGTTATTTTACAGCGATGAAATCTTCCCTCCTTATCGATTGTCGTACTTGTGGCTCAGTGCAATCGGTTGCGCAGGGGTCTTGATATTTGGTGTTGTAATCAGTCTGGTTACAGGTATGTTATTCCCATTAATTTCGCAATACATTACGAACTGTGGACTACATCACGCCTTAACCAATACAAAATTGGAACTACTTAATCCATGATTTAAGAAAAAATGAGTATTTCAAATTAAATTTCAGATCAAAAATATGTGTCATGAATTTTCAGTAAGACAATGTATGGTATTAAATTTTAAATATCATAACAAAATATATAACTTCCGGAGATTTTTTATAATATTTCAGGTGGAATTTTAGAATACCATCAGTAACAACCGTTTTAATTATCAGCTCATTTGATATTTTTTCCATGTTTTTATTAACTCGCTTACTTGTTTGTGTGTGTGTTTGTCCAGTACAAATCTTGCAATCGATTTTTAACTAACTTCCCAACTAGCTAGACATTTGAAACTTTTAGAGTAGCTCAGGACACGATGACAATGCATCCTTTTGATACTTTTAGCCATCTTTAATTAGATTTGAATTCATTTTCAGTTAATTTTGTTTTGTAGACTGGTGCAGTCATCTATCGACCGGGACGGGAACGAAGAGTTAAACGGAAGTTAACTTCCAATTAACTTCATTTTCTTTCAAGTTGATTGGATAATTCATCAAAAAAATTTTAAAAAGTATTTAGTAATACATAGAATTGTCAAGTTTATATGATTCAACAGAAAATTTAAAAACGTGGTATATAAAAAGTTCTATTTATCATGTAATTATTAATTAAATTTCAGATCATCATAACAATAAGACTAGCAATATTTCAACTTAAATTTAAGTAAATCAAAGCCCGAAACCAAAAAAAATGAGATACAGATTAAACAAACTAATAACAAGGCAAATCAAATATTAAACTATTTTAATTACAAAGCTTTTAAATTTTCAATGTTTATGATGGTATTTGAGAGAAGATTTTAAATGTATCACTATATATAGACCTTCAATTTTCAGTGTCCTTAATTAATTCCAAATTAAATTTGAGGATTTTATCACCAAAATGCTTTTTTTCTTTCAGTGTTCATGAGGATATTTAAAATTAAATTCTAGGATATCACAATTCCTTAAGACTTTTTTAAATTTCGATGTTTATGTCAATATTTCAAATTTTCGATGTTTATGTCAATATTTCAAATTAATTATTTGAATATCGTAATTACAAGGTTTTTTTATTCAAATCACTTATGATAATATTTCATGTATAATGTTAGAATACTTGGACACAAGGCATATACAACTTTTGGCGTTTTACATCAAACTGAAAAGAAAATATATAGCGCAAGAAAACACTCCTTTGCGAGCCTTTTACACACACAGTGTCTGAGAATAAATATTTAAATTTGATTAAAATTATTAATTACTACAATTTGTATTATTATCCAAAACTAGAAATACCCAAAATTCATAAAGTTTGGGGACGAAAATGCTTTTAAAAGAATTTATCTCTTTTTAATTTAAACGTTTCAAGCTTCTATTGTGCTCAATATGTGTAAATATTCCAGTTCGTGGTGGCCCAGTTGGCTAGATCAGCGGGCCAGCGATCCGAACGTATCTGATTCGATGCTCGTCGCTGCAAATCCACCACCGTGTACACTAATGGCGGCCGGTGCACGCTAAATCTGTCGTGACTGCAATGTCCTCCAAGTTCTCAATTTACCTCTGGAGGGGCTGGGTCAAGTGCATCGATCTCGTCACTTGTGTCTTACAAATTACGGGACCGGCCCTGTAGCCAAGTTGGACTCCGCGGTGCTATTAAAAACCGAAGCTGTACCACTCTGCCCAATAGCCTTAATTGGACTTGATCTGATCCCTGACTTGGTCTTCCCAAGTCTTGACCTTCCCTGACTTGGTCAAGGGGCATCAGAAACAACAACAACAAATATTCCAAATTGTAGCGATATGTACTAATTTACGTACCCTCTCCTATTATTTCAGGCTCTACAAAAGAAGAAATCATCGATGAAAAGCTCTTCTCACCTATCATACCATGGCTAAGGCAATTTATTCCAGGAGGCAGGTGCAAGAAACTCACCCTTAACCAAAACAGAAAGGTAATTACCAAATCATATTACCTTTAACGTGGGCAGAACAAGTAAATCCTTAAATATAATAGATTAAAACCTCTATTGTTCGAATCGGAGATGTTTAGCGTTTTCGAGTACAGAAAAACACCGTTTATCCGGCCCTCGTTGATCCGGATCTCCGGATAATCCGAATCAGATTTGTAGACATTATTTTCATTTAATGATCACATTAGATAATAATTTTTAACTATGATAGCAAGAACGTCACTACAAGTACGCCAAATATTCGATTTTTAGTTTGATTCAATGTACAGTTCCTGCATAGATTGTACAATAAATTATGGTAATAAAATGCTTTTTGTCGAGTTTAACAAAGCTTTACTAGACTTACCGATTCTTTGTTAAGAAATGATGTGAAAAGTTATTTTTATATTTTTTAATGTCTTATAAACAATACTCTGGAATTTTGTTACAAAACATAGTTTTTTATCGTAATAAACGGTCTGCTAAATTAAGAATTTCGTTTTGCTTATCCCCCATATTTCCCGGATTATCTGAATTTTCGATTATTAGGATTGCTTATGGTCCCAGTTAGTCCAAATAAACAAGGTTTTACTGCATCTCGGATTTTTAAATCATTACGTTGGACAACATGTAGAATTTATTTCGAAACATATGAAGTAAAGTCACTCAAGCCTAAGCCATGTAAACCCGGTCAGGGCTTTATTTATTAGAATTTCCAATTTATTTTCACTCCCATGTGCTTCATTCTGGCTGTAAAAGAAAAACAAAACATCAAGTTTACAGTAAAAATTAAATCATCTGTTCCCTTTAAAAGCAGAACATAACCAACGATGATGAGATTTTTGATCGCTAACAATCAAATGTAATAAGTTTTCTAATGCAAATCCTTTTAGAATGGCGTTAATTTTGCTGATAATGAACTCCATATGAGGTTGAGCTCGATATGAGTCCATATGATGTAACTATTGTTAATTGTGACATAAATATGTGAGAGAATTTACTTTTATATATTTTCAAACATACCAAAAGGGAAAAAAGATAAAATATAAAATAAAACTCAATTTTGGAGATTTATAATGCTAGATTATCGAAATGATTAATGCATTTGATTTTCTATACATGCGTTAAATAATTTTAGATTTTTTAGATCAAAAAGTGGTATAATGAGTTTATTAGTGTAAACTGCTTGATTTCTCAACCAAAAGATCTTGACTATTCCTACGTTTCATCACTTTTAACTTCATATAAAAGTACACACAATCCGAACAGTTTTTGAGAAAATTTGTATCAGTCATTTGAATTTTGTCAAATTATTTTATGGCAGAAGACCTGATAAAATATGCAAAAAAATTTTATTTTAGAATGCATTCGTGAAGAGAAATCGAGATAAATTCAAACTGAGAAAAAATAAAAATATGTTTGAATCACAAGTCATTAATGACGGTCAAGAGGAATTTGTTGTTTGTTTCTCATGGATGAATTCCCTTTTGGCGCGGTTTTGAAAATCACGTGAAGCGTACGGCCCTTAGATCACCCAAACTGTTTTTCAAGATGACCCAAATGATATCGTACTTGATTATGAGTATCATACACAAGCCGTTGGTTGTATGTTGATAATGATTAGGCAAATGACAGTGTTAAAGAAATTAGCAGAGAACAAATACAGCACAATCGAAACGATTAAACACAGAAAATATTCCGTTAATTCTTCGTGTTCTTCTGTAAGAATTTCTGTTGAACAAGACAGAAATGGATTGGACGGTTTGTCAAACATTTCCTTACTTCTAACACAATTCAGTTTTAAAATAACGTGCTGAAAATACTAAGCATGCATACGTCGATTGCTTTTAATACACGCTTTTAGTATCACGCTTTTACCTAGCGTTGCGTGAAGCATGACGCTTTTCTTTATTGTGTAAGAATCCCAAGGTAAGACATTACAAAATCTGTTTTTAGAATAAAAATACGTTACTCATTAGTAAGATCTTCATCCTCTTAAAAAGATTTGAAGTATTAGCTCTGCTTTTTAAAATACCTCTATAATTCCCTTCCTTTTTATATGTTGTTAAGATTTTCAAAAAAAAAAAGACATCTTATTGTTAAGTTACCATATAGTTATCAATGATATTGTCTCCTCTCTTAATCATGCGTGTACACTTATTGAAAAAGTTCTACGCCGATTAAAAGGTGTAGACTACTTTGTTAATCATGCACGATATCTGGAATTATATTACTGGAGTTCTTCTTTGACTAATTGAAAACTTTAAAAAAAAACCGCAGTTCTCAGGCAGCAGTATCTTCAATCAACTGTATATTTCTTTGTTTTCTAATAAATACGCGTGTGTATGTGTGTGTGTGTATATATATATATATATATATATATATATGTATATATATATATATATATATATATATATATATATATATATATACACTGAGCGGCCACTTTATTATGACCACCTGACAGTTTTATGCAAATGAGCTATTGCGTCACAGTGTTGCCGCTGGAGGGCGAGATAGTTATATAAAGGGAATGCAGGACAAGTAAACCATCAATTGCACTGTGTTGCTTGCCAAGATATGGGCAAAAACACGATTTAACTGAGTTTGAACGCGGGAAGATTGTAAGCGCTTGAAGCGTCGGAACCAGTATTAGCAAATCGGCTGCATTTGTGAAGTGTTCGAGAACAGCATTTATTAATGTTTACAAAGAGTGGACTACCAAGCAGAAAACCGGGTCTCAACGTCAGGCTTGTGGTTGTCACAGGCTACTGAATGCTCGATCTGAAAGGAGACTTGCCAGAGTTGTCCAGTCCAACAGAAGAACAACCGTACGTCAAATAGCAGGGAATCTCAATCAAGGAGCAACTGCGAACGTCTCTGAACGAACTGTTCGCTGCACATTACACCGTATAGGCTATGGAAACCGACGACCTGTTCGAAAGCCTCTAAAGTTTGCCTTGGACAAGAGCAGACGTCTCCAGTTTGCAAAGGAGCACAAGGATTGGACAGCAGATGATTGGAAAAGGGTCATGTGGTCCGATAAATTGCGTTTTCATTTACACCATGCAGATGGCAGGGTGCAAATATGAAGAAAACAGAACGAAAGCATGGACCCCAATTGCGGTGCCAAAACACTTCAAGCTGGTGGAGGCAATATTATAGTTTGGGGGATGTTTTCTTGGCATTGTATGGGTCCTTTGATTCCTGTGAAACAACGTCTGAATACCAAGGGTATTTAAGTGTTATCGCAGATCCAGTACATCCTGTTATGTTAATGGTGTACCCTGCCGAGGATGGATACTTCCAGCAGGACAATGCTCCTTGTCATAAAGCTGGCATTGTCCTCAGATGGTTCGAAGAGCATGAAGGAGAATTTATCTTGCTTCGTTGGCCTGCACAATCCCCAGATCTCAATCCAATTCAGAATTTGTGAGATGAGATAGAACGGGGCATCAGGCAGCTGGATCCAGGACCATCAAATCTTAAGGAATTGGAAAGTGCAGTTCATCGGATATGGTCTCAAATTCCTTATACCACCTACCAACATCTCATAGAATCCATGCCAAAAAAAATTCATGCAGTATTAAGGGCAAAAGGTGGTCAAACATTGTATTGAGGGGGTAGTCATAATAATTTGGCCAATTAGTGTATATATATATATATATATATATATATATATATATATATATATATATATATATATTATATATTATATATGTATATTATAGAGTAATTAAATACTAGCTCACTTCTACCCAGACTTGGGTGTATATAATTTGAAGTGGCACTCTATTTGAATTTTATACAAACACAGTTTATACATTAAACAATGTTTATTGAATTCGTTGCACATATATAATTGGCTTTTACAGCAATAAGCATACGTACTACTTGTACGGAATACATATATTATCATTCAATAGAAATACACATTTCAATACTCACAAACCAGCAGAGAGTCAAACCAGCAGTACTGCCACGTAAACTTTGGGCCTTCTAAGCACTAGCGCAGGATAACACCTTTTCAACCTTAACAGCAACTTTTTTATTAATGACGCTGCATGGTATTTATACTAAGCGCGTAAGCCGAAATTAGCATATCTGAAGCAGCTTCTTTAATTCATTCACTCAAAAGTTCGATTCTTGGGAATCGAATCTTGTGTATACCTTACAATATATATATATATATATATATATATATATATATATATATATATATATATATATATATATATATATATATATATATATATATATATATATATATATATACTGATTGACAAACATAATTTTTTACGCAAAATTTTATGTATATAACAGTGTGATTTAAACTGAGATTTTTCTAATATTTCAAAAGTAATGTTAAGGAATTTATGCTCTACAAGACAACTTAATAATTTCATTCATTATTTGAGCAGTTTAACGTAGGATTACGTTGCTCCATAACGGTCCTCTGGAAAGCAAAATTTACGACGCTAAAACGGTCGTCGCGAGTTATAAATCAAGAGTGGCAGAGTAGACTTGTGTAACTTATCTTTCTTACTATCGACCTATTCTGCATAGGGTTCTCACTCATCATGCTCTTCGTATGTAGGGATTTTATTGTAAAAAGAAAGAGGTAAGGAACGATAAGTAATTCTTCGTTAATAACCCGCGGTAGTTTCGTTAGAAGAGACTACCTGAAATTTTTTTATATATCGGGAGATTCTTTAAATTTATAACTATAGACCGCATGTGCTAGATACAATTTTATAAACAGAGCATGTTCAGAGTATCTGAAAGCGAAATTAGCGCGAATGTCTCAAAAGAGAACTCGGTTACATTGATTAAATGTATATTTTACAGATTCTTTTTTTCATATTTTTGGTAAGAGTAACAGATTTTCATAGTCTTTGATGCTTTCTCCAAAACACGGTCCAGAAAAACGGGTTTTATAATGTCTTAAAAGAAAGTTTAAAAAATATATTTCGGGGTAAATATTCTTGATAATAAAAGCAAAATACGCAAAATAAAATATTATGCTCTGACCTATATCGTTTGATTCATAAAACTTCCCGCCTTCCACGAATTATCAGATTTTATGTGTTGCTATGCCTTTTGAAATGTGCTACTATATTTATTTATAATGCATGGAAATATATTAATAAGTTGGGTATATTGATTTCAATTTCGTAAAAATGACTGAATATTTTAACGTTAATAAACTTTAGAATGCCAAAATATATTATTGACTTCTTTTTTAAATTAAACTTAGGCACAGAAACTGAATAGGAAATTTTTATTGAAATTAGTCAAACTCTTGGTCCGAACGATTAGTGACCTATATGCTCTGTGCATACTTGGCAACGCTGCCAATTTGTGTCAGAAGGAAGGGATTTTAATATGATTTAAAAATAATTTACGTTATAAAATTGTAGTAAATAAATTATCTGTATATATAAAACAGTTCCGTAACTGACTGACTGACTGACATACAACGCACAGACCAAACCGCTGGACCTAAAGGGCTGAAATTTTGCATGGCGATTCTTCTTATAGTGTAGGGGTGCACTAAGAAAGATTTTTGAAAATTCTTCTTAGATTTTTTTAAAATTAAATTTTTAAGCTGTTTTAGTAAGTTTTTTTAAGTTTGCCTTTAAAATAATTATTTGAGGGTTATAAAATTTATATCGCGAGAAAGTTCATAAAATTTCCTTTAAAATGAAATCTTTTTCGAATCTTTATCTCCATTTTCTGAATTTTGGTGAATTTTTAAAGATTAATTTTTAGATTTTAATTTATTAAATGCTGATCACGTGATTTCTTTTCTGGTACTTTAAATAAATTTAACGTCACGTGCATAACAACTGAATAGACAAAAAAAATATTTTTCTTTTCTTGCTAATGCGGCAGACGATTGGACATTATCCAAAAAAATATTAAAATACAGTAAAAGATATATATAGCTCAAACTGTACTATATTAACTGTACTATATTCTTTAGTATGTCCTATTAGATTTAATTTGAATATTTTCTTCTACATTATTTTGTCTATAAAAAATATCCGTTACAATTTTTTTATAAATATATTTTTTCGTTTTTTTTTTACATCAACTGCATACATTGATCGTTGTATTTATTATAAATATATTTATACATATTTTTAGCATTAATTGCATACATTGACCGTTGTATTTAATTTGAATGTATTCCGTAGTGAAGTACGGGTTTTCAGCTAGTTCTCACATAAATAAAAAACATTTATATATGAGAGTCATAAACTGTCCAATTAATAATCAATCATTTACTGAAATTTTAGTGCATATATGTATGTCCATATTAATAAAAAATTTTCTTCAGTTATACATGTCTGTTCTCAATTTCAGGGTACGTCTACGGCTACTTTAAGCACCACGAGTGTAATCAGTGACAGTGATTTCTACTCAACGAATAATGGATCTATATCCTGTATAACAGATTCAAAGATATCTTAACCATTACAATCAGCTTAGTTGGTTTTATAGACTGATGTATTTATTCCTAAGATATCTGCAAAATCTTTTAAAGTGCACTTGTAAAATGTATCATACTTATTCTGAAAACAAACAATAAATTCTCTTATTGTTTTTAATTATTTATGAATACTTATTTATGTATTTTCCCCTGTGTTCGAGTTTATACCAGCTCTAAATCTTGACTGACACATAAAATCTTTAAATCGCAAGAGGAAACATTACAAGATTTTACACGGTGAAAGCCTGTCTAATAAAAGCATTTCATCAAATCATGAGTTTTATCTGATTTTTCTTTCCATCATTTTTCTACATTTAAAGAATGATTAAATAATATTAGTGTTTTGCATAAGGTTGGAGAGAGAAAGTTGAAAGAAAGAACTGAAGGGAATTAGAAATATCACCAGTGGGGATCAATTATTTTTCAGTAGTATGAGTTGTAATACTACTTGTCTACTGTTACACATAGAAATTAAAAAGAAAAGAACGAGAAGAAGAAATGTATTGTAATTTAACTTTGCTTGTAATCAAAAATAAATAAAGAAAGGAAAAAGTCGACTGGAACCGGGAACGGCCAGCTCGAAAATTTAATTTGTTTTGGACCTTCAAGTAGAGGGTCTGTTGCCACGGAAATGGCTAGACAGGAATTATGTTATTTTTGAACTTAAGTTGTTTTTTTTTAGTTAATGTGACTTATATACAAAACCTTGCCGAATATGCATTCGCAGTGGTCGGCATGATTTACGAATTTCCATTCTCCAAATAGGGCGTTCACCTGTTGTCTCTGAACTAGAGCATTTATGCTCACTGTCATTGTTCAACTTAAATAATGTCATTTATCTCATTAATTATGTAACCAATCACTCGGATATAAAAGAGTTAAATTTCGATTAATGTGTTGCAAATACTGAACAATGAAATTCATGAATCAGTAAATCACAGATTAGGAATGTTGTGCGCAGCGTAGCATGACATTAGGATTATAATTTGTTTCTAAAACAAACGATTATTTATTTATTTACTTTTTTAAAAAATAACCTTTATGCGTAATTGCTTCAAGACTGGAGAAATAAGAAAAATCTCCAATATCCTTAGAAATTGTAGTTCTTAAGAATTGAAGGAACTAATCGCGTGGCCTTAGCAAAACGATGAGAAACATCCTAATACCTTGGTGTAAAAAATTAAAGAATGGCTTTAAAAAAAACAGGGATCTTTGGATATGTTAAAGGAAATACTTTGAAATTTTAAAGAAAACATAATATATAAGACACCTACATACTCTAGAGTTTGAAAAAAATATCGAAAACACTACAAAACAACAAAAAAATCTATTAAATCTTTTTTGTATTTCCTTTTTAATGATATTTAAATAATTATTTTGATACTTATATGGTAGTGATGCTTCAAAAACAGTGTCTCTGTTAAATTACCTAGTATTAAGGATTTAAATTTTCTCGATTTACATGCACTTTATTCAATAAACAAATTATTTCAAATGGAAAATGCTTGCCAACGAATTATTACAACATTACTTACCATTAAAGGCTTCTGATTTGTTAAGTATTACTTAGATTTAATATTATCGGTTGTCAAACAATCAAGAAATAATTTGGGAAAAACGTTTGATCATCGTTTAAGTCCCTGAATATGTTGACAAAATTGATGATACAAATAAATATACCTCTCTTAGATGAAAAAGTATATTCCTCTATTGAGTGACTATTTTTTATCGTATATTTAAATAACATAATTTTACCCATAATATATGTTAACTCAAATGAAACTTCCTGTCACAGACAGAGAAATATCGTGGGACTTTCCAAACCGCTTTTACTTTCTTAGATCAAACCGCTGGACCTAAAGGGCTAAAATTTTGCATGGCGATTCTTCTTATAGTGTAGGGATGCACTAAGAAAGATTTTTAAAAAATTCTTCTTAGATTGTTTAAAATTAAATTTTTAAGCTGTTTTTGAAACATTCTTTAAAGTTTGCATTTAAAATAATAATCTGAGGGTTATAAAATTTATATCACGAGAAAGATCCTAGAAATTCCTTTAAAATGTATTTTTTCGAATCTTTACCTCCATTTTCTAATTTTTGGTGAAATTTTAAAGATTAATTTTTAGAATTTAATTTATTAAATGCTGATCACGTTCTAATAATTAAACGTCATTAAATGTTTCTTTTTTTTGTGTTGCTTCAAATTAATTTATCATCACGTCCATAACAACGAAATAAATGGACAAAAAAACAGTTTTTTTTTTCTTTCTAATGAGGCAGACTATTGGATATTATCCAAAAAATTATTAAAATACAGTAAAAGAAATGTTCCTCAAACTGCATTATATTAACTGTACTATATTCTTTAGTATGTCCTATTAGATTCAATTTGAATACTTTCTTCTACATTATTTTGTCTATAAAAATATCCGTTACGATTTTTTATAAATATTTTTTTGGCATTAATTGCATACATTGAACGTTGTATTTAATTTGAATGTACTCCATAACGAAATACGGATTTTCAGCTAATTAATCATATATCGTGATGTTATAGTTTACAAATGATGAGTTTAGGCTTCTGTGTACTAACCCTATTGGATTCGCTCACCTCAATGTTTAACATATGGAGAAAATATATCTACTATTGGCAGCTACATAAATGCAGATAACCCAATAAAAATGTTATTTCAAGATAGCCTGAACTTTTCTGCACCTTGCAACAGGATTAATTTTATAAATTTCGTCCACCAAAGGAATTTATGAGCGTTTAAAACACACTATACCAGAATTTTTCCTCGAATAATTTTAATTTTAAAATACTATTTGTATTTATTTTAAAAATGAAAAATGCCCCAAGGTGTAAAATTCCTTTCTTCATTACAGAGTACATTTAAAAAAAAATCTTTAACTCCATGTCGGCAATCCTTGGACACCTTTTCTCCTTTGGTTAACATTGGTGGGAGCGAATCCAATAGGGTTAGTATACAGCAGCCTTAACGTTTAGAAAGATTGATCTGGGTCTATAATATTATTCCAGTATCTCTACCCTAACCTAAAAAACGAAAACTATCAGTGTCATACGACTTCATAGATGCAGTTACATTCATCCCTATTTTATGCTGTTAAATGAAAACCATTGATTTCTTTCAACTCCTAAGACATTTTTGCTTGCTAAGATTCATTGACTCAAGAAATACAGATTCCATTCTTCATTTTCATCATAAGACCTCATGAAACTTAGATCGATCAGTTGTACATACAAACATGAAGCTTATGAAATTCCCAGTCGGAAAGCACCACTTGATTCAAGAGTTGAAGATGCAACACTATAGGTAGATATTTCACAAGGAACTGATTAACTGCATGAGTAAAAGGGGAAATTAAACTAATATAAAGAAGTAATTAATAGGTCAGATATGTATTTAAAAAGTTTTTTTTCCTAATTAGTAAACAATATCATATAATAAATGGTGGGGAAAATTCAGCTAGTTTTGTTATGCATAGCTATAGAGGCACTAAAAAATATGGCTTACACAGAAGTGTCTTTCACTGGAAATTTTCAAATGGGCAGTCAAAGCAATGGCGGCTCCAAGGGGGGAGGCGGTAGGGGCTATTCCCCCCCCCCCCAAAAAAAAAAGCCCGGCGTATTTTTTTTCTCATAGACTAAAATTATATAATCGCAGACCTAATACTAAATGAGTTTAAATTTAAAATGAGACGATGTTTATTTCTTTTATATATACAGTCGAACCTCCATATATCTTCCACATATCGAAATTTTCTATATATCGAACTCATGGCAAATCTCTATGTTCATTACATAGAAAAATTGTTTCTATATATCGAAAAAATCTCTATATATCGAAATTTTTTTCAAGACAAATTGGGAGATTTTATTCCACTTTAGAATAAAATCTCCCAATTTTTGGCACTTGAAACACTATGTCGTGGACTTCAATTTGAGGGAAATGTCCCTGATTAAGTTTTTAGTGGACTGAATACATACGAACATTTCTTTGAACTTTCCGCATAACTGGCTGTTCGTATTTTATTTTTAAAGAATGCAACTGTGATCATTGTAACCACTGTCTGGATTATTGTTTTTTTAAAGGTATGTAGTACTCAATAAATCTTTCATATTAATTCAATTTTCAGTTATTAACTTTCATTTAATGGGATTCGCATATAAATTAGAAATGGAGTTTCGTAAACGAAAATTAACTTTAATTTTTTTAGGAGAATTATGATAAAACTAAGCTCAATTCTATATATCGAAATTTCTATATATCGAATTTTTTTCCGGCAATTTGCTACTTCGATATATGGAGGTTCGACTGTATATATATATATATATATATATATATATATATATATATATATATATATACATAAATATATATATATACATACATAAATATATAAATATATGTATATATATATATATATATAAATATATGTATAAATATATAAATATTATATATATATATATATATAGTTATATATATATAACTATATATGAATCCCGGTGGTGTAGTGGTTAAAAGCGTCAAGCTGCCATCCCACATGTCCAGGGTTCGACCCTGCGACTGGGCAAGGTCGACTCAGCCTCATCCCTTGAGTGGGTCGATAAAATGAGGACCAAGCATGCTTGGGAACTAAACTCTGGGGGTCCCACGTCAGGTTGACCACCTGAGACATATACTGTATGAAGACATATACTGTATGAAGACATATACTGTACCCCAAGGTCAAGAAAGCGGAGATGAGCACCGCCGGCCCTGGTCCACATCGGACTGTTGCGCCGTGAGTTTTATATATATATATATATATACAGAGGTTGTTCGCACATTTTTTAGACGATTTTGGTAAGCGGTAATAAAAAATCGTTTGCTGCAAAAGAAATAATTGCAATTTTACTATGTTTTTAAAAGTCAAAATTATCGTCTGCGGCTTGAAAGTTTTTTTTAATTCAAAATGGGGATTTTAACAAAGCAGTGGTTCGAAGGCTACATTTAATCTCTTTCCGAAGAGAAATATGCATACTCCGTTATCCAAAAACGATGTGAGAGTCATGGTTTTGTGATATCTAAAGCGTCGATAGGTAATATCGTCAACAAGAAAGGAAAAAAAACGTCAAATTGGAGCCTCAAGTGGGACAAAAATTCCAAACAAGTATCGAAGGAAAAAACAGACATCTTCGACTATTGCAAAGGTACGTTGTTTAATGTTAAAAGAAAATCCCCCTAGTCAAAGGACAGTTGCAAAATCATTAAAATGCTGGGTGTCCACTGTAAACAAAATGATAAACGTTGATTTAAATCTTAAGAAAGCGAAAAAAACGCAATGTGCATCGTCTTCTTCCAAGTGATATCGCTGAACGCAGGACACGCTGCAGAATTCTATATGAGAAACACTTATCCAAAGAAAAATGGAAAACTATTGTCATAATAGATGAATCATGGGTGTATTTAAATGATTGCAACAAAAAAGAGCCATTTATTATCATAAAAGGGGAGAAAAAAATTTAAGTACATGGTTCAAAGAATCGAAAGAAAGTTTTTCTAAGGGATTCATGATTGTTGTTGGTTTTTTCTTATAATGGCAAGTTAAAAATAAAGAGAGTGGAAAAAAATGTCAAGATTAACTCCAAATACTATCAGGAACTTATTTTGTCGCCAATTTTTCTGAATGAAATACCATCGCTTTACCCACAGTGCCATCAATCTGTGAGACTCCATCAGGACAAAGCTAGCAGTCACACATCAAAATCCACTGTAAATTTCCTAAAAGAAATGGAACAAAAAAACTGGTATCAAGGCCATACCCTTCACTGATATCCCTACTAAATCTCCCGATGTATCACCTATGGATTTTTGTGCTTTCGGACTTTTAAAATCTGCATTATCCAACGTCGTCCCAAAACCCTTACAGGACTCTGGAAAGCTGTTCAGGAGGAATGGGATAGAATACCTCTTCTGACACTTCAAAAGGCATTATTATCCTGGAAATTGCGGTGTCGAGAGATAGTTCAGAATAAGGGATGTCAAATAGAACATTTAAAACAGAAGAATTTTATGTAATTTAGTTTTGTGAATACAATATACATCGTCTAAAAAATGTGTGACAGCCTCTGTATGTTTATATATATATATATATATATATGTGTGTGTGTGTGTGTGTGTGTGTGTGTGTGTGTGTGTGTGTGTGTGTGTGTGCGTGTGTGTGTGTGTGTGTGCGTTCGTGTGTAACCCTAAGAGCCGACGTTGCCCCCCCCCCCCCAAAAAAAAAAAAAAACTCTGAACGGGAGCCGCCATTGAGTCAAAGGAAATATTAATCTAACGCATGCTAGAAAATCATGTTGATACATACTTTTCGAAATGTAGAGATTAGACCCATGACACCATCTCTACTGATTAATTGCCTCCGTTTTGGTGAGCCATCTCCTCTACCAAAGATACTCAATAGGAAGGCCATTTTTGCAATCAAATAACGAACCGAAAACAAAAATACATATCCTGTAAGTCTATCTGGTATTAAATTTCTCATGGCCCATATCACTTCTCTCCCATACTCCTATTGTTTCCTCGGCTCACTGAATGTCTCAAAATTTCTAATTTCTCTTTTGAATCGAAAACATGATTATTTCATAGATACATTTATTCTGCTTATAAATTTTCAAGTACTTTGGGATGAGATTTTATTTTCGTTAAACCGTTTTTGCAAAGAGTGTAACTCTTAATTTCTTATAGCACATTTTCTGTCCAATACTTTCAATCGTAAGAGAAATTACGTATCAGTAAATCTCTTGTTCAATGGTATTTAAAATATTTTAACACCACAACTATGCAAACAAGAGCTAACACTCCGCGTATCCATTTATAATCAAAGGCATCTCATGGCATGTAAAATTAGATATTATCTACATGAAAGCCAATTATTTAAAATTATATACACTTTTTTTGCCCTTGAAATATTGCAAATAGAAGGAAATATTTTTTTACACGGGATAACTTTAAAAAAAAATACAAGTAATGTAAAAATAACCTTGTGTTTTCGGCAACAATGGTTCGTTTCTTCGAATTACGTTCCTTTTCACGCTAGCAAGTAATCCCGGCTTCTTCAGAATCCATTCTTCTTAATCTTTCATTTTATCTCGGTAAACGATCGCATCTGCATATCGATTTAGATGCTTATGTCTGTTTCCAGATTACATTAATTTCAAGGGAAGGAAACCATTGACCTAGATCACTTCTGTTTTTGACTGAGAGTAATATTGGTAACGAATTTACCAGATCACAATGAAAGATTGGGTTTTTTAAAAGGGTTTAGTTCTCTGGATAAAAAAAATTTTTTTGAAGGTAAGTTTAAGCTCTTCTTTAAAATATTCTTTACCTGCACACCAAAAAATTGTTTATTCTCTGTTTTACAGAGAAATTTCATTTATTAACTTGACCTAAAAGCTCGTTATATGTATCTATTGAACACTGTTGACTGATACTCTATAAAAATTAACGAGAGTAAACATTAAATGTATTCGTCTTCCTATTTAAAAATGTACAGAAAAATTAATATCATTTGGCAGAGCTAAATTTGGGAATTTTTGATAAGTTAATTAAAAAAGATAATTAAGAGTTCAACTGTTTACTATACTAGATTAATTTTAGTCCTATACAATATTCAAATGTTTATAAAAAATATGTTGAGAACATCATGCCGGTAAAACGCGTTTAACATGAGTTCCAGAGTGAAAATTTTCCCAGTCCATTCATCTTAATTCCTGAATATCTCTTATAACATCGAAATAAATTACATCATTATTTTTTTTTTATTTCTCATATAAAAGAGTAGCTTTAATGTATTTTCAAACTGTTGTAGCAATTTCATCTTCAAATTTCTATTACTTCCTGTTTCTGATATTTTCAACTGTAATATATTCCTCATTTTAATTGTTTTATTGCTGTCTTTGTTTCGTTTTTTCTGATGTATTCTGAATTTCCGTTTCTAAAATGCATACCAATTTCCTTAGATAACATATCAAGTAATAATTGTTCCTATACATGTGTGTTTAAATTAATATGTTGATCAAACCTTTAATAGAACTTCGCATCTATAAAAGGAAATATTTAATTATTTCATTTTTCTCTCTTTCCTCACTACTTCTGTTACTAGCATTTTCTACTGTTTCTTGATGATAGTTCATATGTGACCTTAAATTTAGCTGACGCTTAAATAATTTCATTATTGTACTAATAATAACAAATCTGTGCCGAAAGTATAGGTAGATAGATATACGATCTTATATACTTTAACAGGTAGGAAGCAAGTAAGACTTGAGTTACGTCTTACATATAACAGATTAAAATGTATCTGAAAACTACGTGAATTATTAGTCTTATGCCTTGTTCACATTGAGTTCCTCCGTTGGAGAAGAAATTGTTGACATGTCCTGTGATTGGTTTGACATATCACGTGCTCATTGCGTTGAGCCCTGTTACTAGTTAAAATTTTTATCACTGACGCGACGTTTCACTCCGGCAGAAGTGTGAACAAGGTCTTAATTTCGGTGCATGCTCAAATTTCGCCGCGCGAAAATGACGTCATTGTGACGTACACTCTCAGTCGACAAAATTGCTCAGTGGTATACTTCATAAATATGCTTCCCGATGACGCCATTTTCACACGACGAAATTTTGATTAAGGCTCTTAATCCAAGGACAGACTTACAATCAAGAAATAACACACATACCACATGGTTCTAATTATAAAAATTTCTTACACTCTTAACGATATAAACAAGCGAAGAAAAATATGATTATTGTAATAATCTTAAGATTAATGACAAAAGACATTAATTATATTGAAAATAAACCAACTTTAAATTACTCTAAGAAAAAAAATGGTACGTACAAAAGATGTCTTGGATACACGTTTATTTCTCTTTTTTACGTTTTTGTTGCAGACATTTTTGAATATCAAGTAGTCAAACATGTTTAGCATGCATGATATAACGAAAAATCAATACTTGCGTATAGGTCGTAGACGAAATAATGAAATAGCTCAATACACAAAGATTCTGCAAGTAAGTTGTATATAAAGTGTAAAACAAATATCTCACCTACTCGCGAGCTGATGTAAAGCTTAAAGGTAAGTTGCAAGTTATCTACTGAGTGAGCTAGCAACTCTGAAAAAAAATTATTTTTGTGTAGTGGGTTGAGATGTAGGGCCTCAGTGAGTTGTAGAAAAGCATAAATATCTTTGAACAATCAATTAGAGATACGGTTAGTAAAAAAACAAATATTGTGCTTGTGATAGAATGGATTAGAGTGAAAATCTAGTCTGTAGGAAAGCGAAAGCTGAGTTGCTTTCAAACGCAATAACATAGGACGATAGATGAATATGACAAAAGGGACTGTCGAACAGTCTCGAAAGAGAAATTAATAATGACAACAGGAAATAGCAATACTGGTAAAAGCCGGCAGAAAAAATTCTGCATCACACTAAACAGTTCTTAGTGAATTCCACAATGACCCTAAAGTTGTGCTGCCAAACTTACGCTATTCATCACACTCAGCAAAGATCAGATGAATTGGAGCCTCAATGACTAGTAGTCTCTCATTTGATCGAAGAATCGTTACTTATGCTTTTTCCCACCTCCGAACATCAAAGAAATCGAAAGTTTACTCCGTTTGACCTTGGACTTCCAACAAAAGTACGTTACGTTAACCATGTACGTTAGTTAAGAGAAAGAGAATTTTATAATCAATGGTGTAAGGATCGACTACCAGGACAAGAGATCGAACCGTTTTATCTCCAAACTTCGAGACCGGTGTTCTACCAAGTGATACCAACGATACAAGGAAATTCTCATTTTGAATTCAATCACTTGACATCTATTACTTCCCCATCTTTCCTTTTTTTAGGATATAGACGTAGAATATTAGCCTTGCTTCCTTTGCGTATTTATTAATCTTTAAACGACGCTGATTTTTTTTCTCCATGAATATTTGTCACGCGTTCATGTAAAAGTCTTTTACAAACATTTCCTGTTATCGAACCCCACTGTGCGATCATCTGCCTAGATCGGGGTCAGAATCAGGGCTCTTAAGGGGACTCACTACCCTTAAATCTTTAAAACATTCAATTTTTTGAAAAAAAAAATATATGTTGAAGCCTGATCATTTCTGAACAAAATGAAGCAAACCGCATGAAAATATTCCACTTAGTTCCGTAGATATTGATATTCTAAATATTTAATTACTGATCAAGTTTATGGTAAGAAAAATTTTAAACTCATTTTTCTCTAAATGTAATTTTTCATCATTCCGCAACTGATATCTCAAAAACTATGAAACATAATTCCATGAAATTTTTATCACTGCATAATCATGTTGTTTTATTACGTCTGAACTAGAATTATGATGCACATTTTATTATTTTTTCAGGGGTAAATTAATGCAAAAGTTTAAGGAAATTTTAAGTATGTTTTGAGCAGTTTAAAAAAAATTGAAAAAATATTTTACTGTTGAATTCTTTTAAGTTCAATTGTATTTTGAATTATTTATTTTAAATATAAAACAGGAATTACACATTTAAGTGTAAAATTAATTTCATAGTTCTGCGCGCAAGCCAGTATACAATAAAAATGCTTAAAAAACAAAGTATATCTAAAGCATTTTTTTTAAATATTTAAAATTATTTTGAGAGTTGAAAATTTGTTTATTAAAAAAATATATCAATTTATCATATACATAAAATTTGGAAAAATTGGGAATAAATTGAAATAGTTACAAAGAGTCAAAAAGTATGAAAATAAGTCTTATTTCCTCGACTTAAGAGTCGTGAGTCCCCCTTAACCTCTAATTGACCTTCTACCCTCCCAGCACTACCAGCAGTGCGAGGAAATACTCATTTTAAATCTTTTTTTTCCACAAGAGTTTACAATAGTTCCAATAATGCTTCTCTAGTCTTATCAGAGAATTCACAACAATATTTTAAGAAGATATAGATTTTCCCCTAAACAATCTATAGAAGTCCTCTATTAGGCATTTATTTACCTTTTTTTCTCATACAGTTGGCATAAAGCATTTGAAACTTAGTCTCACAGTTACAAATTTCTTTGCTTAACCTTACTTTTCGAAAGTTTTTCCGAAATTAGGATGACGCAAGACTGACAAGTTTCTCTTTTTGAGCAGATTTCATAGAAAACAAGACAAAAAAAATGCTATTGTACATGAATTTTTGAACCTAATGTCTACGAACTCTCGCAAACCTGTTTTTATAGGATATTTTTAAACCTGTTTTTAGGCCTGTTTTTATAAATTATATACGTCGTTGAAAACACACTCGCATATACTAAAATTATTAATTATCATGCACCTTTTCCTTTACAGCATTTTTTCGCTATGTATTGACCCATTTTACTGAAGCAATAAGATTTTTCATGAAATTAGGGAATAACTGTAACACATTAAAAAAAATTAATGTAAACATATTAATAGAGATATTTTAATTAAAATTTCTAATTTAGGATATCTTCTTGACATAATATTCTTGAAGGCAAAAATAAGTCTCTATTACTTAATCTTCACTTTTGATTGCAATCGGGACTTGAAAGTTAAGTTCAAGATAGAAAAAAAAACTATTATAGATCCCAAAATAAATACTAGGTAAACGACCGGTTTCGTGACCCCGTATTAAATGAGGCAGAGAATGATACTTGACTAACATCGATCGACCTGGTACTATTAAATTACATAATGTTTTCATTTTGTATTCGTAATTTGCAACACTGATTTTTTCCCCCCGTTTTGTATTTGAAACTTGCAGCACTGATTTTTATTTTCATTTTATGTTTCAGGTAACATAATCCTTACATCGGGCTTGATCGAGTTCAAAACTGAATAACGGTTGAAGGCTGGAAGAATTTCATTAGCTTCTTAAAATGGCTGACGTGGTCAAAGAGGTATTCGGTATTGTTGATTATTTAGTTTTTGCCGGAGTCCTGGTGATATCAGCAGCAATAGGCATATGGTATGCTTACACTGACAGGAAAAAGACGAGCACACAAGAGTTCCTAATGGGCGGAAGATCTTTAAGTGTATTTCCCGTGGCTATGTCCATCCTCTCTAGTTTTATATCAGCTATTAGCCTCTTGGGTACTCCGTCGGAAGTGTATCGGTATGGTACACAATATATGATAAAAATTCTGGGTTTGAGTTTCATGATACCCACTACAGCTTATCTCTACCTCCCAGTCTATTATAACTTAGGTCTAACAAGTGCCTACGAAGTAAGTGCAAATAGTCATATATTTTTTTAAATTCTAATCGGACGCAAATCTATATATTTAAGTTGCTAAGCCGACTTTTTGGGCAGCCTGTAAAAGAAAACTACTGCATCAATTTACTTCATTTTAGTCTTAAACGAAAGATTGTAATCTGTAGATTTGTCAAATTTGGTTTTTGTAACCGCAATTTCTATTAATGAGCGATAATTTACGATCAAAAATCGATTTCTGCGCATGCTCAGTGGCATGTTTAAATCTGGCATTAGAAACTTGCCGTTTCTGCGCATGCTCAGTGACATGTTTTATTGATAAACCCGTTTATTCCGAGGAGTCTCTCTAGATCTCTCTCTGCCATTTTTATTTTTATGATAATTATGTTTGTGAAATATAAGATAAAGCCTCGTGGAAATTGTTTATTTCGTGCTATTTAATTAGCGATAATTTACAATTTAAAAAATTTCTTTCTGCGCATGCTCAGTGACATTTTAAAATTTGGCTTTAAATACTCACTAAGTATGAGGCCTCTTAAGCACATTAATTTGTTTCTGCGCATTATTATGATTTTCAACATTTGGCAATGATGTGTTGAGTATAATTTGTGTATTAGTACATTTATTTACTATCTAGCCGTCATATTTTGACGGGTATCAACAAGTTATTGTTTATATCATTAAAACATCGAGTTTTTAAAACAACTAATGGTGACAGTTGTCGAAAGAAACTTAAAAACTTTTATCATTTTGTCAAAATTTTCATTAAGGGGGTCCAGGACACAAAATTCTTCAAATTTTCGAAATTTTTTATTGCATTAAAACTTTTTGTGTTCTTTTCCGCTTAAAATGACGTTTAAATCATGTTTCTATCTTAATTAAAACAAGAGATATAATTTTTTTTTCAACATTCTAATAGTAGCCAATCTGTGTTTAAACCTATAAATGCGTTTTTCTGCGTGATGGGTTTTTTCACCATTTCTCGTCTTTAAATTGTTATAAGTCAAGAACCGTTAAAGATAAATGGTTTACACTTGGAACATACTTTTTTCAATTATTTTGCTTTAATTTAGATTCAGAAAATTCGAAAAAAATGTTTACTTTTGAAAATATGATTTTTTAAAAATAAGTTACATCATTTTTTGTAAAATTTTTTACTCTAAATATTTTAAAATTATTTTTAAATTAATATTTAAAAAATCACTGAATTAAAAATAAAACTTATACCTTTCTGTATAATTAAATGAAAACAATTTTGAAATTCGACGAATAATATTTCGAATTATAATGATTTTAAATTACCCCCCTTATTTAAAACAATTTTAATTTTTAAATTTTTAAAAACTTTATAAGAAGTTTTATGATGCGATTTTGTTTACAAATTATATGGTTAATCATCACAAAAAAAATCAAAATTTTAACTCAATAAATAAAAAAAAAATTAAATGTGTCCCGGATCCTCTTAAAATACTAAATGTTTTCTATCGGAATCCATGCTTAGATACCTGTTACTGAATTTATCGCATCAGATTTTCGTTATAAACTATCATCACTTACATAACATGATTAAAGAAATTTAATTTTCAATTGACATATGACCCTCAGAAAATTTAAAATTGATACATAATATTACATAACTTATAGCATTAAAACTTGAAATGTCAATTTTTAAGAAATTTATTTTGTAACTGTATAGAGAATAGCTCACTTCTACCCAGACTTAGGTGTATATAATTTGAAGTGGCACTCTAAATGAATTTGATACAAACACAGTTTATACATGAAACAATGTTTATTTAATTCGTTGCACATATAGAATTTGCTTTTACAGCAATAAGCATACGTACTACTTGTACGGAATATATATTAACATTCAATAGAAATACTTTTTGCAAATACTCACAAACCAACAGAGAGTCAAACCAGCAGTACTGCCACGTAAACTTTGGGGCCCCTAAGCACTAGCGCAGGATAGCACCTGGAGCTGCTTTCCTCGTAGCTCCCTTAACTCGCTTATCTATCAACTTTAACAACCTTCTTCAACCCCTGTATTAATCAAGCTGCATGGTATTTATACCAAGCGCGTATGCCGAAATTAGCATATCTCAAGCAGCTTCTTTAATACATTCACTCAAAAGTTCGATTCTTGTGAATCGAATCTTATGTATACCTTACAACTGAAACTACTAAAAGCTGAAATAATTTAAATACATTAAATCATATTCTCCTAGTTTTACTTTCCAATGAGATAAAATGTATATCATTTCATTCGGAATATTTTATTTTTGTTGTTATAATAAGCAGACTGAATTCTCTTAAAATTTTGGCCGTTTAGTAGCGATTAAGTTCTCAAAAAGGCTCTCATCTCCAAATCACAAAAATCTGTGATCAATTTCTGTGGCGCAAATCAATTCTAAGTCTGGAAAATCTGTTTAAATCGCTGAAGCTTATGTGAAATAAACATAGCGTACTGAAGTTTTGTTAATATTAAGAAGAAAATAATAGTGTATTCAGCAGATTGAAAAATATTCATTTTTGCTATTTATTATTTCAAGTTAAAAACTTCATTTATTTAATTTGTAAACTTGAAGTATTTTTGTAATTATTTCTAAATGGAATTAAGGAAAAATTCTGAAACTTCATCAATAGTGAAAGTAAAATTAAGTCTGAAAATTTTCAACAATTAATAATAAATTTGCTTTTGGAATGTATGTGAATGGGAAACATTATAACCTATGTATTTATAATTTATCACGTATTATTAAAAGGAAACATTTTTTCCATGCTTATCTTACAGTACTTAGAAAGAAGATTCCATAGAGTTGTACGCCTTATGGGCTCAGCAGTTTTTGTTCTACACATGGTACGTATTACAGCCATTTGGCGCAAATTTGAATCTTTTTATAAAGGTATCAGAAGAAATAATAGATCTTTCAACTAATATTAAAGTTAATCATCATCATAATTGGCACGACAGCCCAACGTGGGTCCTAGCCTTCTCTAGAAGTTTTCCTCAGACTACCCTCTCACCAGCCTTGATCTCCAGTTCTAACCTTCATGGCATTAAAGTCCGAATCCAGGCAGTCCCTCTATCTCTTTTTTAGTCTTCCTCTCTGTCTTTCACAGAAGGGGACTGCAGTAAAACCTTTCAATGGTGCTCTCTCCGAATGCATTCTCAAAAGGTGACCTACCCATCTCCTTCTGTTCAATTTCACAAATTTCACTACGTCTTCATTTTTAAACATTTTGTATAGTTCAAAATTGTGTCTCCTTCGCCAAATACCATTATCAAGGACACCACCAATTATAGCCCTCAAAACTCTCCTTTCAAAAATTACCAGAGCCTTCTCTTCCATTGATATCAACGACCATGTCTCAGAGGCATATGTTAGCACTGGTCTTATAAGAGTTTTGCATAGCAAGATCTTTGTTTTTCTTTTTATAAGATGAGATTTCAGCTGGTTCCTTAACCCATAGAAACAGCGATTAGCTGCAATAATTCTTTTCCTGATATATTAAAGTTAAATACAAATTAATAAATGAATTAAGAGATTACTTAATTTGTCAAAGGAATTTATATAATGTTTACATTAATAGATAAAATTTCCTTTCAACTTCAAGAACGTTAGAGGGTTTTAATTTGAAAATTTAAATATCAGCCAAAGATGTCTGCATTAAATATGTCTGTTACAGTTCCAGAATACATCGAAATAATTATTTTTCCTGCTACATTAACCATGGTAAAAGAGGTATATTATTTCATTTAGTCTTCTTAGAGGGCCTTAAATTTAAAATATAGATATACAAATGACGTTAAATGGACCTTATATATTTCAATATATTTAAATATGATTTAGAGGTTAAAACTTTTCAAAACTAGCTTTAATTTCAACACCCTTTGCATATTTTCTAGCATTTTTGTGTAAAAAAAAAGAAAAAATAAAGAAAACAATTTGCTTATTAGTTTTTATTATTCAATTTTGGTAGTTATTTACATTAGCTAAGAGAAACATTCTTTTTTTCTTAGACGGTGTACATTTCAGTCGTGTTGTACGCTCCTGCTTTAGCCTTATCTGAAGGTGAGAAAGTTTCTTTAGCTACTCTAAACTGCAATAATACGTTCAGAAAATACCAGTGCTATTAATTTCTATGCATAAATATTCAATGTTAAGTGAGTTTATTTCACATGGCTGATACAGCCACCCATTTTACATATCTTTACGCTAGTAAACAATACTCAAGCGACAGAAAGGAGAAATAAAACGGAAAACTATTTCATGTTTCACAAACGAGGACAAGAATACAGAATCTCAGCAGATTCTGACGATTCTACAGTAATATTGAATGACTTGATATCTAATAATTACAAGATAAAAAGAACTTTTTATATACCATGTTTTTAAATTTTCTATTCAATCATATAAACTTGACAATTCTATGTATTAATAAATACTTTTTAAAATATTTTTGATGAATTATCCCATCAACTTGAAAGAAAATGATCAAATGAGTTATAAAAAGGTATCAAATGGGTAATCAATTGCGTTTAACTTTTCGTTCCCGTCCCAGCCGTTAGATGGCTGCACCATTCTACAAAACAAAATTAATTGAAAATGATTTTCAATTCTGCTTAAAGAGGGCTAAAAGTATTAAAATAATGCATTTTCATCGTGTTCTGAGCTATTCTAAAAGTTTCAAATGTCTAGCTAGTCTGGAAGTTAGTTAAAAATCGATTCCAAGATTTGTACTGGACAAACACACACACAAACAAATAAACCAGAAAGCGAGTTAATAAAAACATGGTAAAAAGAGAGATAGTCTCACCGTGAGAATCCCCAGCAGGTCGCTGCCAACGTAATTGGTTGAAGCGCTCTTAAGGCTGTTGTGTACTAACCCTACTGGATTCGCTCAATGTTAACCTATGGAGAAAATGTGTCCAAGAATTGCTGACTTGAATTTAGAGATTATTTTGATTTAAAGAATTTTAGTCCGTAATAGAGCAAGAAATTTTACACCTTGGACCATTTTTCGTTTAAAAAAAAATGCAAATAATATTTTTTTATTTAAATTACTCGGGGGGGGGGGGATCTGGTATTGTGTGTTTTTTAAGGGGGAGGGAGATCCCTTTAAAACCTTCAAAAAACTCAATTTTTCATTATTATTTAATTTTGAAGAATGGAATATAAGGAATCTTTTGAAAAAAATGAAGTCGATACTACAATTAGAACCGATTTGATGGCCAAATGTATAAAGCTAATAGTAAAATAATTTATAGAATCTTTAAACTTTAAATGGCTTTTTCTAAAACCTGTTATTTTCAAACTTGCGCGAACTATTTCTTCAAAATTAATCGTCACAAATTGCTAAAATTTGGTACACATGTACATCTTGTATGTTTATACAATTTCAACCTAAATATAAGTAAGTACATATTACCAATTTTTTACAGAATTTTTTTAAAAAAACATTTATGATATTTTTCGTACATTACAATACATTTGCCTAAAAAAAATATTTTTGTGTGAAATATGGTAATTATTTTAGGTGTAGATTAAAGTATAACCTATGGATAGAATATATACAAATAATTTAATATATATATATCTCTTATAGTTTAAAAAAAATCTGTGTGCAATTCATTGACCTAAGATTCATTATTCATAAAACATTAATTATTTTTTTTACTGGAAATAATTTCTAATAATGTCTCGATAATTCTGCTTTTGTTTTCTAATAGATAAAGCTTTGTACAATTCACTCTAAAATTTCGTTTAAATTAATTACAAATTAACTATTTGACAACACATTAAGCTTGGTAGTAAACTCAGTGTATTTTTGCGCGTGCAAAGAAGATCTCCCCACTTAAACGCTCATAAATTCCTTTGGTGGACGAAATTTATAAAATGAATCCTATACCAAGGGTGCAAAAAAGTTCAAGCTATCTGAAAATACCATTTTTATTGGATTGTCAGCCTTTATGTAGCTGTCAATAGTAGACACATTTTCTCCATAGATTAACATTGAGATGAGCGAATCCAATAGGGTTAGTACACAGCAGCCTTAATAAACAGTAACAGGTATTTATTAGAGGCAAGAACTTGAGTAAGAGGCACAGAAGCTAACACTACCATTCTGCTCAAACAGTTGCAATATGATGCGCCTAAACCCACTCTCCTAAATGATCAGTTTTAAAATCGTAACGAGCTAGTTAAGATAAACGCACCAGTAATGGGCCGGTTAAGGCTGCTATGTACTAACTCCATTGGATTCGCTCACCTCAATGTTAACCTATGGAGAAAATTTGTCCAAGGATTGCCAACTTGGAATCAAAGTTTTTTTTTAAAATTGTACTACGTCATAGAGAAAGAAATTTTACATTTGTGTACCTTTTCGTTTTTTTTTAAATGCAATTAATATTTTAAAATTTAAATTATTCGGGAAAAAATCTGGTATAGTGTGTTTTAAAAGCTCACAAATTCCTTCGGTGGACGAAATTTATAAAATGAATCCGGTAGCGCTTTGTAGAAAAGTTCGGGCTATCTGACAATACCAATTTTATTGGATTATCGGCATTTATGTACCTGTAAATAGGTGACAAAAATATACTTTAAATAAAAAATTTGAGGGCAGAGCTTAACCCCTCCTATAGAGAGAGAACCATTACAATCCCTCAAAATGTCAATCCTAAGGGGGGTGGAATTCTCGAACTGTCAACTGGACTCCTCCTACCACAAGAATCTGCAAGAAGAGGAAAAGGGAAATACGATTTTTTTCTTAGTACATAGCAGCCTTAAGAGAAAAATTGAAGTAAATCTTAATTTTCACAGCTATAGATAAAGCAAACCGGTCCAAATTTTTACCTGCCATTTTAATAACTGTCTGACATCTGTAGTAGCAATTGGAGCACACTGGCTGCATTCATAATATATATATATATATACATAAATAATAACCAACTTGATGCACCTATAATGGGCCATTATTTTATCCGGTGTACCCATAATGGGCCACCCAATAATAGGCCATCAATATCGCCCTTCACAACATTAATGGGCCATCTATTTAACCTGTTTTGGAACAAAAATAAATTCTACAATATCATAAAATTGGAAAGAAAAGGAACTAAAAACATGATATATATTTTTAAACCGATTTATTCCTTTTATAACTACAGTACAACTACACTAAATATACAAAAACTGAAATATAACTGAAATATAAATTTATTAACTTAAACATCTAAAATTAAATTTACTTAAAAATTGTGGTTAATGTTGCTGGTAATGTACCGCTTTACTTGTCACAGCTGGTATGTTGTTGCAAATATTGACATTTCTGAAAAAATAATTTGTACCAGTACACGGGCTGTCCCAATACAGGGAGAGTGTAACAATTCGTGATCCCATGATAGGCCACGCTATTTTGACAATGGAATCTAAGTTTTTTGTCATTTAATCACTGTACAATTTGAATTATACATACTATCGCAATGAATAATAGTTTAAGTCAATAAACAGGCATTACAGTACTTAAATAATTTTTTTTGAAAAATTCACTTACCTTAACAGATTTCTTAAGCAGACGTTAAAACAAACACAAATTTTCTTCTCTCTAGCAGAATACACCTTACACTTCACACAAAGTAAAGGAATGAACTGAATTCCAATGCTAAGGGATCCTCGCAGGTAGTAGCCAATGACCCTCACCCCTTCCACTGCCTCAGGTAACAATAGACCCTTAATTTCTCGATATTTCTAAAGGGTGGCCCATTATAGGGACATTGCCCATTATAGGTGCATTTACCTTATAATAGACGTTATAAAACTGATGTAATCACTTTGGAGTTCATTCAAGAGGTGCAAAATTCGGGAAATTAATACAAAACGACCTAGATGGCTAGATTTAGATTTAAATTTTGTACGTTAGTCAGTTCCTCCTGGATCATCATTCATCTTTACCCTAAATGTGCAGCTCTTGGCTCAGTGATTTCGAGATAACGATCAAAATATTTAACCAAAATCCGTCTACTATTTTTTTAAAAATGTCCATGTATAGAGAAAGAGTTGAAGGAAGTTAATGTTGTTTTTTCAAATTTCAGTAGCGTAATGTAAATGCTCTTTCCCACGAGCAACTAGCATGCAATTTTAAGAACACAAACTCCTGAACTTCCGTCGAATTCTTTCCTCTTCGTATGTTTCAAGAACTTCTACATCAGTTAATTTCTCAAAGGTATATCTCATACTGGATTCGTAAAAGCTTTCAGAAACTTGCCTACTTCAGCCTTGGACATCTTTTTTTTAACCCTTCGATGGGAACATGATTATTTTCCCGCTTTGTGGGAACAAGTGCCTGGAAGGCAGATTAGATGGAATTTCTCTTTCCCAGGTGTTCCTAACTAGAAATTCAGAGGGTATTTGTGGTCTATTACATTTCATGGTAGCCACAATCGTCAAACCCTTTCTCCTTAATTCTTGATCAGCTTCTATTGAACAGAACCAATTATCACAAGTTATATTACGGTTCGTTTTGTAGAGGCATTGAGTGAGTCAAACGAGTTATTGGGTTGGGATTTTTCATTTTTGCTCCAATTAATCTAATTTTTACCCGAACCATAGAACGCTGGCGTCACGAATCACCTATCCACACTGAAGACAAGATAAGATGTTGACTGAAGCATGTGTAGACTCATAGTACCCAAGGTCGAAGTGTGTGGGGAGGGGGGGGGGGGGCACAGCATTGAATAAAGAAACCATATCTGCCTGAGAGGCAGATGTTCCCTCCGAAGGGTTAAATTAATATTTTATAATTTTTTCCAAATTAATCAATCATAGAAAAAAAATTAGTCCATAAAATTATTTCTTTTTAGTACATGAAAATAGTATGCTTAATAAATCGAAAATAGTTTGTCTAACTAAATTAAAAAAAAGGAGTGGTTTAAAGCTACATGCAATTAATTTTCTGCTCTTTTATAAATTATTCATTTGTGTTTATGCTATTATTTACAATGAGGATTTAAATTATAAAATTTCTTATACTTTTTAATAAATTATGTGCATATTTCAAATTATGATTTTTTAATATGGCTCTGAATATTATTAACACATGAATTTTTAATAGGGAAAACGCAAACTTATCATAAAATTTTAACTGCTTAAATACGCATTAGTCTCTGAATATGATGTTGTGCAATGACAGAGTACTTATAGATCTGTATGCACGGCACTAGTAAATATATGTATTATTCTGTGTATGGCAATGATAAGTGGGATTGTATTGTACCAGTTCTCTCAATTTTGCAGTTACTGGACTTGGATTAGCTACTTCAGTTCTTTCAATTGGAATCGTTTGCACATTTTACACTAGCATAGTAAGTATGATGATTTTATAATAAAGATTATAGTACATATTTATACATGAGTAAATAAACTATACATTATAGTTTATTTACTCATGTATAAATATGTACTTAAATAAGTAAATATGTAAATTATCGCAAAACGCATGAGCTTTTGTAGCAAATGATGACCCTAGCACACCAACCAGCCAGCTATTTAAATGACCAAAATCCCCAAATCTGCATTAGTTACCTAATTTAAAATTACCAAATTAAAAATGACCAGATTTTATAAGTTAACTAGTTGGTACCCGTCAAAACATGACGGCTGAATAGTAAATAAATGTACTAATACACAAATTATACTCAATATATTATTGCCAAATGCTGAAAATCATTATATTGAGAAGAGAGAAATGCACTTTAAAAATTACCACTGAACCCAATAAAAAGAAATAAGGTCACTCAACAGCGCGGAATAATTTCGGTCAGGTCTAATTCTATATCTCCCAAACATAATTTAAAATAAAATGGCAGAGAGAGAGCTAGAGAGATTCCTCGGAATAAAACAAATTAGCGTGTTTATGCCGCCTCGTGCTTAGTGAGTATCTAAAGCCAGATTTAAACATGTCACTGAGCATGCGCAGAAAGCAATTTTTTAACTGTAAATTATAGCTCATTAATAGAAATTGCGATCACAGAAACGTAAATTTGACACATCTATAGATTAAAATATTTCGTTTAAGACCAAAATGAAATAAATTGATGCAGAAGTTTTCACCCACGGACTGCCCGAAGAATCGGCTTAGCAACTTAAATGCAGTAACCACCGCTTATAGTGATCAGTGGTTATAAGAATCAACCGTTTATAAAAATCAATATTGCGAAAACAAAAACAAATGTATTATGTCCATGTTAAAATTTTCGCTTTAAAGAATCAATCCACAGGTTTTAAGAATCAGTTTACACTCTTCGTTTTCCTTTCATTTTTCCAAAAAAGCCATTTAAACCCTCAAAAGGCACGAAGTTCTTTCTTTCTTTTTTTTTTAAAGAAAGATTGATAAGATGGGATGGCATATAGTCGTAAAATTCATCCCTTTCTTTGTTAGACATAACATAATAGTTTCCTCTTAAACGCTTTAGCACTACACTGTCCTATTAGCTTGACCCGGGGGCATCTTTACCCGTCCGGGTCCGATTTCCCTTTTCTCCACTGACAAACAAAAATAGGGACTCTTTTTTCCCACCTCCCACATCCTGGTCGCGGCTTCCTGGACCCTGAAACACATAAATATTCGGTGAAGTGTCCAATATCACTTAGGCAAAGTGACATTAGTACATTCAGCACGTTATCAAATCGTGAAACGTAAGCTAGAATGTGAATCTTCGTCTGAGACTATTAGTGTTGAAAGAGGTGTAAACAGCTTCCTGAAAACTTCATTACGTCAAACTACCATAGAAAACTTTTTCTAACTCCCTTCCTGTACTTGAAATGTTAAAACTGTTAAGCAGGTATCTTGTAACAAACATTGGATTTTTTCTTCTCTTACTATAATCATGTGTATCTACTTATAGGTCCAGAAATTAAGTTGTATTTTTAAAATTATAAAAAATAATTTTAATAAAAGATAATTAACATAAATTAAAGAGTATTTTAAGGTAAATTATCTAATATATGTATATATAGGTGTGTGTGGGTGTGTCTGTCCAACAAACACCCTAAGTTTCGGCTATAAGAATCAACCGCTTATAAGAATCAAAAACAGTAATAACAAACGTGATTCTTATAAGCGGAAATCACTGTATATAGATATTTTAATAATGATAACTTATCAGTCAATATTGAAATAATATCCTATATATCCGTTCAGTATTTGAACAATACTGAAAGGATATATGGGAAGTCGGGATTTTATTTATCTGCTATTGCAACAATAGCAAGGATAAAATATTAAGTACATGTAACTGCAGGAGTATTGCTCAACAATACAGTCAGGGATTGACGAAATAGACAAACGTCAAAAAGAAACTGAATAGGGTACAGCGTTTGAAATTTTTCGAAAATAATTTTTAATGTATATCTTAAGAAGTTTAAAAATGCGAAAATTTCATGTCAACAATTAAATGTATTCGGACTTTTGTTATTATTAACATTTCTTTTTTCGGCGTAAAAGATTCCATGTAAGCCCATTATAAATGAATTCCCTCCTTCTTAATATTAAACATCTTGATAACATTTTTTATAATGCACTGAATATTAATTTTTAATTATTTTATAGCATCTCGGGTGGTTGTGATTCTTTATAATAAATGTGTTGTGAGGTATGATAAAATAAAATGTGTTAGGTATAATGAAATGACATATGGACATTTCTTGGATATTCCTTTTTCCCAGCAAATGTTTAATTCCTCGGAGCTCTTCAGCTGAAGATATCACTAAATAACTTCCGTTGTAGGTTACTGAGTTCAGAAAACATTTACGTGCGTATTTTACTTGTATGGGAAAAGAAAGAAAAAATTCTCGCAGTTTATTGTTTCTCGCAGTTGATTGTTGCGAAGATGGAAGACACTTTGTCACATTTCGATCATACATATTTCCCTGCACCAGGTGGGGCCTATCATAGCTACTAGGGCCCTACAAGTTGTTGCCCCCACCGGTAAAAGCCGATCGCAGTAGTTGTCCACCCCCACCCAGGATATCCCCACAGCACCCAGGCCCACAGCACAGGAGTGGTCGGGGCCGAAGCTGGAAACAGAAAAACGGCTACACAGAGGAGCCATTTAGGATTGCTGGAGAAAATTTGGAAGAACTTGGTAGCGGAGGACAAGACTGGATGCTCTACAGGGGTGTCAAACTCGCGGCCCGGTCAATATATTGGCGTACAATAATATATAATAAAATAACCGACGCAGAATTATAATTAGATAGGAAGAATTTGCTAAGTGTTTTTTTAATTATACTCTTTTTTTGCTATTATTAAACAAAATGTGTATATTTATGTTGAATATACTGCAATTAGGTAATATGCTGTAAAACACCTACGTTTCTATTAATATTGTTTTTTTATTTTGCGGCCCACCTATATTTAAACCTTGTTTGTTTGGTCCAAGTTAGCCTTTGAGTTTGACACCCCTGCTCTAGAGTCTAGAGCAGTGTTTCCCAACCTTTTTCGAGTCATGACCCCCTTCAATGATTTTCACGCATCATGCGACCCCACCCCCCACACTTCCCATCCTGCATATTTTCATAACAAAAGGCCATTTAAGACACACACAAAAAAAACACTAAAATGCATTTTCCATAATTTCAGTTCCAACTAAATGTTTAATTTTTAAAAAATTATACTGTAGTTGAGAACATGGATAAACACTCCTCCCTCGGTCAAAGGTGCGTAAACAAGAACAGATAAAAACCGCAAAAATAAAATAATTCACCTCCGTATCGATACAGAATTATTTAACAATAAAAATAATGGAACTCGTGCTTAAATAAAACTGCTTTATTCCGTTGGGAACCTACAATAGTTATGTCAAAAGGGACAACACAAACTGATGAAAGACAAACTGATGTTCAGAACGTGTGTGTTGTAAGTAGAAAGTAATCGTGATTTTCATTTATCACCCAATAAGGCGGTAGATTTCTAACGAACTGAGTTTGCGCTTTGAATGAGGCTTTTACCATTAAAAAGCATCACTGCCTGCAGCAAAGTTACAGTTATACCCTTTTATGTTTTTACCTGTACTTATCACATAGAAAAATAATTTCGAAGTGTCTTTTAAATAAAATAAAATAAATGCACTAGGATTTTATTTATTTATTTACTAGCTGAAGTAACCGGAGATGCCCGGGATTTTAAGAATGTTTGTTAACCAAAATCAATTTAAAAATTAACACAGTATAAATAACATAGAAAAATATATGTGAAATGTTATACACACCTCAGAACAGCCTTTCATCATTGTAGCACTAAAATCTGAAAAGTAAAAATGTCAAATTTACTTAGCTGTGCTTCGCCCGTCTAGCCTGTCGGTTTAGGGACACGCTCCCTTCAGCAATCATTGTCAAAGAATGAAAATACTAAAAAACAACGAATAAAGCTATTTAAATTTTGTGGATACGTATCCCACGTCTGCAAACAGTTGCAGGCAGAAGAAAAATTCTCCCCCCCCCCCCCTCTCCCCGGTTAGCCGGCGTTGCCCGGGATTTTAAGAATGTTTGTTAACTAAAATCAATTTAAACACTAAACACAGAATAAATTACGTAGTAAAAAAAAATGTGTCATCTCAGAACACTATAGTCAACATTATAGACATCTCAGAATTTAGGTAGATGCAGCCTTTCTTCGTTGTACCACTAAAAGCTGTAAAGTAAAAATGTCAAATTTGGGAATAATTGTTAACCAGAGTCAATTTAAAAACTAAACAGAGTATAAATAACATAGAAAAAAGCATATGAAATGTTATACGCATGAATAAAAAGAAAACTCAATACAAAAAAATATATATTTATAATAAACTCCTCAGAATTCAGCTAGTTAAGCCTTTCATCATTGGAGCAAAAAAACCTGAAAAGTAAAACATAAAATATATACATCTTATTAATAAAAGCGAATGTTTGCGTGCGTGTGTGTGTGTGTGGCCTCGAGACGAATCTGTGAAACTTACAGAAAACATAATTATATTTCACTGCCCTTCAAAAATATCCAGTAATAGCACAATTTCCTTAGCAAATACAAAATAAACAAAAAGTGAACAAAAATAATTGGTGTATAATAAATACTTTATTTGGGTCTGTTTTTATAAGGAAAGGAATGACGAATCGGGGAAAATATTCATATTAGAACATAAAATTACGTATATTATTTTTGCATTTTAAAATTTTCTCTTAGATTTTAGGTCATTTTGAAGATAACTGTCATATGTATCATGTGTGAGAAGAAAATTAAAATAGTAGCATTAGGATTTTGTGCAGAGTGATAGGCGTTTTAGCTAAATTTCATTAAAAATTACTTCAAATTGACTAAATTTTAAAAAAAGTATGTTATTTACAGGTAAGTTTTGTTTCTTTAATTTTTAAGTGCTATTTTACCATAAAAACGAAAAAACCTTTAAAATTTTTTTTGTTTGTTTGTTAAATTGACTCCGAATGTAGACAGTCACCTTTAATTCCTAATTGAGAATGATAATAAAAAATGATGAAAGAATAAACTGTACCCCCCCCCCCGCCATTGAAATAATATTTAAAGTAATATATTCTGTTTTAACAATTAATTTCTGAAGAATTGGAAAACTAACTAAATTCAAAATAGAAAAGTAAATAAAACATAATTATATTTCACTGGCCTTCAAAAATATCCAATAATAACACAATTTGCTTAGCAAATACAAAATAAACAAAAAAAGAACAATAATTGGTGCATAATAAATAGTTTTTTATTTGCGGCTGTTTTTATAAGGAAAGGAATGACGAATCGAGGGAAATGTTCATATTGAAACATAATTTTGGTTTAAGAATTAATTTCTGAACAATTAAAAAATTAACTAAATGGAAAAGTAAAAAACATAATTATATTTCACTGGCCTTCAAAAATATCCAATAATAACACAATTTCCTTAGCAAATACAAAATAAACAAAAATTGAACAATAATTGGTGTACAATAAATAGTTTTTTATTTGGGACTGTTTTTATAAGGAAAGGAATGACGAATTGGGGAAAATTTTTATATTAGAACATAAAATTGAGTGTATTGTTTTTGTATTTTAAAAATTTCCTCTTAGATTGTACGTCATTTTGAAGATAACTATAATATATATCACGTGTGAGAAGGAAATTAAAATAGTAGCATTAGGATTTTGTGCAGAGTGATAGGCGTTTTAGCTAAATTTCATTAAAAATTACTTCAAATTGACCAATTTATAAAAAAGTTTGCTATTTACAGGTAAGTTTTTGTCTCTTTTTTTAATTTTTAAGTGTTAGTTTACCATAAAAGATGAAAAAAACCTTTAATTTTTTTTTTAAATTGACTCCGAACGTAGACACTCACCTTAATTCCTACTTGAGAATGATAATAAAAAATGATGAAAGAATAAACTGTACCCCCCCCCCCCATTGAAATATTTAAAGTAATAAATTCTGTTTGAACAATTAATTTTTGAACAATTGCAAAATTAACTAAACGCAAAATAGAAAAGTAAATAAAACATAATTTTACTACCCGTACTTCGCTACGGAGTACATTCAAACTAAATACAATGGTCAATGTATGCAATTTATGCCAAATATATATATATATATATATATATATATATATATATATATATATATTTATTTATAATATATCCGTGCTTCAGTTTTTAAAGCTCTTTCCAAATTCCCGTCAATTTTCATTCCCGTCGCTGCCGACAGATGGCTGCACCATACTGGGTGAATTGATTGTTTCGTCTCAGCGGTGGAGTGCTTTTAGAATTAAAATATCTGTAAAACTATTAAAGTAATAGAATAACTGTAAGCATAAAAAATTATCAGTTTTCAAAGCTCTTTCCAAATATGTAACATTTATGTACTTTCATGAAAAAAAATGCATCGATTTTGACATTTCAAATGTGGCGGCTTTGAGGCTCTTCTATTTTCTGGACTCACCCTTCAAAAATTGTTGGTTTTTTATTAATTAAAAATTAACGGTAATAAAATTTAAAATTTGGGCTTCGAGGTGTGCACTTTCCCATAGTCTGCGCTACCCGTGTGCCAAATTTCATGGCTGTAAGTTTCACAAATTCGTCTCGAGGTCACACACACACACACACGCACGCAAACATTCGCTTTTATTAATAAGATTTATTTATTTATTTGTCTTTACAGGGAGGGATAAAAGCCGTTGTATGGACAGATCTCTTCCAAACTATTTTGATGTACACAGCAATGATTGTAGTCCTCGTCAAGGGAATCAGTGATTTAGGTGGTTTCGACGTAGTATGGGAAAGAAGTCTTTATGGAGAGAGAATTGAGTTTTTCAGGTTTGTTGTATTTACTTAATACTTCGTTTCTGCCAACTGATGAACTATATGATCGTCATATAGTTCACCAATCATGTGTGCGTCATTCCTATATATGCCATGAATATCTAGGATTTTTTTCTGCAAGAAAAAAAATATGACTGAATACGTACAAAGTTGTTAACAGGAAATTAAGAAAGTTATGGAATGCATTGGAGGTATCATAAGATATGCTTTTGTTGGTTCTTCAATGCTTTGAGAAATTTCCTAACGTTTTTCATTAAATGTACGGCTTAAGTTACCCGTCCACACAAACTACAATTTAACACCTCAGCAAATCTGTAATTTGAGAGAAGTGCAGGCAACTTGGGAAATTGCAGTATATATTTTGTAAGTTATTAAATTTTAAAAAAATAGATCTTATGCTTCATGGAGATTTTCTCTCTCTCCCTGAAGAGAGTGGAAAAAGCCAAGGAATATATTAACAGTAAGTTACTTCTGTATCTAAAAATATTAACATTAGCAGAAAATTGGAAAACTTTTTTTTAAATATAATAAATTATATAAACTATGTAGTTCGGATTTGTAAAGCGATTTTTTCATCATTTCACACAGAGTACGACATAATATAAAATTTAGAATTGCGTTCCACATCATAAATTTATAAATTACTGGTCTCTTAAATGTGTTATGAATATACAGCGGTGGTGTTAAACAGAGCAGCACATTACCAGAGTCCAAACTAAAGTAAAAGGCTGTCGTCTCAATAGTTAAGAATAATTTATTTCCTTTGTTTTCTTAATTTTTTCTTAATATTTAATTTTTTTCTTAATTTATCGAAAAGAAAATTGGTTTTACAGCAACAATTATAACATAAAAAACTTTATTACTTTACTTTACTTGAAGTTTCTCTTCGAGGAACGATGCTGGATTCTACTTTTAAGATTTTGAGAATGATTCAACGTAAAAAACATTTCTAGATAAAACCTTAAAAAAAGTATAGTATTTTGTCTCATATTTGTAACGAAAACCCGTTAAAATAGGCAGCAACATAATTTCTATGATAAAGGGAACAAATAGAAATTCAGGTCCGCCGTCAGGGTGGGGAAGGGGGGACAAAATCCCGGGGGCCCGGGCTTCCAGGGGGCCCGGTTAAAATAAGAGTTGACTAAAAAATGCATACAATGTTCAAATATTGAGTGGAGAGGGGGCCCGCTGTATTATTTTGTCCCGGGCCCTGGCTCAGTTGACGGCGGCCTTGTAGAAATCCTTGAATAAATTCAAAATTAAACAGTTATGACAGGCGACGGTTAGATGAAGCACAAATGCGCAATATATTACTATTATATCATTCTGCAGCTGATTGTACTATTGTATTGTACAATGAACTGCAGGTGAGTATACCTCCATAAAATAAATTTTAGGAATCACCTCAGTTTAAAACTTCCACCTCAGGAGTTTTTTTGTTTGTTTCCCCGTTTGTACGTTTTGTTGTTGTTGTTGTTGTTGTTGCTGTTTGGGGTGGAGGGAGAGAAAGTCTAGATCATGGCACCAATTTCATGAATACAAGCAAAAATAAAGCATGAAAACCTGTGAAAAATGATATAAATGAAAAGTACAGTCAAAAAATTACTATCGCTAACAAAACAATATTCTGGTTGAATTTCAAAGGCTTTAACCCTTTCATAGGCAACAACCACCACCGTAGATTTTTCCCCGATTTTTTTTAACCTAAAAAATCTTGAAAATTTTTCCAATTAAAAGTTACATAATGTGTTTACTTCTTTAAACTGATAACAGATGGCAGCACTATCCACTTTTCTGCTCATTTAACTGGAATACATTGAATGAAAGTGAAAAGAAGACTAGATTTAGGCGTTCGCACTGTACGAACGGTGCCCCTGAAAGGGTTTTAAGCAGTTTTCATCCTCAGGAGTCGCAAAAGCTACAACATGTTAATTTGCGTCTGCATCAAAGTTGAATCCATAGTAAAACAGCCAATTTTAAGCAAACTTCTAATATATAGTATCAAAGTTTGATAACATTTAGTTAATTTTCCATCGAATTTCCCTTTACTTTTTTCATGCAGATTCGACTTTGATCCCACAATCCGTCACACGTTTTGGAGCTTAGTAATCGGAGGATATATCACGTGGATGGCTACCTATGCAGCAAACCAAGCTATGATTCAACGATATCTGACAATAGGCACTTTAAAAGGAGCCCAGACGTAAGTCTTGTTCAACTAATTTTTTTTTTTTATTTCTCAAATGACATTTTAAATACTCAGTCTATCTGCTTCTAAATTACAGATTATTCATAAGCAGTTATTTTTGTATGTGGTACGATATCAATCAGATCAACTCAGGAATTCAGGAGACATGGTTTAAAACACCTGTGGTTTCATTATAAATGCGACTTAAATATATTGTATTGTCTGAGGGAAAAGAACATAGTAGGTCGGACTCAACTACTAGTAAATCTAATACGCTGTTCCAGCAGTTTTGCTACACGAGGGCTTAAAGGGACAAGAAGCTTAAGGAGACAACTCTAATAGTTGCTACTCGTCAAAACATGACGGCTGGATAGTAAATAAATGTACTAATACACAAATTATACTCAACACATCATTGTCAAATGTGGAAAATCATAATATTAGAGAAAATCATAATAATAGAGAAATGCATTTTAAAAAATTACTATGGAACCAAATAAAAAGAAATATGGTTGCTCAACAGCGTGAAGTAAACAATTTCCGTCAGGTTTAATTCTATATCTCACAAACATAATTAATAATTACAAGACAAAAAGAACTTTTTATATGCCATGTTTTTAAATTTTCTGTTGAATCATATAAACTTGACAGTTCTATGTATTAATAAATACTTTTAAAAAAAATTTTTGATGAATTATCCCATCAACTTGAAAGAAAATGAAGTTAATTGGAAGTTAACTTGCGTTTAACTTTTCGTTCCCGTCCCGGCTGACAGATGGCTGCACCAGTCTACAAAACAAAATTAACTGAAAATGAATTCAATCCTAATTAAAGATGGCTAAAAGTATCAAAATGATGCATTGTCATCGCGTTCTGAGCTATTCTAAAAGTTTAAAATGTCTAGCTAGTCGAGAAGTTAGTTAAAAATCGATTACAAGATTTGTACGGGACAAACACACAAACACAGAAACAAACAAGAAAGTGAGTTAATAAAAACATGGAAATAAGAATGGCAGAGAGAGAGAGCTAGAGAGATTCCTCGGAATAAACGAATGAACGTGTTTATGCGGCCTCGTGCTTATTATCTAAAGTCAGATTTAAACATGTCAATGCGCAGAAAGTAATTTTTAAAATTAAACTATCGCTAATTAACAGAACTTGTGGTTGTAAAAACCAAATTTGACACATCTTAAAATCTTTCGTTTAAGACCAAAATGAAGTACATTGATGCAGTGGTTTTCTTTCACGGACTGTCCAAAGAATCGGCTTAGCAACTTAAATATATAGATATAGAAAATGAGAATAATTCGTATTTTTTTTTTTCGACGTTGAAGACCCTTAGAATTCAAAATAAGGATTTTTGTAGCAGAAAAATGCCTGTTTAAAAAAAAAAAAAAAAAATTCAAAAATGTATGCGCATTCCAAATCATTTAAAAACCGTAATTTTTTTAATAGACATTTACCGTATATATAGTATATAAAACATAATTGTCCATTAAATTTTTTGTATGAATCTTAAGTCATAAATAATTATTATTTTTTAAACTGTCTGTTTTTTTTTATGGTTTTTTATGTTTTTACTATATTTTATGGTCTAAAAAATTTTGAAAAATTTTGTTGTATCAAAGAATAATGCACAGTTTTGTGGCAAACACTTCAATTCCCAATCTTGAGAAATTTGGAAGAAATCGGAAGAAAAGGAATACGCATTTTGAAAAATGCTAGCGTTTTTGAAGAAATATTTGAAAAAAGGGAATTATTCTGCCACAAAAGTCCTTATTTTGAATTCTATGAGTTTTCAATGTAGAAGAAAAGAAATTAATTATTCTCATTTTGTGTATAGAGTAAATATGGGAATTTAGTCTCACAGAGTAAAAATAGCAGCAGAGTAGTAGCAAAACATTTAATAGGAGTAAGATACATTTGCACAGAACATAACACAGAAGCGTCTAACAGCGAACAACATTAATCTCTTTCTACTTCCGCCCACAGAGCGTTACCGTACAGGTGAAAAAAAGGATGACGTCATAATCAACATGTCTGCGCACGCATGCCGTAAGGAGAGAAAATGAACGTTGTTTTCAAACAGTAAAATATTGAAATTTTAAAAATACGGGGTTGATGATCCCTTGTCCCCTTAACAGGCCACAGCATGTTTGGTGGTTACCGCAAAATTTCATTGAATGATTTTGTTGAATTCATACGATCGCAATTCACCGAAAAGCGTGTAAATGTGGATTGTATGTCGAAGAGCAAGTTTCGAAACAATACATTTCATCGAAAGTCGCAGTAATTTCAGTCGAAATTTTGTGGTATAGTAAGATTCTTTGTGTTATTATCCAAAGCTTTGTTTATTTTCACGAAATTACTTAAAAAGTTGGAATTTGTCGTATATAAATTTCTTATTAAAAGTCAGAGATGCCCACTATATTACATCCTGAACGTCGTACAGACATGCTTCGAGTAACAGTATGAAATGGGATGCATTTTTGACAATAAAGAATAATCGAAATCATTCAACTATCTTTCATGAAAAAAAATGCGCATTTTCACTGTGATTTACTATACAAAAAAAGCTTTCCTGATATCATGAAATGCGTCGTATATAAGGGTACTCAATAAATATTCTTCACTATTAAATACAAAGTGCGCCCATAAAGTAACAGGACAATTTTTTATAAATAAGAAAAATATTACTCACCTTCAAATAAATTTATCTCCTTTAAAATAATCGCTAAAGGAGTCTATACAATTTTTCCAGCGTTTCTTCGAGCAATCGAAACACTGTTTATAGGCGTTGGAACTAACCGTTCGCAAAATACGCGTAACATTTGATTTATTATCCGAGACGTTTTCAAATCTCTGTCCTTTCATGGCCATCTTAAGCTTCGGAAAAAGGAAAAAATCAGCTGACGATAAGTCGGGGGAATATGGTGGGGGATTTATCACTGTAATTGAATGCTTAGCAAAATATTGTTGCACAGAAATTGCTGTACGGGGCCTAGTATTATCGTGTAAAAGAAACCATTGCCCAGAATCAAACAGTTCCTTCCAAACTCGCCTTATCCTGTTTCTTAATCGAAAAAGCACCTCCTTGTAAAAATACTGATTAATTTTCAGGGACAAATTTGTGTTGAATAAGTCCTTTGTAATCAAAGCATGCAAAATCCATGAATAGACAGAGATTTGAAAACGTCTCGGATATAAAATCAAATGTTACACGTATTTTGCGAACGGTTAGTTCCAAGGCCTATAAACAGTGTTTAGATGACTGGAAGAAACGTTGAAAAAATTGTATAAACTCCTTTGGCAATTATTTTGAAGGAGATAAATTTATTTGAAGGTGAATAATATTTTTCTTATTTATAAAAAATTGTCCGGTTACTTTATGGGTGCACCTTGTATATTTATATTACTACCATTTTAATTACAGAATATATCTTTTTTTTTAAGTGTCTGTTGTTAAAAGCCGTTTTAATTGAAATTAGCCTTTTCAGTTTTTCTTTTTTTTCTATACAATTAAAGAGTAGAAACAAAATATTTTTCAATGTAGTAGTTGAAAAGTTAAATTTTCTCAAAATCTATGTATAATACTAATTTTTCTGGAGTGTTTTAGAAAAATATTCGCATAACCATTTGGACTATTTTAATGCTATTGATGATTATTTTGGGGGTGTAATTTAAAATTTCCTAAGTCGTTTAAATATTTTTTTTTCTTTTTATCTTTAGATGTTTGTGGATCAATCTCCCTGCGTTAATAATTCTAATCTCACTGACTAGTTTATCCGGTTTGGTTGTTTTTGCATATTACTGGAAATGTGATCCCATAGGATCCAAAATAGTTAGCAAACCAGATCAGGTAAGTAACATTTGTTGCTCCTCCGCGGGGATTTCAGTTTGTTAAATCTGTGTACATTGCTTCTAACGCGGCAAGCACTTGACATAGTATAGGTCGATTAAAATTTTGCCCTATTACGATATTTTTTACGACATTTGCCCATCTTATTACATTTCCCATTTCTTTACATTTGCCCATCCACATCGTGAATTTGTTGACTTCTTTATTATGAGAGCACCCTATAGGCAGTGGCGGGATTCAGCCGGCTCCCAAAAAGCACGCATCAGGTCCGACCTGGCCGAAGCCCCACTGGGTTAATCCTGACGGTGCAGATAGACCCGCAGAAGGCAACCACCCCGCGCACGACCCAGACAAGGTCCCACACACACCGCCCACAAGACACACCCCACAGAACCAGCGGCACAGTCGGGCTCCTAGCAGAACAGACGGATTTGCCAGAGAAATAAAATAGCTTAATTTAGAAGACTAGTTAAGCCCTGCCGGAGGACACTCGAACATACCAGCCTTCAGGACATAAATAGTAAAAAAAGGAGGCAAAAGAGAAAGCCCAAACGAAACGACTGCACATACAGAGGCTGTTCGCACATTTTTTAGACGATTTTGGTAAGCGGTAATAAAAAAGCATTTGCTGCAAAAGAAATAATTGCAATTGTACTATGTTTTTAAAAGTCAAAATTATCGTCTGCGGCTTGAAAGTTTTGTTTTTATTCAAAATGGCGTTTTTAACAAACCAGTGGTTCGAAGGCTACATTTATACTCTTTCCGAAGAGAAATATGCATACTTCGTTATCCAAAAACGATGTGAGAGTCATGGTTTTGTGATATCTAAAGCGTCGATAGGTAATATCGTCAACAAGAAAGGAAAAAAACGTCAAATTGGAGCCTCAAGTGGGACAAAAATTCCAACAAGTATCCAAGGAAAAAACGGACATCTTCGACTATTGCAGCAAAGGTACGTTGTTTAATGTTTAAAGAAAATCCCCCTAGTCAAAGGACTGTTGCAAAATCATTAAAATGCTCGGTGTCCACTGTAAACAAAATGATAAACGTTGATTTAAATCTTAAGAAAGGGAAAAACGCAATGTGCATCGTCTTCTTCCAAATCATATTGCTGAACGCAGGACACGCTGCAGAATTCTATATGAGAAACACTTATCCAAAGAAAAATGGAAAACCATTGTCACAATAGATGAATCATGGGTGTATTTAAATGATTGCAACAAAAAAAGAGCCATTTATTATCATAAAAGGGGAGAAAAAAATTTAAGTACATGATTCAAAGAATCGAAAGAAAGTTTTTCTAAGGGATTCATGATTGTTGCTGGTTTTTCTTATAATGGCAAGTTAAAAATAAAGATAGTGGAAAAAAATGTCAAGATTAACTCCAAATACTATCAGGAACATATTTTATCGCCAATTTTTCTGAATGAAATACCATCGCTTTACCCACAATGCCATCAATCTGTGAGACTCCATCAGGACAAAGCTAGCAGTCACACATCAAAATCCACTGTAAATTTCCTAAAAGAAATGGAACAAAAAACTGGTATCAAGGCCATACCCTTCACTGATATCCCTACTAAATCTCCCGATGTATCACATATGGATTTTTGCGCTTCCGGACTTTTAAAATCTGCATTATCCAAACGTCGTCCCAAAACCCTTACAGGACTCTGGAAAGCTGTTCAGGAGGAATGGGATAGAATACCTCATCTGACACTTCAAAAGGGATTATTATCCTGGAAATTGCGGTGTCGAAAGATAGTTCAGAATAAGGGATGTCAAATAGAACATTTAAAACACAAGAATTTTATGTAATTTAGTTTTGTGAATACAATATACATCGTCTAAAAAATGTGTGAACAGCCTCTGTATTTAATGGCTGGCTCGCACCGGTTCTGTAGAACCGATACCTAATGTAGGTATCGGTTATGCGAACCGTTTGCTAATGAGCGCCAGCTGCATTGTTCACAGGGCAAACATTTTTAAAAAAAAATAAACCTACCCTACACCGGGCGGCTGGTCCAGTCTAATCGGAAAGGAATGGAATCCTACTCCTACAGAGCAAAGATTGTTAAGAATAAATCCCATAGCTTATGATAAAAGCAAAGAAAATGGCAAGTGAGGACACCAATCAAACAGCAACGTGGAAATATCTTCAATAATAGTTTGTCAGGGTTTTGATATTTTAAAACTCTTTCTTAAAACATGGTCTAGTTTTGTGTACCTCTTTTATTGTTTTTTTATTTGAGTAATTAATGCATGAATAATTAAACTACCTTTCGGTATATCTTTTGGTATACTTAAAATGGCCATTAGGACATAGAACCGGTTGTTAATTTATTTGAATCCCACTACTGCATATAGGTGAGCTAACGTAATTCACTAATTTCAACCTTGTCCTCAGACAAGTGGGGATCGAACTTGCAGCCTGGCAGTAGAGCCGTTCAGGGAACGCCCTTGGGCCAAAAAACTACGCCATCCGCCCAGCTGTGTACATTGCAATAACATCTACCAGCTTGGTATTCGAACAGTGGTGGTCAACCCTCAAGCCGGTATTCCACCAACTGAATTATCTCAGCGATGTGAGAATTTCTCCTTTTTCGAATTCAATCTTCGTTCTAAGGCCTATCTCACATTCTTTCCAAAGCGCAGGGTAGCAGTCTTCCTTTAACATCCAGATTATTGACATGACCCGCGATTGGTTTGACATGTCACGTGGTCTTTGCGCCATCCGTCGTCGTTGAACTTGAGTCAACTTCAACGGATGACGTCACTGCGTTGAGCTTTATGATTGGATAAATTTTTGATCCCCTCCACTCTCAAAGCAATATGAACATGGCCTTAATATTCTGAGTCTCACTTCTGTTTCAAAGTCATTCTCGCTTTTATCATCTGAGTGGTGGGAGGGGGAGTAGCAATGAGAGTCTAAATTTAGGTAATAAAACAGCGTATATTACTCTTTTTATCACCGAATTTTACTGACAAAGGCTCATTTTTGACATTTTGAAAAGCACAAAATTTTAATTTCTTTATGACTTGATTCAAAGGTTTTCTTTTTTTTTTGTATTGTACGTAAAAAGATAAAAATTCGTTTTTATCCATTCCCTTCTGATAGTATTACAAGCGTTTAGCATGTGTTACTAGAAATAAATAAATTTTTGCATATCTAAAATATACAGTGTTTGGCACTGAACTCCCCAGTCTTCCATCAAAAAAAAAATAATTTCAGGTAGTCTCTTCTAACGAAACTGCCGCGGGTTATTAACGTAGGATTACTTATCGTTGCTTACCTCTTTTTTTCTTTTTCTTTTTTGCGCATTTTGGTACTTTTCTGTTTAACTGTTTACTGCTTCTGGGTTTGGCGAGGCTGCCAATATGATAACTCGCGACGCCGGACAATTCTTTTTCTCTCCGTAGGACCGTTATTGAGGAACGTAAACCTTCGTTAAAATTATCAGAAAACTGTTAGAAAAAATAGCAGGAATGCATTTTTCCTCCCTATCTAGCCTTAAATATTTACTTCGTGAGCCGCTATTAAAGCATTAACGTTTCGTTAATCCCGTGACGTCATCTCAGCAAGTCGACGGAGTTTACAGCACGTCATCTTGTCATCATCGTGTGACGTCGTTTTTTTGAAGTGCAATAAATTTGTATTATTTCGGAAATCCTCCAGGGAGCGTCGCAATCGGCCTTCTTAGATAAGTACCGTACAGCGAGCTACTTCAGTGGTGAGGCGGTGCCCGGTGTTTGGCAGTTAGCAGTATGCTGTGCATGCAAACTGTTCCATTTCCAAGAAGCCAATACCTGCGATGTTTATATTTCGACCAGGGTTCGACGGTGAACCGACGTGCCCGAGTTCAGTGCCTCTTCTCGCAGTAATTCCTAATGCTCGTGCAAGGTGTTACGCAGTATTGTTTTTTTTTTTAAGTTTGCCGCTCTCGCTAAAACACCCAAGGTATTTGGGTCTACCAAACGTGAGTTGTTTTGTTTTTAACAATATCTCCTGTTAAAGCTAGAAGAGAAAAAAAAAACTTTTTTGTTCGTCTGTATTTTAAAGACTTCACGAACTTTCTTTTTGATTCTCGAGCAGTTGAACCTGTGTAAGGTTCCCTACAATCCCGTATGTTTACAGCAAGTATTTATGTGTTGAATGATTTTTGTTTGTTTTAATTCAACTTCTTTATGTGTCTAAATAAACTTGTGTTATTTTAAACTCGTTATTTGTTTTATGTATGTTTCGCTCCAGGCTTACACACCACACATTTTCAAAAAGGTTGTTCATCTTATTTATGTTCAATTTTCCCAGCTATTCTCACTATCTAGTAAGGCAATAGACCGCCTTCCCTGTTATCTATAGCGACTCTGCACTTTAAGCTAAAACTTTATTTTTATATTTTTATATTTATTTAAAGTTTTGGGGCATTTCTGCCCCAAACTATAACAAAAACGATGCTTCTACACAAGCGGTTATAAATAAATATATTAGTACAACAAAAAGAGAAATATTAGAATTTTTTTTCCATAAGGGCTGTAAACATGCGAAGGATCAATACCTTTAAAAATGATTTATACGTGAAGTCAATTATCCGTTCGAGAATTATGCGTGCAACACGAAAGAGAAAGGTTACAAATAAAAATCAAATTGTGGGAAAGAATATCAACTCGTCTCCTAAACAAAAGTATTTAATAGACTTTATCTCGAAAGAAAAACTGAAAACTATAAGTGTATTATTATTTTAATTAAACCCTATTTAAATCTCTATATATTAGCGTTTGTTTAGAAACTTTCAATAGTTCATTTTTAAGGTAAACTTGGCCATTTTGGGATTACCTGTTCATGAATGTCAGATTATCCAAATAAGGCTTTAATTCTTTAATTAACATGGACAATGGGGAGTTCAGTACTTAATCTTTAGAACAAAATAGTTTTCTTTTCAAAACATTATGCACTGATTTATCTCTTTTCTTTTAGGTTTTCCCGCGATTTGTAATGGAGACATTGGGTTCTTTACCAGGAATTCCAGGTCTATTTGTTTCTGGAATCTTCAGTGGATCTCTAAGGTAAATTTAAGCTTGCAACATTAATATATAATTCCTATTACACACAAAAAAATTGCATTTTAAACAACTCTAATATATATCAGTTTATTAAAAAATATTGGGAAGTCCTGTCATATTGAATGCTATAGCTTTTACAAATTATAATTCGTAGATAGCAGGGAGTTATTTCTCCATTTATACGCCTAATTAAAATCAAATGCTTAATAATGGCAGTACTTCATGTGAAATTTTTATGAGCCTTTTTTTAAGTTTCATTGGAAAACAAGTTTTTTTAAACAATTCTGATACAATATATAAAGATTGTTATTTCTAATCCAGGGGTGTTGAGAAATGTTGAAGACTCTCTTGAGAGAAATCGTCAAATTTGCGTGATACGATAAGAAAACTATAGGTTGTACAGTCCGACCACAGTAGAACCACGAAGAACCACGGTTGGCATAGTGCCAAGACGATTCTATTCATGCTGTAGGTAAGGCTGTTTAGGAAGGAGGGGGAAAAGTCTCGTATTCTCTCGACATTCTTTAGAATCAATTACTAACTGCGCTTGCTTGCTTTTTCCTCGTCTGTTATTTTGATTATTTTATTGAAATTAATGCATTCTTTACCCAACACGACTGCTCGGAATAAGCCGTTCCGTAGTGATTGTAAACGTATAATACACAATGTAATTACATTGTGTGATAAAGAAGCACTAGAAGGAAATGTTATTGTTCCACTTTCGCAATCCCCAAAGAGAGCAAGTGAAATGACCGGGATATCAATGTCCAGTGTAAAAATAATACGTAGAGAAGCAAAGGGTGAAGAAACTCCAAAATTTCAATCTCCGAGGAAACGTCAGAAAAAAGAACCACCGAAAACGTAGCTTTAGACGATTTTGATTGTGATGTAATCCGAAAATATCCACTCCTATAAAACTCCTATTTTTTTAATAGATTTGCTTCTTTCTTTTTATTATTTTGAAATTATTATTCACATATTCGATCAAAAATAAAGTTTTAAAAAATAACTTTAAAATTGAGGACAAAAAGCAGTCTGAAATGCATTCCGTATTTCATAAACAAACACATCCGAAAATATGACGTTTTCCCCTATTTTCTAAGTAGACTAGCTTTTCTCGCGCATGCGCAACAGCTTCCAGGGACCTTGCTTCCGTGGTCGGACAGTAATAGAACCTTAATTGATGCGTGCATGTGTTGGAACAAGCAAGGAAACATAGAGAATTGACCTTTATCATACATTTATTCGACAATACTAAAAATTCTTTTAAATTGAAATTAATAATAGAATAAGGTTCCCCTTCATATTATCACTTAATACATGAGGAATCGGGGCAGAGACAAAAAATTTCAGTCAAAGCAATTACAGTCGGACCTCTATTTAACGAACCTCTATTTTGCAAATTTCTCTATTTCGCGAACTTTTCCTTGGAACGAAGAACATTTTGCGAATTTCTTCGTAAAATAACCTCTAAATAGCGAAGTGCATTCTCTATTTAACGAACTTTTTCTTGTGATCCAATATTTTTTTTCCTCCATATTTCTCAAAATATTTCTGAACATTTCAAACTTATTCTTTCTTTTAACACATTTAACAAATTAACTTTCTTTTAACACATTCCGATGCGATTACAGTTTGAAGAAAATACGCCTGAAGGGCGTTTTAGTACATTGCAAAGATGCGAGACTTATTATGAGAGAAAACATTTTTTCAAACAAATAACTTAGACAAAATTCAGATACTTTATCAGTAATTAAATTTAAGGACACATGAGGTAATGTATGCTTAAAATTACTTGTTATAATAAATGCGATAATGTCATTAAAATTTATTAATTTTAATACACTGCTGGCCACTGTAAATGCAACACCCAGAAGGAAACATGCAAATAACATGAAATTTACAACATGCATTAGCGGAGGTGAGATATACAAATGATTAGAATTTCAGCGCAGACGCACATCACGCGCGCCTGTGGCGCCACTTCAAAGCGCTATTTAAGGCTTGGAGATTTCGACGATTTCAAGTTCGGCAATTGTGTTTTTCTTGTGGTTTTTCAAAAAAACGATCAATTATGCCTCGTCGAAAACAGCGATCATCTTTTGATCAAGTATCCGAGTTCGACAGAGGAAGGATAGTGGCCTACCGAGATTGTGGATTATCTTTCAGGGAAATCGGTAGTCGTGTTGGACGAAACCAAAACTGTAATGCGGATGTGTGATCGTTGGATGCAGGAGGGTACGACGGACCGGCGTGTTCGATCGCATCCACCTCAGCGCACCACTTCACGTGATGACAGGCAAATTGTGCGCATGCCAGTGACGGATCGCTCAGTCCCATCACGAACCATAGCACAGCACATGCAGTCTGTAACGCATCATCCAGTGTCTGCGCGTACCATTCGACGCCGTTTACAGCAGAGTGGTCTGTCCGCAAGACGTCCATTGCTTTGTCTACCCTTGACGCAGAACCACAGACGTCTCCGCCGCCAATGGTGCGATGACAGAAGGATGTGGACGGCAGAATGGAATGAAATTGTCTTTACTGACGAGTCACGCTTCTGTCTGCAACACCACGATGGTCGCATTCGAGTCTGGAGACACCGTGAAGAGAGGATGCTGAACAGCTGCGTTATGCACCGCCACACTGGTCCTGCACCGGGTATTATGGTATGGGGCGGTATTGGATATCACTCTCGCACACCTCTAGTACGCATTGCCGGTACTTTAAACAGCCAGCGCTACATCTCCGAGGTGTTGGAGCCAGTTGTCCTTCCTTACCTTCAGGGCTTGCCCACAGCCATATTTCAACAGGATAATGCGCGACCACACGTGGCACGCATTGTCCAACGGTTCTTCGTCAATCGCCAGATTGAATTGCTTCCCTGGCCGCCTCTCTCTCCGGATCTTTCGCCGATAGAAAACATGTGGTCCATGGTTGCTCTACGATTGACTCAGATTCCATCCCCAGCTGCCACAGCAGATCAACTTTGGCAACGTGTGGAAGCTGCTTGGTCTGCTGTACCCCAAGAACTCATCCAAAGTCTCTTTGAATCAATGCCGAGGCGTGTGGCAGCGGTGATCTCCAACAATGGCGGCTACTCTGGCTACTGATTTTGGCAGTAACCACACTTCACAGAAGTCTATAAATTTAATCATTTGATACTTGGTCAACATGTTATCTACAAAATAAATTTTGTTGTGATATCTCTTGTCTTTCTTGGTGTTGCAATTTGGGTGGCCAGCAGTGTACAATTTTTTTAAATCGAAAATACAGTGTATTCCGGACAATGTTTTGTTTCATTCTTGTTTTCATTGAAGATTTCTGTTTGATGGGTAAGGTACACAAAAGAAATAGATATTAATTAAAAGAAATAGACACAAATTATAGAAATCTGTGTCTATTACACGAATTATAGAAATAGACACGAATTATAGAAATACACGAATTATAGAAATTGACACAAATAATAGACAAAATAAAGGTGTGATTAATTTTTTTATTAATAATATTTAGTGTTTATGAATTTAAAATCTGTTTTGTGTAGTTTAAAGTATTTTAAAAGGTGAATCTCTATTTAACGAATTTTCCATATAACGAACATTTTTCGGGATTTAGCGACTTCGTTAAATAGAGGTCCGACTGTATTTCTAAGATCTTTCGGGAAGCACTTACGACTGTTGAAGAATAGAGAGATGAAGAATTTCGTTGACAGGTGCCCACATCAGGTCATACTCAGCATCATCATGTCAGACTACAGGAACTTCCGCTAGACTCCGCGACAGCGCAATCGGCTCTCTATATCGTCAGATCTCCAGGGAACAGCAAGCGAAATCTGTCGATCGACCATCCTTCTTTTTTTGTTTGTTTGTTTTTTGGAGGGGCTGTTGCCCGTTTACCGGGGCCATTTTGACCCGTCCCTTTTTCTCTCATTGGACAGTGGGCTGCCTTTCACTTAGCAGTTCCTGTCCCAATTGGACGCTTATTTCATTGCTCATGTTCAGTCTACCAAGTACCTCCCCACCATAATTTTCGTTTGGGATACCACTTTGACCATTATCTGAAAATTTTATTGTGGGCCATAAAATAACGTCACCATCTAACTTGCAACATTTATAGTCTTTTGATCACTATCAGTGGCCACACAGACAGTTTTTCTTTTGCGCCACCTCAGTGTTCCTCAAGTCTTTATTTATTTTTTTGCCTCTGGGGTTGTTATAAGAGTTTCATTTTTGACAGTCTCTCGACCACACACCGCGGTGAATTATAACATCCAGCGATTCTACAAAAAACAATGAAATCACTATTATCTGGTAATCGTAAACTCGCAAATCAAATACGAATCTGAGAACCCTAAACTATAAATAATAATACTTTAAAAAAATGTACCAGGCACTCTTGTACAAAATTTATTATTAAAATACTATGCATAATTTGTCTGATTATCCAGTTGTAATAGCTAAGTTCATCAACCACAGTTCAAATATACAAATGAAAAGGACATATATCCTTTACTCCCCCTTTTGTATTACACTACACGTTTCATCTTTGTATTTTTCTCTTTTTCCCCAGCACTGTGTCCTCTGGGGTGAATTCCTTAGCTGCTGTGGCTCTTGAGGATTTCATCAAAGGTTCCTCAACTATGAAGTTGTCTGACGCTTGGGCTACGAGAATATCGAAAATCCTTGGTAAAAGCAATAATTAATCAAGCTGAAGAAATTACTACTTTAAATAGGAAATATACTTACGTTTTGCTAATTAACAGTAGTCTTTTAATCAGAAATAGGCGATTAAATTGTCTTTTAGCATTTAATTTCAAAACTTCATAAACTTGAATTTTTGATTGGGGAAAAATGTTTGTTTTATAAAATACATCACATTATTAGCACTATCTTTTAGGTTTTATTTAAGTGTTGATTATCTTTTCTTATTTTTTTACTACACGTATATATCAACTTCACAGACCTACCCCACATCTAGAAAATCTTACAAATATTTCGTTATATCATAGCACTTATTTTTTTTTTTTCACTGGGGTAGATATTTGACCATAATTTCAGTCCACTATTTGCCTTACTAGTGCAAGATTATATAATTTAAAAGCGAGTGGAAAGGAAATTTCTTCTCAGATTTTAAATCTTGAGTTATGTTACAAATAAAAAGATGGCCATAGATTGGTTCTTAACTGGTGGTTCGCGGACCACAAATGGTCTGGCAGAACCTAAGAAGTGGTCTGCGAAGTCAGTAATCATTAAAAAAAATTTTTGCTTCATCGTTTCGAAACGTACAGTAAATTTTACAATTTTATAAAATTGGAACAAAAAATTTTTTTTTCGTTCCCAATTTTTTTTTTCGTTAGTTTTGAGCAATGTTAACTTTTTCCATACGGGGTGGATAGCATGTATCCCAAGAATACGTGTGTATGTGTACGTGCGTGCGTGCGTGCGTGCGTGCGTATGGCCATTCCTACAAAGGGGGTATTAAATTTCCCGTTCTAAAGAGGGAATCGGAAAAATGGGCCCCGTAAACTAAAGGCTAAGCCAAAGATTTTACAGCTGGTAAAGCAAATGCAAGCTAAAAAACCGCATTATTTTTTAAGTTTTCATAAGCGTTTAAGTTTTATAGGCTGTTTGCTTATAAGTTTACTTTTACCTTAAGTTTTTCATTGTTATTAAGTTTGCTTGTCACAGTTGTTTATCACAGATACAAGGTGAAGCAGAATGGACTCCCAAGGTCAAGGTAGTTTTAGTTTACAGAGTACCTAGTACGCGCGAAGTGCGCACTTTAAGCTCCGAACGGATGTGGATTAATTAAAACATGTAGTGAGTTTGCGAATTAAGATTTGCCAATAGGCCGCATAATTTGGAAGAAAGAGCTTGGTTGAAAGCCTGGATCGGTACCCGACCTGGCTTAGAGACCGGCGTGTAAAAATCCGTTACCTCCAATGTAGAGGAAACTAAGAACGGACGCACTTAAAATAATGGACTCCCACATTTCTGAAGGTCAATGATAAGGGAACGGTCGGTATAGGGCGTCACGGGAGATAGCAACAGTTCGGGTAGATTTTCTAGTTGTCAGTAGACACCATGAGTCGGTCCGGTGAACATCGTTGTTACGTAATCGCGGCGTTCTTTAAAACCGACGATTATGGAACCCCAACACCGAGAGTGATTAGGACGCGCTTCGGGCTGCATGCAACTGCTGCCGTGCCTGATCGAAAAACAATCCTGCTAGGGGTTTCAAACGTGAGAACAAGTGGGTCTGCATTACCAAGGAAATCAAGTGGTCGTCCTCGGAACATTGTTACAGCTGAAAATGTGCAACGAGTCCGTGAGTCCATATTCGGGAGGAATTTGCCACCATTCCCCCCAAAGATGACCAACACTGTTGAGAAAGTTTCAGTGTTGTTAAACCAAAACATAAAAGAAAGTTAGTGTGTCTAAATCTACTCAACACCGTTGAGAACACTCCCAGTTCGAGAAATCAGCCATTCCTTTAGCATGAAATGAATCAAAATTTTTACCTTTGATATCCGTACAGCCACGCTAGAACTTTGATCTTGCTTTTGTAAACCTATACATTACCTTGAGTCAAAAACGAAATAATAACTTCTTCTGTGCTTTCATGCATTCCATCTTCTCAAAAGAAATAATACTTTGTACTTAAGAACTTTAGCAACACCGAAGAAAATACATTTTCATCCGTATATAACTTAGAAGAATTTTATTTACAGAAAACTTCACATACCACACACCAAAATTCTAACAACTACAATAACAACAAAATGGTAGATATCTTCAAAAAAAAGTGCTGCCTTCTAAAAAGTTGATATTCTCAAAAATAAAAATAAAGAAAATGTGCTGCCCTCTGTTGAAGAAAATTAGAATCTCAACATTCAGCTAGGTAGCGTTAATGATTATAGACGACGTTTGGTGGCGCTGCTTGACTTAGATAATCTCGTACCCCCTCTACCTCAAATATATTAGCTTGAGATTATGATTCGAACAAGATACCTAGATAGAATAAGATTTTGATACGGGACGATAGGTCTTATTTCGAACGAGCTTGATGCTCGTATCCTTGGTTGAGTTTTTAACCCTTATGTTCGCCATTTATTTTGTGTGTTATTAAAATTATTCGTAATGTTTAGCCGTGCATCTGATTATTATTATTCTTTTAATTCACCACTGAACCACTTTCGAATTTAAAACAACAAAGTGATGGAAAACTTCAGAGAATGCGTTCAGCAGTGCAACGCAAATAACGGACGCCACCTGAATGATGTTATTTTGAAAACCTAGTGGCGGGAAAAACTGGATTATAAGTACTTTTCGAAAATATAAATCTTTTTTCTGTAAATTGTGTCGTTCGTGTTTTATTACCATATGAAATGTGGGAGTCCATTCTGCCGCATCCTGTAGTTTGTTTATTCACAAAATTAAACCCGCTTTTACCCTCTCAAATGATTGGTTGGGTATGGTCTGCGACAAATTTGCTGTTTTGACCAGTGGTCCCTAATCAACAAAGCGTTAAGAACCACTAATCTAAGGGAATTACTGGGCAATTAGAAAAAAAAAAATTCTTTTTAGAACGTCATGAAAGTAGCAGGTGTACGACGCATGTCATTGATACCATTTATTTAGTAGCTAAAAGTACATAATGCAGGACAATACATCATAACCAGTAGGATAGTCATTATTGAGACTGATGTTTTTTGTTGTTCCAGCTGTGCTCTTTGGGATCATATCGATTGCGCTGGTGTTCGTAGCAAAGCGACTTGGCGGTGTTCTTCAGGTAAGTTTCGGTGAAAAATTATATTCTTTTATAAAATTCTACAAATGTGCATTATATGTTAGTGTGAGAGGAGGGAAAAGAGAGGATTAAGCATAGTAACTATATCTCTTTTTTTTTACAAAAAATAATATAAAAAGTCTTTTTAACAATACAAAGTTTAGCTTTTTCGGCACCTGGTAAAAGATCTGGAATCGCACCTGACCATTAAAGTATTTCTATAGACTATAGACTAAAGTATCTATTCAGACAGTCTGGATTTTTCTTACCTTACATATATATATATATATATATACACTCACTTCCAAAAGTTAAGCACGGGGCGGTAAAATGCGAAAAAATGGACAAGTACTGCTTTGATTGACATGAAATGCTGCAAGTAAGTATCTCTATGTTTATTCATGAAACAAAACAAAGAATTACATACACAGATATAAAAAAAATATTGAATTTTCATAAATTATAAGATGACGTCATATTTGCGTCGTTAGCAAAAGGATGTTTAAATGCAAAACAAACAACAAAAACCGACATTAATAGGGTATCTGATCACCCCTCACTTTCATACAAATTGTACAGCGTGTAATCATGCTTGTTACGAGGTGATAAACCACCACAGAGTCCAGTAATCGCCCTTCCTCCTGTAGGGCAGTTTCTAAATATCTGAGAGTGGCTGGAGGTGGGAAACGTCTATATACAGCACGGCCGAGAGCATCCCGAAGATTTTCAATTGGATTAAGGTCCAGTGAGTAAGCCGGCCACTCCATACGCGCAATCTCTCACTTTCCAGAAAGTCGTCAACGATGCCAGCTCTATGGGGACGGGCTATCGTCCATTAAAACGAAAGATGGACCAACTGCTGCAGCGTACAGTTTCACAGTGGGGTCTAGGACTTCATCTCGATACCGTACAGCCGTCACCGAACCTCGCCTGTAGATGTGCAGGTCGATGCGATATCCCAATGAAATCCCTGCCCAGACCATGATGCTTCACCGCGAAATGCGTGATGTTCGGTGATGTTCTCGGGCCGACTGCGTGTGCCTTGTTCCCTCCAACCGTTACACGCTTATCATCGGGTTGTAGGGAAAATCTGGACTCATCTGTGAACATAACGTTTCCCCAATCAGACACAGTCCAATTCACATGCTGGCGGCACCATTTTAATCATGCCCCTCTGGATTGGACGATAAAGGAACACTAACTCGTGATACCAGGGAGTGCAGACCATTCATGTGTAGCCTTCGACGAACAGTAGTGGCAGATATCGTCTTATCAATGCCCGCTGCAACCATAGATGTCACACTTGTGGAGGTCAATCTTCGATTCCGCTTGGCTACAACAGCAATATATCGATCTTCCGAGGGGGTCGTAACCCTTGGACGACCGGCTATAGGTCTTCGGAAAATTGTTTGGCTGGTTTGGAATTGTTTTTTCCAAACCAGAATTGTTTTTGCATTTAATTATGTATATTTCCTCCTCCCAACACAATTCCACAAGATCGCCATTAACTAGTGTGAATTTAATCAGTAAAAATTATTTCCGTCCGGTTCTTAAAATAAAATTTCTTTATTCTTTGCTCAGCATATTTACTGAAGAAAACAGAGCAAAATTTCTACAGAAAACACCTTTTAAAAAAAAAATTAATATTTTACACAGGCTGCAGCAACAATACATGGAATAGTTGGAGGGCCGATGCTAGGAATCTTCAGTCTAGGTCTATTTTTTCCTGGGGCCAATACTTGGGTAAGTAAATCTTGTAGCACTTCATGATTTTTTTAAGGTAACACATTGACAATTTACCCTTTGCGTAGTAATATATACATTTGTCCTTAGATACACATAATAAAGTTTTTTTGGTTATTAGGCTACATCTAAGGTAAAGAGATATAAGTTAATTTTTTTCAGATTCATTTAAGCAACAATACATCATTCTTAACCTTTTATAAACGTTAAATTTTTGTATATTTTAAAAACTTCCTCGGTAAATTCATTGAATGATGCTTAGTAATGACATTTTTGAAAAAGCACTATACTGTCTTCAACCAAGAACTTGATGCGATTGATTCCTCGCTTATACACATGTTTGTAATCAGAGATATCATTGCGCATCTCGGTTGGAATCAACAACACACCATACATCAAGTGTCCAATGGCCACGCACTAACCTCAGCCAACCTCGCACTGATAATTCTGGCAAATACTGAGCACGTAACATCCACGAAGCCCGAAATCTTTCCAAACGGTTATCTTGGTTCCATAGAGCCTGATATACTTCATACATTTCAGTTTATATCATCATTAACAGTCGCCTGACCTAAGGATCATAAAAATTTTAGACGAGAATTAGCTCAATGCTATTGAAGAAGTGGGTTTCAAACAACAACCCGTTTTCTTGTAAAAAATACCCAGCTGTAACTGCCTTTCTGTAAATAAAACTCGGTAACTTTTGATTCGAGAGAAACTCGGAGAAATTATTTTATTATCGTCATGTATTGGATATATTTTGGAAATGTTTTTTTCTCTTTCAGGGCGCATCAATAGGCTTAATATCGGGCCTAGTAATGTCTGTTTGGTTCGGAGTTGGAGCATTTGTCACCAGGCCCTTTAGTCCGGAAGCTCCCATGTCATATAAAAATTGCACAGATCTCTTTTACAATGCCACGCTGATTGATTTAACCGACGTTAATTTAGTTTTACCAGAAGTCGATAGCAGAAAGTAAGTATTATTCAAATTGTATTCTGCATAAAGATATCATAATGTAGAAATAAATAATGTAGAAATACTATAAAGATATCATAATGCTCGTAGCAGTTGGCTACGAGCAAACTGTCAGGCGTGTGAAATCGTCTACACGTGAATTTTAGAGAACTTTTAAAAAGTGATTGACATAAAACAACTTGATTCGAATTTTAGGTAAGACGGGGTTGTCTCCAGGGCCCGACTTAGCCTAATTGGGGCCCGGGGCAAAAACTTCTTTGGGGGCCCCCCTCTGCTTCACTACTTTAGCAATGAAGAACTTAATACTTAACTTTCTATTCAATTTGGGGCCCCCTCTGATGTAGGGGCCCGGGGCAACTGCCCCGTATGCCCCTGCCTTAGTCAGGCTCTGGTTGTCTCTGTCAAAATGGGTTTGAAAGTTTTTCTGAAATTAATTGGATGATAGGACAGGATCTTAATTCATAAGCTAGTTGCCTTCAAAAAATAGCACGTCAAATAGTCATTTATTTTGACACTCCTTTTATTACTTCACATACTTAGTATTACACTAGTAAGATAAATTCCTCGAAATTCCTCACAGATTTAAGAATTGTAACAGCCAGTAACTACCTTCCCTAGTTAGTTTGTTTGTTTGTGTTGTTTGACCAATAGATGGCGCTGTCGCCACCTTTGGCAAAATATCTGTCGATATTTTGCCAACACATGAAAAGGTGAACTGCAGTGAAGTGAGTTGAGTTCAGCAGTTGTGCAGTTTTGCAGTAGTTGTGCAGTAGTTGTGCAGCAGTTGTGCAGTAGTGATTAGTTTGAGTCGCAGTAACAATGGCTCTCGGCTCTGTAAATAGTCTTAGTCTTATACATCTATGTGTAAATGTTTTCGTTTGTGACTATGTTTAAAACATGTGCTCGTCATTAAAAGTTTTTTCCTGTGAACTGTGTTCTCATTCTTGAGGAATAGAGACCATTACAGAATGAGAATTAAGAATGATATTGCGTATCATTTGGGAAAGGGGTTTAAATTGCAGTTTAAGTTATATGGCAAGTTACTTTCAGGTTCTTCAGATAATTTTAGGGTAGTACATAAAAATTTTTGAACGTCTCCAAATATCACATAGTCGCAGGATCGGTTTTGGTTTTGTTGGGAGCGCTACGGTCATTTTGTGCTACACGGGGGTTAATTAGACCGGGACCTACAGCTTAAAGCCGATTTCGAACGGCTCCAAACATCCATGCCAATAGTGGGACTCGAACCCACTGACTCTGATACAAAAAGCCAACGCCCTTGCCATTCGGCCAGGGCGCTGGCTTTTTGTACCAGAACAGCCTTGCCATTCGGTCATCATCCGGCTTATGGTCGCAGGATATGGAAGGAGATACTTTCGCTTTAAGATACAGAAGGCCCACTCTATTCGGAGATCATCAAGAATAAACATGGTACTATAAGAGTTTGTAAGTTATGTGCTTAACATTACAGTTTAGCGAATTTTTCACAAAGTATTCACCGCGTATCATAATAAAGCACAAAATCATCAAAGCTGTTACTACATATCTGTTTCAAATAATAAAGGTAGATGAAATGCGTTTCTTTTATCATGTTACAGTTTGCGGATTTAGAGTATCGTGCTTCATAAGGGGGAAAATAAAGGTTTCAAATGCACTTGTATACTCAGTTTTGATAATTCATAACCATATCTCCAATGGCTTGTTCTATGTTAAGTGGGCTTGAATAAATGGTTGCATAAAATACTGATCAGAGCAATATAATATGCAACACACACAATCTTTAAAGAAAGACCCAATAACTGCAGGCAATGAATCTCGATATGACATTTAAAGTTTAAAAAGCGTTACAAACCCTGTGTAGCGTCACGACAAGTAGGTAAGGCTATTCTCTCTGAGGCGTTGCTAAAAATTACTACCATGGGATCCATAACAAAGAAAGACAGAGTTCTAATTTACAAACGAAGGCCAAATTTTTAAAACAAAAACTTAACAATTTATTAACAAAAATAATTAACATTTAAAACAGTGCAATATATTCAATTTTTAAATCCCGTGCAGATTCCCAACGTACGGAGCCTAAACACACATCCGCACCGGCCGCGTTCTCTAGCGTCTCTCTCTCGTGTCTGGATTTTCAGAAGGGGTGGAGGGGCCGCAGATTATCGGCTGACAGCTCTTCTTAGACGCTATTGAGTCGAATAATTGAGTATATATAAAATTGAGTAATATATAAAATAATTGAGTCGAATAAAATATGCAATATCCGGAATTAGCGTCAGTTTGGACAACCTATTTCCCAACGGTGTTTTAAATATTTTCTTAATTTTGAAGACACTATTCGGTTTTAGTCAGTAGCATCAATTTCATGATTTCCCTTTTCGTCATCATTCACTTCTACGAATAAATATTTTTGGTGATTTTTTTAAAAAATCTTTCCATTTTACTTACAGTGGAGACATCCTTTACCCATACAAGTTATCTTACATGTGGCTGAGTGCAATAGGATTCGTTGTAGTTCTTGTGGTTGGAAATGGTGTGAGCTTACTAACAGGTATGTGAATTATTTCTTTCATCTTATAATACGGTTCAAAGTTTTATTTGCGTAAGTCATACTTCTAAAACTATACTGATTCCATTAATTTGATAAGATAATATGGTAATAGAAATTAAACTCTAATCATACTTTCGGGGAAATTTCTTAAATCCTTTTTAACGTTTATCAGATATTATATACAGAAATATATGTTGTTGTTGCTGTTGCTTGCCTATGCCGGGTACCTGTCAGTAAAGACATTCGCTTTTTAACCCGGGAATCGTTAGTTATAAACAGGAAATCCAACGTAAATAAAGCACAAATAGCAATAAGGTGCAATTTTGCATACGGCCGTTTCGAAGCTGCAAAGGAGCTTCTTCATCAGCGCAAAGAACTTAGTGGCAGCTCAAAAATCCGAAAACTAAGCGACTAGACCATAGAACCATAGGAAGTTTGGTCTAACTGCACTACCTGGGCCACGCCCTCAAGTGCAGTTTTTCAGAATGTAAGCAGCGGGGAACCATGATTGGACAGAAAGTAGAGAAAGAAGAAAAGTGATTGGAGCGCTCAGGATCTTCGAGTTCAATGCCTTCAGCTGGAATCACCGAAGCGATCCAGCATCGGGCAGTACAGTAGAAGAGAGAATAAAATACTGTAGAGTTCTTCCAGGAAATGGGAGAGAAAATGACTTAGCTACAGTAGTAAATATGAGAGAAGGAAGTTTAAGGATAGCAACACATAATATTTATTTTGTTTTGTATTTTTATTATTTTTTTTTACCTTAGCAATGCTAAGTATCATTTTTTTATTTTTTAAGAAGCAGACAAGGGACAATTTTATGAAAGTGAGAGGATGGCTCTAGGCCTTTTCCTGTCTTTGGGATCAGCATGATCATAATTTGCAAGTTCTAATAGTAATTCATTGTCAATAGATTTATGGAAGTTAATAGCTAATTTTTGAAGGTAATTTCGAATAGTTGGGAGCCCAATCTCCCTATAAATATCGACATTTCTAAAATACCAAGGCACATTAACGATTTGCCTAATGGTGCTGCTTTGAGCGGATGCTAATTTTTTAATGTGCGTTTTTGCACAGTATGACCATGCTGGCTGTCCATACGTAATAATAGGACGAAGATAGGAATTATACAAGAGCAATTTGTTACTAATGATTAATTTGCTGTTTCGAGAAATTAAGGGGTAAATTAATCTGCGAGCTGCTCGAAACTTGTCCCTAACATGTGTTATGTGTTGTTTCCAGGTGATGTTTTTGTCTAGAATAACGCCGAGATATCTTACTGTGTCAGACCAGGGGATTTTAAAATTTCCTATTTGAATTTGATGATTTTTAAAGGTCTTTTTTAAGTTTAGAGGTGAAAAGAACAGCAATACATTTTTCTGAACACATGCGCAGGCACTTAAGTACCCGCACGTGTCAAACGCCCGAAGGCGCGAACAACACAAGCGAGCAGCGAAGATACAGACATAGGGCAAGCAGCGCCATCTAGCGGCTAAAAGAGAAAAAAGTGAAGTAACAGGCCGACACGGCTAAATAAACCCTTTCCACAATTGAGGAAACACAGGAATGCTTGACAAATCATTAACCAAAGAACCCGAATTTTTAAAAATGTGGTAAACTTCCCAGAAATCAAGATCGGCAGGCGAGCGACATTTCTGAATAATGGAGGTAGAAGAAAAATCAAACCGATGGTTCAAAGTCCAGGCGTGTTGAGCAATGGACGAATCGTTGGTAACTTTCAATGGGGACACCATATAGGTGAACGAACACCACCCCCTGGTGCCACCTCTATTTTGACCAACATCTCTGACCTCGTAGGACTTTCCGGTCTACTGATTTAACGCGTCCATATCCGGCAGGAATTTAATTACCTTCGTCGGGATTCGAACTGAGCACATCCAGCCCCAAACCCACCGCACTAGGCTACCTCGGACCCTCACAGAAATAGATAATATTAGTTCAATGTCTCAAAAATTTTAATTACTGAACGTGTAATTTTCTAGATCTTGCTCAAACCCATGTACTCCGATTGCAAAGTATGATGGCATAGGCATTCATTCCGGCAGATTATGAATATTTTTTAGTAGTAACTTTTGTAAAATATCTGCCGCGTAAGACATCTACAACTTCTTTCCTCCAGGCCGAAATAAAGGAATAATATCAACATTTTTTTTACCCGCCCAGATGCTTGTTTCAATGGGTATTTACCCTTTAAAAAAAGGGGCATACGTAAAATGTAAGTTTTCCAAATAAATTCAGGTATAAATTATTAAACCTTAACTTCCGTTTTATTGGCAGAAGAGGTAATTATGAATTCGTGACAAAGAATGTCTACAGTAATTGCGTTCATGAACGGAAATGTTTGAAAAATAACTCGATAGCAATGAGTTACTTAAAACAATGTCCAAATCAGATAAAAATTTGTAATTTAAAGCTTTTATCAAATTTGCATACTAGAATAAAACTTAAAAAAATAACCGCATACTTGCTCCAGGAGCGCAACTAGAATCCCATCTGCGGAGGGGGTATCTGTCTGGGTCCAGAAACAAATCCCTCCCCTCTTTTTCTGGGGAGGGGGTTAACCCAACACCTTCTCTCAGCGGAGAGAAGGTGTTGGTTAAAGAAAATCGAGACTGGAACTACCGTTTTCTCTACGGGTTTCAAAACTCCAGTGTAGGAGGCCGTGGTTCCAATACTTGCTAAAGCTGATCCATGCCGCGACTAATTCCCAAAACAATTTGATAAAACACGATATTCCAAGAATGCTGATTTAGTACAGTAACAACTTATAGACAGTTAAAAACTAAGTTACTTTCTTTCACCAGATTATAAGGAGTGCATCGATTTTTTAAAACACAAGGCATTGAAGATGGAAATAAAACTTGAGCAGTTAGTAAAGTTTTACAGTTAGTAAATCATGATTATTGTTTAATTAGTTTCCTAACTTCATGGACATACCTATTTCTTCACAGGTCTATCAAAAGACACCGACAGGAGACTCCTATCACCGCTTACGATCTGGCTAGGAAAACTCTCTCCGGCTACAATGTTCAAAAGACTCTCAATAAAAACGAAAAAGGTAAAATAATAACCTTCATATTATACCGTAAAGTAGTTTCTATTTCATAAATATTTTCAAAAATGCCAGCATTTTTCAAAATGCTCCATGTTTATTAATTTCCTTCTGATTTCTTCCAAATTTCTCAGAATCGTTAATTGAAGTGTTTGCCACAAAACTGTGCATCATTCTTTGAAAACACAAATATTTTCTAAATTTATAGACCATGAGATGGAGTAAAAAGACGCAAAAGCGTAAAAAAATAAGAGGAAGATTCAAAAAATTAATTATTTATGGTTTTGGTTCATATAAATTTTTTAAATTATTTTATATTTAAACTTATATCAAATAATTTAAGCTTTTTATGTATGGAATGCGCATAGAGCATTTTGAAAAATGTTAGCATTTTTGAAAAAAAAAATTTTGAAAATCAGGCGTTATTCTGCCACAATATACTTATATGTGAATTCTAAGTGTCTTCAGTGAATCCACTTTTACCAGAAGTAAAAGACGAATGAAAAGATCCGAACCTGGCCCAAGATCTGTACCGGGTAGGTTCCGCACAAAACGCCGATCAGACCGTAAATCTTTAATATATCATCTTTAGTATATCATCCAAAATCTTTTCGACACTGTTCTACACTTTAAAAAAATATTAAAACAAATTTTAACATTTTTTTTTCTTTTTGGGGGAGGGAGGGGGGGTCCATTGGTTAATATTTTCGCATTCTTGCGCTTGTTCAACATCTTGAATCAAAAACCCTTTTATTTTAATATACAGCCTTCATTCAGAATCCTTTGTTTGGTGACGAGAGCGTGTGTTGTTAAAGATGATGATGATTATGATGATGAATAGTTACGAGCAGTGAGCAGTGGCACACCCAGGGGGGAGGCAACCCCCCTCCGAAAGAAATAGAAATTGCATTATAAATATTTTTATGTTTTAACTCGCCCCCCCCCCCCCAAGATTAAATCCTGGGTGTGCCACTAGTTACGAGTGTCCAGTGGCGGATTTACAGATTTGCCGCCCGTAGGCTATTCAATTTTTGCCGCCTCTAAATTTTGATATCTTAGTCCACAATCATATCAATAAAATTCCAACTTTATGATTTGTGCTCCATCATCCTCGTTACATCAACTTTTCCCGTATGGTTAGTATCATTGAGAACTATGGTACCGTGTTAGATCCTTGATTATTTTTACAGCAAAGAATTATCAAAAAACATTATTTTAAGCAAAAAATATCTCAATCATGAACCACTTTTAAAGTAAGGTAAGGTATGTCTAAAACTATACAATACTTACATAATATGAATAAAGCTTACATAAAAAATATACATTTGGCGAACGTTGATAAATATTTATTATTACACTCACAGTTTAAAAACAATACAATAAATATATCTTTTCTTAATTATTTGTTAGTATTATAATTTAAGTTAAATTATAAAAGCATTACAATACTTTTTTGCGAGACTTTGAATTCGCAAAATCATTTATTATATCGTCGTACAAAATCTTGTTCATTAGCTCTGACTCTATGCACAAGAGAGCTAAAGCGTTTAGTTTTTCTTGACTTAAAGTCGATCGTAGGTAGTTCTTTACTCTCTTCAAGCAAGAGAAGCTTCTTTTACCTGAACAATTTGTCGCTGGTGTACAAAGAGCCATACAGTACTATATCCAAGTTTGGATAAATGTTTCCTAGATTCTGTTCTCGCAGGAATGAAGACAGACTTTTTAATGATCCAGAAATTGGTTTTATTGAAATTCTTTCAGACGAAAGGTAGCTTTGAAAGTGTACACATTCCTGAACTAAGTCTGTTTCTAAATCATTAGGATACATTTTTTCTAAAAAACTGGCTTTTTCCGTCAGAACTGATGGTAACAACTCACTCATTTTGGTAAGAAATGAAAATTTCTCGTTAAATCCGTGATAAGCCTCTTGCCGTTTTGCTAACTCGGATATGAGTCTATCTATGACAACGAGAAACGTGTTAACCCTGAAGTAATCACTCGCAGCTATTCCAATATCTTCATCGGGTGTTTCATCAAATCTTTTTTTTTCTTTTTGGTTGTCTTTTTTTCATATCTCTTGTATATTCTTTCGATACGCTTAACTCGATCGCCTTTTCTTCGAAGTACTTGAAATTCTCTCGTTCAGCTATGAAAAACTTACGGAGTGATTCGTAAAGATCAACAACGGTAATTAAATCTATGTTAGAAGTCTGAATTTGAACATTCACTTTGTTTATTCTCTCCAAAAAGACATCCCATACAACAACCATAACCGCCGTTTCCAGTTTTTCTAAATTCAAAAGTATTCCCGCCGCTTCCTCTCGCGTTACAGGCTTTTCGGTACAATCATCATTGATTGATTGCAAAGTTTTAAGAACTTCGGGCCAAGATTCTTTCAAACTTTCACATGCATCCTCTCTAGCTGACCAACGTGTCCGATTTACCCTTTTAACGCTTTTTCCTTTTCCGATTTCAGTCATTAATTTTTGCCAGCGTTGTGTGGAGCTCACAAAAAAAACGTAGATTTCCTGTAGCAACATGAAAAAGCGACACGCTTCTGTAGACGATTCAGTAGCCGCAGTTGCCACTAAATTCAAAGAATGGGCAGAACATGGCACATAAAAGGCGAAAGGGGCTTGGTCTCGAATTTTTGCTTGCAAGCCATTGTACATGCCAGACATATTCGCGGCATTATCATATGATTGTCCACGGCAGTCTTCAATATTTATGCCCAGTGTTTAGAGTTCGGAAGTAATGGCAGAAAACATTTCTTCAGCTTTATGTCCCACTGACGGCAAAAACTTGAGAAATCTTTCACATATGGTTCACCTGAATCTAAAACGTATCTAATAACAAGCGTAAGTTGGTCTATATGGGCTATATCTGGTGTTGAATCAATGATGAGGGAAAAATATTTCACCTTTTTTATCTCGTCTCTAATCTGTTTCAAGACTTTATCACCCATTAAGAGAATGAACTCATCGCAAATGATCTTTGATAAGTAACTGGTACTTCCTGATCCTTGATTGCCAAATAGTTCAATATGACGAGCTAAAAAAGGATCGAATTCTGCTAATAGTTCCAAAACCATACAATAATTTCCATTATGTGGATCTCCGAACTTTTCATTTTTTCCTCTAAAAGCACGACATCTTGAACACAGTCGCTTCACGACGGCTACAACTCTCATCAGAACATTTCTCCAGTAAGTAATTTCTTCATCAATCTGGACCTTCAGTAGATTATCGAGTCGGCCATCAATTTTATTCCTATCTCTCAAACTAAGGACACTAGATTTATGACGTGCAGAATTTTCATGTTGAGCTACTCGATAATCTGCATTTTTCCAGTCATTGAATCCTCCGTTCTCAAAATGAGTTCTACACTCCAATGGACCAAATGCCAAACAGGGTCCACAATACACAGATTTTTTACTTTCAGAATAAACTAGCCAATTTCTGTCTTTCACTTCATTATTTCTCATTTTTCTTTGGAAGATACTAACTGGCAGAAAACGACGCTGATCAGCATATATTCTTTCACTTTTAGAGATGTCACAAGATTTGCTTTGATCAAAGCCGTACCTTGCGATAATCTCCCGCAAGTTATCGTTAATTTCCCACAGCGCTGGATCTTTGTTTAGACTTGTGGTTGATTGTATTTCGACGTTACTTGTACTTGACGTCCGATTCTGAGACATATCTTCAATTGTGAGGCTTATAGATGATTCCTCTTTCGCCTCTCTATCAAAAACATGAAGATCTATTTTTTCAAAATCAGAATGTTTAATGGGCAACGGTTGTTGTGGGACAGCAGAGTATATATCGGTCTCATCTTCTTTAGATTGTGTTGTATTAGGACATATGTTTGAAGCTTCCGGGCTCAAAACACTGCTTTTACTTTCACTTTTAAAAAAACTGTCAATTTTTACTGTCTGTCGGATGATTTCTTCTTGCTCTTCTCTTTTAATTTATTTTCTTTTCTTGTACTCAGCTCCACTAAGTCGCTTTCGTCCATCACTCATTCTAACAATTTTTGATTGAAAAACTGAAACAAACCAATATTAAATTAAAAGTTTTGTTTTTCGTACGTAATTACCAGTATCCTTCGTTCAGATTTCAGACTTTAAATACTTACCTGATATAAGCAAAAGAGATGTTTATAGGTATGATAAGAAAAAAAAATTTAATTTTTTTACACACTTTGCTTATCACAAAATCCACGAAACGCTTCAAGAAATTACAGTACACAACTAGAAATATGGGTCCCCTGAAATATTAACATTAATACAGTATTACAAATTGCAGGGCGCAAACATCAAAAGTGACTTTTCTCTTGTTTTTGAACTAAATAGGAAACGTGAATTCCTCGTTGGTATCGCCACGCTATATCTGCCTCACTTACTCTCGAACTCAATACCTCAACACAACGTATGTATACATCAGGACCCCGCTTCGGCTCACGTAGTAACCCGATCGCGCTGCACTTGTGCTATCCATTCAGCCAGACACTTCTTTTTATTGTCAAGTCGCAGTCGTTCAAATATCAGTTATTCGATTAATTTAAACCAAAAGACTATATCTCTATAAGATATTGAACTAGTTTTTTATTTAATAAAAATTAGTCAATTTTAGTCAGTATTTTTTACGCATAAAGAAATAACTTTCTGAAATTGAATTTGACAATTTGCAAACTTGCTGCAGCAATCATGATTAGACCATCGATATTATATCAAGATTGAATTGTGTAAGGAGATCTCATAATTATTAGGTACACGGAGAAAAAATTATAGCAGTTATCAGTGAAGAAAATATGTAAAAATAACTAAATTTCGACTATAATATCGAATCGCTATTGCGATATTCTAAAAATTCATGATCATTAATGTATAATTAATAAAGCGTTTAGCAATTGTTTATGTACAGATGTTGAAATATTTATTATTTAGCACTGTATATAGGACTATATTTCGATTTTTGTTAAATATTTTAATTTCTCTCCAATTTTCGAAATTCGTATTTTGTGTGTGTATAATAATTTTTTTTTTAATTTGTAAATCGAAATAAAAAATGTATAACTAAATTTGCCGCCCCTTAAAATTTGCCGCCCTAGGCTCCAGCCTACTCAGCCTGCTGGTAAATCCGCAACTGCGAGTGTCTAATGAATAGAGTTCACTGACTCTTGAATAATTATCGCTCATTGTTGTTAAAAAATTGCATTAGGATTACACAGTATATGAATATTGTTTTTCATATTCACAGGAACCGCCTCCTCCTACAGTTTTATCCCTAACGAGGCTCGAGGCATACAGATGAACGAATAAAGAAGCTAGCTCATGAAAAAGGTGCCAATTTCAGACATTAACAGAAAGTACAACACATGAAGCAGTTAAAAACTGTTTTTCATATTCAAGTCTTTTGTGTACGTATTTTATGCGTTATTTAAGTGGTCATTTTTTGACACACTTAAGATTTCTTTCATAACTTTATGCGCAACCTTTATAAAACATTCATTTAGATTTCATATAAATTATGTCATTAATGAAGTTTTTCTTTTCTAATGCGGAGGCACTTGTCGTGAGACATTCGCCTTTTGTTATTCACCATGAATTTTTGCTGGCTTCTTTTTTATGGGAGCACCATTTAGGTGAGCCGGCATTGCTCCCTATGAGGGGACAACACGATAACGACCAAGCCATATTCGGGATTTGAACCCAAGACCAGTGCGTGGAAACTTACGCCGCTAACCACTATAACATGGGGGCGTCAATAAACGTCGAATGAGTTGAAAAGAAATTGTATACGGCAAAATGTATAGTGGAGCATACTCTGCTATACGGGGTCGGAGGCAAAAATACTACGCACCAAGTAGCCTTGGACACGTTTCACTCCTGCTACTAGGTTCTTGTTACTCATAAGTTATGCCTTGTTGAAGAGCCCTTAAAAAGGGCAAAACTTGGGTCCAAGGCTACCTGATACACTGGAGACGTAAATTGTTGAAATCGTATGTATATGGAAACCTTACACTAATTGCCAATTAATAACTTTTTTTGTAAACAGAATTTATAATGCCGTAAAAATAACACTAAGTCTGAAAATATGGACAAGCACGAGTATTTAACAATACATTAACTACTATTTTTTTTTTACTTTCTTCTTAAGAATAGATATATACTAATAAATAAACACGAGGTTCTAACATTTACTAGAGTCGTTTTCTTATGGATCATATCATTGCTAAAAACTATGTTAAGGCTAAAGACATAATCGGAATGTTCAGTTTCACAGTTTGAAAAAGTGGGAAAAAACCAACTTTCTTAAAAGTTTTCTACAATTTTCCGATTTTAACTGAACTTCTATTGACGTTTTAATTCATTTCAAATTAAGTTGGGGGGGCACGTGTCCCCCCCCGACCTACACCTATGCTCAGAAAAACTATATAAATTCAGTGGACTGGAAAAAAAGCATATCCTGATATTATAAAATATCTTAAAATTGCACTGTTTGGCAACGTTTCGCACGCCACGACAGATCGTAAAAGAAATGAGAAACGTGCATAACTACGTGAAAGAAAAATGAATGCATCAACTTTTCACAATTATTTCTCATATAAAGCCAAATCTATAAAACTTGCGATGACTTGGATTAGCTATGTTCAAGACGATTTAAAAGAAAGAAAAAAAAGCGGGACGCTTTTGTCCCGTAGACCAGTGGTCACAAATTATTTTTCCTGTGGGTCCGTTTCAACACATTATTAAATTTCGCGGTCCAGAAAAGTTAAGCACCCCCCCCCCCCAACTCCCTCTACCACCCCCCCTACCACCATGTTACCAACTGACCTAGGCTACTTGCTTTGCTTAGTAAAACTTTTCTTTGGAATCATTTGTTATCGTACGTGCAAAACACAATGGATAGCAGTGAAATGAAGTGCATAAATATCAAATCAAGTGTTTTATTATGATATTTAGAATAGAAGAAAATCAATTAAAGTACATATAAATTCAAAAAGACTTCTCACAAAGTTCATCGTGGTTAATGTTCAATGGGAAAAATGGCAAGTTTTCTTTTCAACAACCTGCTAGAAATTTGGGATCATGTTCGTGCAGCTGATTCTCAACAAGCTGTTAAGGTGGTCATCTGTGAATGGAGATCTATACCGGTTCTTAATGAAGTTCATTTTTGAGAGTGCTGCTTCGCACACATAAGTTGAGCCAAACATGGTACACAATTGAACAAATATCATATCAATCCATTTTTTCCATTGAACATTAACCACGTAGAACTTTGTGAGAAGTCTTTTTGAATTTATATGTACTTTAAATTGATTTTCTTGTATTCTAAATATCATAATAAAACACTTGATTTGATATCTATGCACTTCATTTCACTGCTATCCATTGTGTTTTGCACATAAGACAATTTCATGGCTAAAGCTTTGAGTTCTGGATACTTTTTTCCACCCACATTTTTAATCCGTAATTGGTCACTCCCAAGAGTTTTTGGAACTTGAGCATAAATGTCCTTTAAAAGAAAATTTTTTACAGGGCCTGTTCACATAGGAGTCCGTTGAGTTGCGTTAAGGAAAAGATGACGTTGAGACGAAAATAAACCAATCATATGTCTCCAAACGATTAGCAATGAAATTTTTAACACCTATAATTGGTTTATTTTCGTCTCAACGTCATCTTTTCCTTAACGCAACGCAACGGACTCCTATGTGAACAGGCCCTAACGCTCCGCTACGGACTCCTATGTGAACTACCCAAAATTTCTTGCACGCCATACAAAAATTCGAATCGTCAACACGCAGATTATTTAGGCCTTGTTCACGTGGAGTCCGTTGGCGATGCGTTGCGTCAACATTACTCGTATCGAAATAATTTTAACCAATCACAGACCTTAAGAATTTCGTGACTAATTGTTTGAAGGTCTGTGATTGATTAGAATTATTTCGATATGAGAAATGCGACGGACTCAATATGAACAAGGCCATACCAGTCTTGCGAAGCGTTGTCGTGGCCAAATCATCATTCCCTCTCTTAATAAATCCTTTTTTAAATTATTTGGAAATAAATGATTTCTAAATACAAGCAATTTGTCAATTTACACATCCTTTTAATCACTAAAAACGATCTAAATCAATACAAATCTTTTCATGTACATTACATAAATATATGGTTTACAATTACATAATACTACATAAACAAAATTTCAAACTAAAACTGTTACCTGTTTCAAAGTAGTATAACTCAGTCATGTGTTAAAAACTGCTCAGTGAGAGAAAAGAAAGAAAGAAAGAAAAAAAAAAAAAAAAAAGCTGATCACAGTTGGAACTATACAGTTAACAAATACTGAAAATAGCTTGTGCTATACAACCTTTCCATTAATTTTATAAGATAGATCCCAAACAAAAGAAAATAACTATTTGTAATATATATAACAGTGAATGAACTAAGTGGTACTCCAGAGACATTGTTCACAACCACTCTATGATATAAAGTGTGATAAATATGATTTTCTTAAATTAAAAATAAAAATCATCCATTTGTGAGACATGTAATGCAAAGAAATAATAATTACTGAAAAACAAAAAATATTTTAAGGGAAGAAGCATATGCATTCCTGGACAGTTCACAACATTCAATATGAATATATTATTGTACATAATAACATACCACTGTTACATAAAGGCACAGAAGGTCATTTTAACCAGGCACGTTCGTAAAATAAAAATTTCATAATTACAAGTGTTTTTGTTTTCCTTTTTAACAGTTTACAATGCACTATCTACAAAAGAAATTCGATTTTTAAGAGCTGTTTAAAATATACAGAAAAAAATTCTATGCTGTTACCTTGCAGTTATGAGTAAATAAATATGTGTATACTCATATCACAATGAACTTAACACATATGCATGACAACAATCATTACTAACATCAGGCTCCTAATACATTGTTAATGGATGAAATTGCGATGTGAAATATACATACATGAAACTCAAAATATAGGCGCCTAATATATTATGCACAAATACGCTAAAATGCACAAGTTACATCATCCCATACAAATACATGCCTATAGTAAAACTAAATTTAAAACTGAAAACTAAGTACAATTATTACAATATCAAGTTTCAAATGAGCTACCAGAATAAAAACACTTGGTATCATATCAGCAGCTAATGATACTAAAGTGCACAAGTTGTTGACTACTATATTATTACTCATTTACATCTAAAAAATTATTACATAATGTAATACAAATAATAATTTAATAGATTTGAATAGGTAATGCTATAATAAGCAGCTCAATTAATATCAAATTATTAATAAAATATTGACAAATAAAAACATAGCCATATTTTATAACTGCATTGTAAATTATTAAAAGCCAAAATATATAAACTAGATAGATAAGTTTTATTGCAGGTTATTTCTGTGCTCAGATGGCAAAATGTTATAAGTCACTTTTCTTTTAAAATTGAGTTTTTCACATTCTGAATTCTTGTTCACTGATATTTTCTATTTACTGTTACTACTGTAAGTAATAGCCAAATATTAATACATATATAAATACAATATAATACAAATATAAAACAAATTACTGATTTTTCATGACATCTAGTGTTTTAAAAAAAGTAATATTTTGCCATCTGAGCACAGATTTTTACAGGTTATTATATCATAAATTGCATCGATAGCTAAAATTGAAATCACCTAAAAAATGCAAAATTACTTACATCCAAATTTCTTTCTTTCCATAAAAACAAATCTTTATCATACACTAAAAACTGAGAAGTGACCAAAAACAATATATTTAGCTAGCTATTTAAACCAAATTTACCACCTCTTTGATTAATACCTGTATTTTTATGAAGAAATCCTGGATTTTTTAAAAAAATATTTACAATAAACCATAAATGCTTACCATCCTTAATGAATTTCAGATTAAATTTTTATGTAAAAAAGATTCAATAACAAAATTTTGCATTTGTTCATCAGTGTTCATTCACGGCTCATATATGTGTTACAAATATAAAGGAAAAAAGGATATCTTAATGGTGGTGAGACATATGTTCATATTAAAAACTCTCTCATTTGTATTATTCTGATAAAAGAAATAATTATCCTCTCAATACTTCTTCCCTTTCATACATCCGACTTAAATAAATGTTTAATTTTCCCCAACAGTTTTATTATTTATAAATAATTTATCATGATAATTTAATATATATAATATATAATTATAATTTATCATATATCATAAATTAATTTGGTTGCCATTTTTTTCGTTTAGGGTTCTATAAAAAGACTAGGGCCTTGAGGTAGCCTAGTGGTAGCACATTGGGTTTCGGTGCTGAGGGTGCTTGGATCGAATCTCGGCAAGCGCCATTAAATACCTCTGTGTCTAGGTTGGATATGAGCACATTAAATCTGTAGAACGGAGAGTCCCTCTATGAGGTCAGAGAGGGTGGGAGAGGGTACGATCTCCCACCCTCTATGAGGTCTCAGATGTCACCCCTGGGGGTGCTCAATCAAAATGGAGGTGGCACCTGGCTAAATCAGACTCCGATCCTTGTGGTGCCTTTATAAACCGGAGTCAGACCCTTCAGCTCGCTAGCCTATATGAACCTGGTCTGAAATATCTCTGGCTGGGGGGCATAAAGAACAACAACTAAAAAAAATTCAAAAGAAAACATTAAACTTGTCTTTAAATGAGAAAAACTAAAAAAAATTAAGAAATCTGTCGCCTAAGAGCACTACATTTTATTGGGAAATTAATATGCAGGGAACAATATCCTTGAGAAACTTCTTTTGAGCAATAGTGCTATTACGCAGAAAATTCTATAGTGAGCAATTTTATGTCTTTTGAAGCATTTCACACTTCATATTTTCTTATGTAACAAAAATTTCAAATTTACTATTTCAAGATCAATGTTAATGCAATGTAGTTTAAAATTTTTTATCTCAAATGTATCTGGATACCAGATGTTGTAAAAAAATATGCTTAAAAATAAGATGGCCTATGGGAACAACAATATTGGTAAGTATTTATGCTGTTTAAAGACTTGCACAGTAAGGGATACTTTTACAGTACAAAATTTTTATCCATTACATTTCTAACAAAATAATCTAATCATCTGCCTTATTTTTACACACTGAATGATTTTTAATATTATCTAATGCAACACACAATAACTATATAAAAAAAATTTAAAAACGCATTCCTTAAAGTGTTTTACATATAAGTTGCTTTAGAAACAGTAGTACTGCACCCTTTTTAAAAATGTCATCTAAAATTACATATTTCATAAGATCTCACAGAAAAAAAAAGTTTAAAGTATATTAATTTAAACATAACATTTAAAAATTAATAGGCTATGCATGAATATAGCTTAACATAGAATCATTCCCCTTTGGTGTCAACCCCCCCCCCTGCCCAACCTTCCGAATCCTATAAGCAAAACCGATATTGCTTAATTTTTCAGTCACCTCATTAACAAAAATGCTTTTAAACATGCAAGAGTACAACATTTAGAAAGTGAAAAATTAAAGACATAATACACTATCTAGAAAAATAATAACAAAGACAAATAAAGAAATTAAACAAAAAAAGTTTCACACAGTAGTTTTAATTTCTTTATTTTATTACTTATAAATATAATAATCTAAATCTTTTATTTTATTACCTATATGTTCACCTTATTTCCCTTTCATAGTCACAAAAATTGTACTTTTATTGATATCATCATAGAGGAATAAAGGTATTTTACAATTTCCTATGCACAATTAACAATATCCATATCTATGTTCAGCTTTAAATGTTATTAAATCTCAATAAATATTTAATAGCGTCAATAGGTCTATCCAAAAACAAATTTTCCCATTATGCAACACCATAATTCCTTTACTGAGGAAAGAGAATCCCTCCACAAATAGAATTGAATTATGAAAGGTGTTTAATAACATTACTTTCATACAATTCATTGAACGATGAGAAACAGTCTAGGAAATATTGTTCCTACACCCTGTACTTTATATACCTTATATTTACAAATTATTTTGATGAAGACAGCAAAAAAATTGAAATTTCAGTCATACACATAATATCAAAAATAATATTAGATACACAAAATTGTTATGAATGCAAACAAAATTCTAACTATCACAAAATTACAGCCATTGCTTCATCACAATAGTAATAACAACAGATAACAAATGAAATAAAGGGTTTAAATTTAAACGCTTGTTCCACTTGATCTAAAATATGCAGCATTGTTATCTTAGGCAATCATAAATCATAAATAAAATGCCTTAAATACTGATATTAATACATGAAATAAAATAATAATCCAAAAATACTGATATTTACAATGTTCAAGATTTTAACTACTTAATATCCAAATCTAAACTACTTTAAATAAAAAGACACTTCTCTGTTTCTAAACACAGGGAAAAAGAGAAAAAAGAAGCATAAGTAATAAGGATAAAATTCCTTAATTTTAAATAACAAATCTATCAAATTTTAAGTGATCAATTGAAAAAGTTTAGTACTTTAATACATAGTACATGTAAACAAGCTGGGAATCACATTTTCAAAATTATGTATAGTTCACAAACTAATGTAAATGTCAGTGGTGGAAGACAGCTTTTAAGAAACAATCACTATCTTAAAATTTATTAGCTATTTTGGAAACAAAAATTATTAGATTGTTTAATAAATAGTAGCTATAATCTTATTTTTTTCCATTTTGCTGTGCAAGAAAAATAATATATAATATTGAAAAGCATATTGAAAAAAAACTTTGTTGTATAATGATTAACTGTTTTCAGTCTACATTGGCTAAAAAATTAGATTTATTCTTCAGCAAATACATATATTCTCATCCTCACACAGGTAAAATCAATAAGAACTAACTTAAAAGAAAATAAATAAATGAGGTTAAGACGTTAATAAATAAATGAGGTTAAGACAATGAGGTTAATAAATAAATGAGGTGTAAAGCATTTAATACAGTAATATTATAAAATGATAAATGCTATAACTTAATTAAAACATTCGGTAAGCAATTTAGAAAAACTTCAAACTTTTGCATTATTTTCATACAGGAGAAAAAACAAATTTCACTTCCCTAAACCATATCCATGGAAAACTGTGAATCAAACAATGCATATTTATGCATATTATAAAGAACTTTGCTACTTATCATACAGACAGCAGCCAGCACTTTATTTTTTTTTAATTTTCAGCCTCTTGCTATATTAGCTATTGTAAAAAATTTGGATGAGCCTAAACACAATTTTGACATGGAAAATTTTTTTCCAATTTAATTTAATTAGATTGAAAACTGTTAGATGATATTCTGACAAGTAATTTCCATGTAATAATTCATTTATCAATGGTTTAATAATATCACTCAAAAAAAGTTCATTAAAATAGCAGTCAAATAGTTCATAAGTGCCACTTGCTAATGCAATTGATAACAAAGCAAAAACAAACAGGATGGATACACAAAAACAAAGTTTCTAACAAAAAGTATCATAGTTAAAAAGGAATAAAGCTTGCTTGGTTATTTACTGCAAAAATTTGTCAAAATATAATTTAATACCATTCTTACTAAGTAAATAGTGTTGCCTGTTAACAGTTCTCTCTTATATCTAGGCTTTTATTTACATCACTGCTGAACGTGCATGGTAAAGTTAAAAATAAGTTTTAAAATGCATGAACTGTTTGAACTGAAGCAAAGTAATGTTTCAGATTACTTAGCTTCAAACACGCAAGTACTGCACATTTAATTTTTCTTCTAAAAAGTCAAGTTACTTTATTTTTATGAAAAGCTTATTTTTACGCCTTAAAAATCCAATAAAGATTAAACAACTCTTTGCAGTCTGACAATAAGTTTTTTTGCTATCACCAAATTCTTCAATGAATGAATTGTCAGTCAAACTTTTGAGCAGACTTCACAATCAACAAGCATCAATATTTACTTAAATATTCAAATTCATAATAAAGAAATACACTTAAATAAAGTACACACATATTAAATAAGTTCTAATCTACACAAGTTATCTTCAGACAAAGCCCCATATCTTTTAAAAGGTATATGCATGTGAAAACTACCCCAACACATTAAGATTCAGAGAAAAAAATTAAGCTAAGACTATCAAAAATAACTACTTTATCTAACACTTAAAAAAAAAAAATTGGATTACATGAGAGTTATCAAACTGAAAAACCAAAAAGAAAATAATATAAAGATAATTAGTAACTCATTCTAATAAGATTAAATATTCACTATTTACGAAATTGAAAACAAATAATTTAATTGGAATGCAGTAATTAAAACTCCCCATCTGCTTTAAGGTTAGAATTTTAAAGATCAAGGAGGCAATGGCAATTTAATTAACAGAAATGCACAATTTTCTTAAGGTAAGTGATTCAAATAAATACATACGCAAAGATAAAATTTTCAATGATGATACATGAGATATGTTTAATAATTCTTAAAATTATTTTAAACATGCACAGTTTGCTGTTTATTCAAGTACTAGTTCCATAAACTTAAAATTTCCTTGAATTTCAAAATAATAATCGTCCACTGTTATAAACTGTTTTGATAAATTTTTCCCTCTTTAAACTGTTTTTCAAAGATGTAATTTTCCATGTGTAGTTGTCATACATAATATATACCTTGGAATGTGATTATTATTTTTTTAATATGATTATCTCCCACACACACACTAAAGTTCATGATTTCTTTCATTAACTTACACCATTTGGGGCCTGCACTTTAGACAAGCAATATTCAAAATTATGGTTTCATATCAATATATGAGGTAATAAATACAATTTACAACAATTCACCCATCCCTCGATATATGAGGTTTCGGTTTAATGTAGTTTTTAAAAAAAATAATTTTCCATACGGGAATTCCCTGTTAATACTAATTTACACACATATATATACAGTGGATTCTCGATTGATCGTTCCCCGAATCATCGTTTTCCCATATGTGTTGTTTATTTCACAGAGTCCAAACGATAATATTGCTTTGTTATTAGTGGTGCACCCAGGGGGCGGGGGCAAGGGGCCTTGCCCCCCCCCAAAGAAATAGAAATTGCATTATGAATATTGATTTTGCATTACAAATATTTTTATCTGTTCATCTCGTCGCCCCCCCCCCCCCCCCACCCCAAGAAAAAATCCTGGGTGTGCCACTGTTTATTATGTTTCCACATATATCGTTTACCCGCATTTATCGTTGAGTTCAGTCGGTCCCTTGGAAAACGATAGATCGCGATTCCACTGTGTATATATACATATATATATATATAATTTTTATTTCAGTATACTACCTTTTGTTTCAGTACAATAACTCTTTGTTTTTGTTACTGCAAAATAAACTATATGTACATATAAATCTAACCTTTTTAATCATTTCTTAGTCTTTAATAACAATTTTTTTCTGGACCCTATGTTGCCATTTTTTAAATATCCTATACAATATTGTATGTGCTTTTTTTTTTTTTTTTTTTTTTTTTGGGGGGGGGGGTGTTACCTATCTCCAAGTTTTATAGGATTTCCTTAGATTCAATTTATATGATTTTGCTTTAATGCAGAATGTATCAGCTGCATAAATCAAAGGATAGGTGTATATTCTTCCTAAAATACCTCTTATGTCATAAAAGTAATCATGGAAATACAGTTCTGAAAATGAAGCCAAAATTATGATACTGCCTTCAAAATAGAACAGTATCAATCTGCAGAAAATTATTGGATCAATTTGCTTAAGGGTGTAAGTTCCTCATAATCCAAATATAACAGCAGAAAAAAACATTGTTGAATAGTTATAATAGTTTCATTGATTGAGTTTCACAAATATTACATTCTAATTTTAATATTGTTCTAATATACACGAAATTCAAATTCAGTCACCGGTTAGGAATCTTCTTTCATTTTTACCTTGTAAATATCATCCTTGTGTAGAAATATTATTCTTTGACTAGCATTTTTTTTTAATTACAGAAGGTACAATATTCAGGATAGTTTTGAATAAACAGTAAATACAGAATAATATCAAAGATGTTTAACAAAATATTAATAACAAAAAACAAGGCTGGGAATGCAGATTTTTAAAATTAATAACAGTCTTTCCCAAAAAAAAGATGCTACTTTATAAAGCATACTGAATGAGTATTGTATGATGTATTTCACAGTAATAAGGCTATCAGATATATTAGAATACACAGCTGGCTACTGAACAAAAAAAGCATTGCTTTACAACATTCATCTTTGTAACAATCCATATTTTCTAGAACATATAAATGCTCCTTTAAATATATGAAGAACAATATTATTCTATTCATCATTTGAAATAGGAAAATCATTTTGTCCTGTAACAAATCTACTACTACTCTGAAATACACTAAAAGTCTACAGTGTAAATCCCACTTTATAAAAAAATTTTTATAAGAATCTTTGGCATTCAGGTGCATTAGTATACAGTACCAAGCATCCCACTCAGAGATAAAAGCTTCAGTTCATATCCTCTTAAGATCACAGAATGTTACGTTAAGTATTCACAATGGGAAAAACTTTTATTAACAGTGTTTCTCAGCTGCAGAAAAGACACATAAATATTTGAAAAAGAAAAACAACAAATATAAATGAGATTCAGGAGAGAGAACATATAAACAAAGAAATATGTTTTAATAATAATAATATTTATTACTTTTAAATTTATGTCATAGCTATGAGATTCCGAAATGATACTGCAGTCTCTAATGATGAAAAACCAATTTTAAAATATATTCTGAAATATATAATTATTTTATTATAATCTAAGTTATTGTAATATCAAGCAGAAAACTACAACAGCAACTGTTTATAATTTATACCTAACTTTTTTTTTTCTAAAAACCAAAAATAAAATAATCTACATACTTCAAAATTCACCGATACCTTTTTAATTTTTTTTTTCTAAACATATCTGCAATACTCGTCTTTAAATAATTTTTAAAAGCAAGCTTTTAATATGATTCACCCGTATGGAGTTACAATGCAATTACATTTTTAAAAATTAAGCAAATCAAAACTTTCAGAATGCATGCATAGGCATAGTGTCGGGTGGGAACGTGCCCCCCCCCCCCCCAAACTTAACTCGAAATAAATTAAAAAGTTAATAGAAGTTCAGTTAAAATCGGAAAGTTGTGGAAAACTTTTAAGAAAGTTGGTTTTTTTTCAGCTTTTTCAAACTGTGGAATTGAAGATTCCGATTATGTCTTTAGCCTTAATATAGTTTTTAACAGTGATATGATCCATAACAAAAATTTGATGCTATATTTTTTCTCGTATTATTTATATTATATTTATTTTTCTCAGTGCATAACTTTGGAATACTACTCAAATATCAATTCTATTGTTATTCAATTTTTAAAAAAAAATCATAATATTTCAATGTGCTGAGGAGGGCCCTAACTGAATTCAATTCGTGCCCCCCCCCCCCCCAAAAAAAAAAAAAAAAAAAAAGTTAGAAGCACACTACACCTATGCAAGCATGAGAAAGACTTTAATATAATATATTTGTTAAATGCTTTGAGAGAAACTTCTCGGGAAGACTTAAAGAGGTTATTTCATTTTTATTTCCTCCTCATGGTCTGTGTAGTTTTATATTTTATGAAATAAATCTTAATACCTAACAGGAATGAATTACTTACATAGTTTGTATTACAAAACAAATATATATCTTATATTTTAATTAAGGACTTCCTGAGAGATTATACAAATAAAAAAGCAGAAATATCATACAAATATTAAGTCTATGACAAAAGAACTTTTATATCCAATACTCAGACAAACAGAAAAATTTCTTACGTTTTTAAACTCACAGAAATCCAACATATTTATGTTTTTAACTCACAGAAAATATGTTGGATTTAATATTAAGCAGATTTTAATAAATATAAAAATGTTTTGCTTAAATTACAGGTTAGCATAACATAACAAAATAGAAACTAAAAAAAGAGGTAGAGGATAAACAAAATTCAAATAAATTAACAAAAATAACAATGAAATAATGTCTAACAAAGAAAGATAAAACCAAATCTTGTCAATCTGAAACAACATTTTAACACTTTAAATAAATACTAATAAAATTCTGAAAAACAGCTGAGAAACATTGCTTCAACACAAATATCTTAGGGGGGGAAAAAATAAGCTTAGAAAAATATATGTATAATAATGTACACAACTAAAAAGACAACAAGAGCGAACTATGTACAATAAAATTCGCTACTAAAGCTTAAACATGCCATGTAAAGCACCACATTTCAACATCATAAAGGAATGTAATTGAAAAGCCAATATGTATTTACAAAGGCTGAAACAAATCACAAACCATAATGAATTTCTCATACATAGAACACTGAGACGAGAAATAAATACCAACAACTAGACTGATATAATGAAAGTACAGGAAGCAATGTTTAGTTAAAGACAAAGTTTCTGAAAATACCTATCCCATGTAGATTACAGTCCAAATCCCATATGTACGTTTTAGTTCACTTTTCCATATTGATAGCAACTATAAGCAAAATAATCTAAAATCTCAAAACAATATGGAAAGAGAACTGAAAAACTTTAAATAATCATTTTAAAAGGGGAGAAACATAGTGAGAGAGAAAGAGTGCTAAAAAAATTACAATATTTAAAATGTAAGAAAATTAATTCATCATTTGACCAATATTCTTTCTTTTCCTTAGTATTTTCTAAATGTTTCAATGAAAATCCTTAATGTGGTGAATATATTTCAAACTAGAAATCAAATTACTATTAGATTAACATGTATAACTTCACCATGCTTCAACTTCTCTATTCAAGATATGGTGAATAGAGAAGCATTAGCCTTATATTCATAAAGGGTAATGCTTCTCTATTCACCATATCTATATAAATAAGATATGGTGAATAGAGAAGCATTAGCCTCATATTCATATAGGCTAATGCTTCTCTATATGAATATGAGGATACAAATTTAGGTGGTTAGGTTTAGGATATTTCTTGTGCTGTCTAACACTGTTAAAGGATATTCATAACATCCTTTAGCAGTGTTAGACACCACAATACAGCCACTAAAATACTTTCACATTCACAAAATCTCAACTCAGATTTTTTTTAAATTTTCATGTACATAATACCAAAATAATAAAAAATTGATTATTTAGATTGAAATGAAACAAATTTTTTTTAATTAAAATGTATATACTGTCAATAAAAACAAGCTATACATTCTATTAACTTTTAATCATTGACGAGATAAAATATATAACTAAAATACATGAGAAGCAGAAGTTGCCAGTCTTGGTGCTTTATTGGCTCAAAAAGAAATTTGGCACCAGGCATTGGGCTAAACATCATTCCACACATAGTGGCAAAATATACGATAATTAACTATGGATAACTTTATATAACTATATGCTATTATTTATTAGAATATTGATTTGCAAACAGCATTATATTACAACTTAGAATATCAAACAAATGTCACAGAATCATGACAGAAATTGTATGAAATATGAACATAACCCAAATTGAAGCTGAGTGCAGTGAGCTACCGAAAGCAGGCCTCTGATTGGTTGTTTGGATTTTGTTAGTTTTGATTCTTACCAGTATATGGAGATTGATCCTCACTAAGTATTTAAAAATCAAATTACTGATGGATATCTCTAGTTTGGACACAAAACAATGCTACCACTAGATAGAGCTCCAAAAATAATATAAGAAAGTATCCTTAACTCAATTTTTCTTTTTTAATGAAATTTTCCACTCTGAATTTATGCATACAATTTCTTTACTTGGGAGTCCCTGGAATACATTTTATGTTTTAAATTTTCATCTAATTGGATTACATCTCTTAATTATAGACTGTGTAAAACAAATTCTGAAAACATATATATATAATGTTAAGATATCCATAACATCCTCTACCAGTGTTAGAAACCACAAGACAGCCACTAAAACACTTTCAGGTTCTTAAAATCTCAACTCAGATTTTTTTTTAATTTTCATGTACATAATATCAAAATAATAAAAATTAGATGTATTTAGATTGAAACAAAGCATAAAATTTTGTCAATTAAAATGTATATACTATTAATAGAAACAAACTATATATTCTATTAACTTTTAATCATTGACTTGGTAATATTGATAATATATTTTCTTTCTTTTTAGATGATTTAGCAAAAGGGACCATTTATATCTGTGAGTTTAAGTTCAGAAAGTTAGGTGAATATATGACTGCAAGTTATAACAAAACATATATATATATATATATATATATATATATATATATATATATATATATATATATATATATATATATAAGAATGATTTTAATCACAATTTCATGATGTTAGAAAAACAGTTTAAAATAATTTTTACAAAAATTTGTACATAGAATTTCCAGAACAAACAAATGTAAGTTGTGGAATGAATGGCTGAAAATTGAACATATATATTTTAACTCCTTTATCTTCCCAATTATTTGAATCAAGAAATTAAAATATTTCTAAAATTTCCCCTACCAGACAGTTCTGAACTGTAGAGAATAGCTCAATAACATCCACTTTCCAGAGAAATTTTATGCACAAATTCCCTATACCTTTCTTTGGGTTCTATAGTTTTCAATTCTTAGCACATCCCTGTTATTCAGAAGATTATTTGTTCATTAATGTTAGTAATTCCCTCACTAGCAGGACTGTTTCACACTAATGGCCAAAATTTTAAAAAGACAACAGTTAATAAATAAAAATATATCTAGTAAATAATTGGCAAACATTTGTTTTTAGTTGCTATAATAATTTCAAATGTTACTTATATACATATATAGAAAAAATAGAACTTTTTAAGATGTTACATACCAGAAATTCACTTTTTTTCATATATTCTAGTATTTGGGTATGTGGTAATCTTTACAATATAATATACAACAGTAGCTCTGTTATATAATAAAATTTTACAAAATTAATAATAAAGTGACCTTTTGTGGCAAATATTCTAGAAAAAAAGTAATTATTTAGTTCATTTAAGCAAATAAACTAACAAATATTTATTTACTTTCTTCGACATCAAAATGAAAATCCAATATGTTTAGCACATATAAAATTTCACATGCTAAAAAATGCATGACTTCTTAAGTGTAATAGATTACTCAAAAATTCTGATATGCTTGTAATGAGATCTTTGTAAAATTTCAAAAACATTGCTTCCTGAAGATATATATAAAATGAAATCACAAGAAAAGACAGAGATCAAAAAGTATTACTACTCTGAGATACTCAAGTAGTCTAGTATGCAGGATGATGGTAATGCAAAGGGCTGTGCATTGTTTCTAACAACTTGATATAATTTGGTTCTGCAATGAAATAAAGTGCATATTAAATACCAATTATAGACAAACAAAGAATAGCAAAGTATAGATAGTGTATTTCATAGATAACAAAAGCTAATTCATATATTAATATATAAATCATAATTAAAAAATAACCTTCAGTGCTTATTGTTGTTTACAATCTCCTTGGTGTAGGAAAGCCTACACCAAGTCCAAAGGACCTAGGTCCTCAAATCCTAGGTCCTTGGTGAAGGGAAGTAAACAGCTTCACTTTAAGGTGAGGTACCACTAGGGCTGAAGTCTGACTTGACCTCGAAGAACATTGGTCCCTTAATTTTGAACCAAATGAAGTGACGAGACCGGAACACTTGAGCCCGCACCTCCAGAGGTAAATTTGAGAACTTGGGGGACACTGTAGCGACGACCTATTTCACGTGCCCCAGCCACCATTAGTGAACGTGGCAGTGGATTTACAGTGACAAGAATCGAACCGGGGATGTTCAGATCACTGGACTGCTGCTTTTGCCAACTGGGCCACTGTACCCTCAGTGCTTATTAAATGGGGCATATAAAATTGAAGAAAAACTATCATCACTTATCATAGTAACTTTAATGTATAAAGGATATTTTCCTTTTTTAACAGAGCCAAACACAAACGCATGCACTTGTATAGCATATATGTTGTTGTTGTTGCTTATGCCCCTTGACCGACATGTAACATCAGGTCAAGTCCCGAAGGCTATGGGTGATGAAGGTGCGGCTCCTGTTTTGAATTAGCACCACAAGGGTCGGAGTCCGACTTGGCTAAATGACCTGGTCCCATAATTTTGAACCGAGTCAAGTGACGAGACTGGAACACTTGACCCCGCACCTCCAGAGGTAAATTTGAGAACTTGGAGGACATTGTAGCCATGCCCTATTTTACATGCCCCGGCCACCATTAGTGAACACGGCGTTAGATTTGCAGCGACGAGCATCGAACCAGGTACGTTCAGATCACTGGCCCGCTGCTCTTGCCAACTGGGCTACCGCGCCCTGTATAGCATATATAAATAAATTTAACTGTAACGAGATAATATATACACAGAAGAAAAAGAAACCTACCATCATCACAGCTTAAATAACCATGTCTCACTAAGAAGTCCAAAGCAACAAGAGAACTAGTAAGTTTGAAATCATCTGTGACAATAATTCTTTTCAGCTGTTGAATGAATGAATAACAGATTAGGCTGCAATTTTCTAACACACTTATAAAACGTCTCAGTCATTTAGCATTAAATCTTAAAAGAAAATTAACTTCAAGGAGAAAAAACTAGATTACAAATGTACATCATTTATAAAATTGAATTGTAATTGAAAACAAGAAAAATCAAATATTTCAACATTAAGTATTTGAAAATAAAATAAATGCAATACGTAATCTTTTAGTTCTTTATGTCACATTAGAACAAGATAGACATTTTGGTATTAGTAGAAAAAAAAATTAATTACCCTCTTCTATACTTTTTTAACCCATTAACCGCCAAAACTATAAGGGGTGAATTTTTTTTCATACAAATAATATTGGCTATTCATTTGAACATATACAACATTAATTTATGGGTAAAATAACAAAACTGGTCTTAACTTTCGAAAAATCGAGTGTTGCGTTCGCACAACGTCAGCGGAATAAGAGTATTGACATTAAAAGAGTTCAACTGAACTTCTGCAGGGTTTTCTATGATTTCAGCACTGGGAATTTTTTTTAACTTTGTTACACTTTAGGAAGAAAATGATCACTTTACAGGTAATTTATTTATTATAAAGATTTAACTTATTTTTTCTTTACAAAATTACTTATTATATCCAGAAAACAGTTTCTATCACGAAAAGCTTCACTACAATCACGATGTAGAGTAACGTGACAAACTTTGCATGGATAAATTGTCTGGCTATGGCATTGTTTACTACGCAGTCTTATGCTGTCTTCGGACTTGACAATAAAATGTCCACGTTCTCCACGTAATGGCTTTTGCATGCTGAACGTCCTTATCAAGAGATCAGTAAATTTCTTCCTGAGGTAAAGAATAATATCCCTTCAGCAACAATATTCCAATGAACCGTCTCATGTAGGCTTCAGATGCTAAAAAATGGGGGTGATTCTTTTGTTGGGCACATGAGTTTGTCTATTCAACGAGAAGGGAATAAACCTATGAGCCAAAGAGAATATCAAAAATCTCTGCACTAGTTTTATCTTGTATTATACTTTTCATAGTTCCGATTTGATCTTTTTCTTCATTTTTCAGCTGAGACATATTCAATGGTCCCTTCTTTATCCATTTCAAATCTTCAGTTTTTGTTTTTTTAATTTTTTTCGAAAAACTTGTACTGCTTTTAGGAGGAAAACACTTTTTTTTTACTCACACTTCAATTTCGACAGCAGTATCGCATGGTAAATCATCATTGTCGCTATTCAAAATATTATCATTTCCTTCTTTTTCATTAGCGTCTGCTGTCTCTGGTAGAATAACAACAATATCAGTTTAATTTTCGTCATCATCTGAATCTTCGTCGAAAATTCTTTGAAGAACTTCTTTAAACGTAAAGTATCTAGTTTTAGGCATTTCTATAACCACAGAACGGGGGAAAGTTCTACGGAGTCGAGCGACACATGTGAATACCCTTTTCCCGCTGACGTTGCGCGAACGCAACACCTGTTTTTTCTTCCTCCTCCACCCAAACAAAATCAACCGATTGATGGAATGTTCTAATAAACTTTGATCTTAGCTAAAAATAAATCACCCCTAAATCTAACGTTTGTCTCCCTATATTTCTTCTGTGAAAAAGACCAGGAGAAAGTTCTCGTTCAAAAATGCTTAACTGTCTAAGTTTGGAACTCATTAATTAATTAAAAGAACAGTTGAAGGCAAATATTTTTCAATTCGATTATTAACCCTACTCAAAAATTAATGTTAACATAAAATTCGTTTGATAGCTAAATTTTTATACGCATTTATTTTGACCGTTGCGTCAACGCAACACCAGCGGTTAATGGGTTAATATTGCAAGGGACCATTAGTTGTTCAGCTCAATATAACATATTTATAAAATGCAACTGCAGTAAAGTACAATGAATTTTAGAATATAAATAGTTCTTGCACAAGGATAATGGATATTTTTTTTTCTTATGTGGAGGCACTTGTCATGAGGCATTCACCTTTTGTTATTCACCATGAAGTCTTGCTGGCTACTTTATTATGAGAGCACCATTTAGGTCAGCTAGCACTGCTTCTTATTCGGGGACAGCATGGTAACAGTGACATAGCGAGCATAACTGGCACCTGGGATACGATACCATTTTGGTGCCTCCATGTCCTTGGGTACCAAATAGTCCACTTGTCCAATGGTCTTGGGCACCATTTGGTGCCCCTCTGCAAATGGCACACGAGGCAATGATAGACCCCCCTTGCCCCCTCCCCCTCGCTACACGACTGCATGGTAACAACCAAACCTTAGTCAGGATTTGAACCCAATCCCACTACATTGAAACTCATGACACTAACCACTGTACCATGTGGGTGGCTGGATAATGGATATAAAAATAAGAAAGTGTACCCAAGGTAAAACAATGAGTAAGAAAGATCTTAAACACTGCATAATACCAACATTTGCTCCTTCCAAATGTAAGCCTTCTCAAACTCTGCAAAATAAGCATTTGCTTCACTAATCATTTTGGAATATCATACAAATTTCTGCCCAGCAAGAAACTTTTTCATATTGGAAGTGGTAGTCCAGGACCAAATCTGAAGAATACGGAGAATGGAAAACAATTTCATAGTGTAATTCTAACAATTTTGCTGCTACAATTGCAGATGAATGAGCCAAAACATTGTCATTATGGATAAGATCCTCTTTTTTAAGTAATGTAGCCTTTTTTGTTTTAATTTCCCTATTTAAATGATCCAATAAAGATGCATAGTAATAAGATGCATAGTATGATCCAATGATGCCCAGTGGCATAGAGGTTAAAAGCTTCAAGCTGCCATACCACAGGTCCAGGGTTCAATCCTGCAACTGGGCAAGGTCAACTCAGCCTTTCATTCCTCGAGTAGGTCGATAAAATTAGGACCAAGCATGCTTGGAAACTATGGAGGTCTTGTGCCGTGTTAACCACCTGACCGCGACTTATGCTGTATGGCACCCTAAGCCCACAGTCAAGAAAGCGGAGATGAGCACCATCGGCCTTGGTCCACATCGGACTGTTGTGCCATGAATTTAGTTTTTAGTATGATCCAATAAAGATGCATAGTGATAGTTTAGCCACTTTTCATGTTGTCAATAAAGATTATACTATGGGTAAAAAAACTTCTTAACAAGATGCAAAATTATTTTTGGAAATAAAGCAACAACTCAGATGAAACGTTTTTTGCACATTTTCATGAAAATTTTCAAATTAGTAGAGTATGAAACCAATAACTACACTGAATTTTTATTTAAATAAAGTAACAATCATATTCTTACCTCTTCAACAGTATATAAATGAAAACTTTCCACTTCATTATCACTATTCGTTGGGATATAATCAGAAGGAATTTCCACATCAAAAACAAAAAGAGTTTCAGGAAATATACCTCTTTCATCTTCAAATATAAACCTATTTTCAAATTACAAATCATTGGTTACATTAGAATAAAACTATTTTATCAGAAAAATTATATTAAAACTCCACCTTAAAATTATAACAAGAGACATGACTGATGTTTAACAATGACATGATGAATATAATTAAACATAACGCAATTATTAAGATATATTTAGTAATTCTTTGAAAGCAAAAATCAATATTTGCAAAGGCACACTCAACATCATATAAAAATACATATAATGACACAAACATCAATGATTTCAAAATAATATAAATCAATAACTTAATATTCATACCAGAATTAATTTTCAGCATAGTAAGTCATTTTTACACAAAGAGATGCAAAAAGAATTCAATTTTGTATACATGTTTGTAAATATTGTTTCTTATTCTTTTGCATCATAAAATGCTGTCTTTTTAAATACTTGGAAAAAAAACTTCTTTTTTTAATATTTCTGATTATTCATATTAGTTAGTTAAAAATATAAAATAACTTTAAAATACAAAAACTTTAACTACAAATAGAAGTTATTAGGAAGATAAAATCATTTGGAACAGCTTTTTCAGACGCACCGCCCTTGGAGACAAGTTGGCGTCAAAAACTTTTGGCGCCAATTGGTTTTCCGCAGACATGTTAGGCTTAAAGTGCGAAATGTAAACAAAATATGAAACAGATGTAGTAAACGTAATAAATTGGAAAACAAACTTACTGCTGGCTTTATTAAACTCGTAGGCGCACACGGGATCTTAAAAACACATAAATACAAAAACTAAAAGCTAAAAAATAATGAGAAATTTGTTAGGTGGGGGGTGCTGCCCCCCCAACCCCAACCCGTTAAAAAAAACAGTATAATGCAACTAATAATAACTCATTTAAATAAACATAAAATACACCTTAGTTAAATATATATTTCTTCATTAAACATAAATTACAGCACAAATTCAATTGAAAAAAATACGTGTTCACAATAAAATATAAAAAAGGATTTATTTGCATTATATCGCCTCTATTTTAGACAGTAAAATCCCCTGATATTTCTCAATTACACTAAATACTGCAAGCATAATAAAAATTTTTTTTTTTAAATTGAAATATACAACCAGATCAATTATTGTATCCAATCTGCTTGCTAGCTCACAGTTAAATGGCAAAATTCAAACTTAGAAAGCAAAATTCAAAAACCGTTGCCACAACATAATATTACTACACTAAAGAATGTAAAAAAACCATTCACAGAGCCTATAAATGATGCAAAACACAAGACAAAACCAAATCTGGCAACAAAATCCTAAAAGCAACAAAAACACAAATTGGCAACACCAAAGTAAAAACCAGCATCCCTAAAAAACCTGCCAAACAACCAACAGATTTGGCCAAAAATATCCCACTTGGCGTTTGTTGCGTATACTACATCTGTTCCCCACAGCATTTTAAATCAACCACAACGTTTTCAAAAACTCAAACATAGAAACGCATAACACAACCAACATGTAAATCCATCAAACCACATCTAAATTAACCATTTAAATTAACATTTAATTTCAAATAAACCGCAAAAAACCTCATTTAGCCTCCCACTTTATATCCCTAACAACTCCAACAGTATGCATATCTCTCAAAAATCTACATCTAATAGTATCCAAAATACGTCATTAATATTTCGCAACATGGCCGCCATATTATATCACGTAAACAAACGCACACCACTAGCCATTCAAACTGGGTTGTCACAAAATAACAAAATCTCGCCAAAATCGCATGGTTACCACACCATAGACAAAATCACCAAACTTGGCAGGGCGGTGCGTCTAAAAAAGCTGTACCAATCCTTTACCTACACACACAGAAGTTCAAAAATTAACTTTGCATGCTACCAATAAACATAGCCTCACATATTTATATAAACCATTCTCATAATGAAAAATCTTAATTACTATCTTTAAACTAAAAATATTTCACAGAAAAAGGCTAAACTGAAGTACATTTCAGTTTTTGCAATCAAATTTTATTTTTTGCCTCATTTTATCCTCTTTCTACCAACAACAACAGCAACAAACAAAAATGTCTGAAAAAAATAAAAAGGGAAATAAATGAAGCAATTAAAAAAAAAATCTTTGAAAGAAAAACTATATATACAAAGAGACTAACAAAGAAATAAATGGATACAAGAAAATTCCCCTTTAGTCCTTGTTCCTGTTGGACCTTTTTAAGAAAGGCCCGACAAGAACATTTAATCCATCAATATATGACTTTATTTCCTTTTTATACCATTAATGAGTTTTTAATCCAAAAAATAAGAAAAATATTGAGATATAAAAATCAATTGCAATGAAGTAACACGTGCACTAAATATATTAGATTTCACAGATACACAGCTTATGATATTTATAAAGATCAGGAAAAAAATGCTGGTACCAAGTGGCAACAATATCATACAGAATAAGTTTAATGACATTAGATAAAATTCTTATGATAAAGGCCCATTCTCCAGGCACTATCCTTATATCTCTGTCCCCCTCACCTCAAAATAACAAATTACTTAAATTCTTAAACTATGGCAACCTCACACAAGCACAACCATCATATTAAAATAAAGCTGATCCTGTGTAAAATGAACATGAACACTTTTAAATTACTTACGAGACTGTACCTACGGGCACCATTGCATTTAACAAATCATCTGGTAAAGAAGCTTCTTCTTGTGCTTCTTTTCGCACACATTCAAGAATAGTCATTCCAACACCAAAACCCCCACTAACCTAAAGAGACAATCATATAAGTAAGTTGATAATCAGTTGATAAATTTCACACTTAAATAGTTACTATGTAAATGATATTAATTTAGCAAAATAATTTCCTTTAATACATTTAGTTTTGATCTTTCGATTTGCAACACAAGTATTTTATTGTGAAAATTTCTTACAGTGAATTCATAAGCATTTAAACATTTCACTATATAAAGTTTTTATCATGAAATCGTAAACCAAAATACAGTTTTCTAAAAGCCTAAAAATGAACATTTTTGTGGATTTTAGGACATACACTATATTGTAATTTAATTCCAGAAATCTACTTGGAAGCAAATAAAACAGGATCTAATAATATGACTCCTTATGTGCACTATTATTACAAATTATTCAGAACATACAATATTATTTTTCTATTCATTTCATTAAAACAAAGTAAATGTAGAATAAAAAAGGGACTACATGTTTATATCTTCTTACAAAAAATATATCAATTATGTTTAAACTAGGCTATATATAATAATGACAAAATATTTATACAGTGGAACCTCAATATAATCAAATTCCTTGATAAATCAAAGTTTTTCCATTCCTCTTCAACCTGCTTAACACTTCCATGTTATTATGAAATCGAACCTCGGAATATTGAAATCCTTGATAATTCGAAGTTTTCTCGTTCCCCTTGAGGTTTGATATATCAAGGTTCCACTGTATTTAAAATATACACATAAATCATGATGATGACTGCAATACAAAGGATATCTTCTTTAACAAATTTTGTTTCATTATTCTGCTCGACATGAATCAATTAAATATTTATTATAATGCAATTGCTTCAAAGAGTAATTAAATTACCACTTATTGATAAATTATTTAGATCCAATTTTGCTCATGGAAACCACTTCTAACTTTTTCATGCAACATTCAATTAAGCCAATTAACGATATCATGGATGAATAATTATAAAATTCTTAGCTTTCCCCCTATTAAACAATAGAAAACAAAGAACTAACAATATATAGTCTGTTTTACTGAAATGCATGATACATGCATAATAAAATAAACCAAAATTACCATATTATCGAGCTTTCCAGGCCATGTCGGCTTTGTATAAGACCGCTTTTGAATCCATACAGATTTACTTCCATCAACATTTTTCACATAACCATTCACATGTACTCCACATCTTTTGATACCAAATAAACCTAATAAATACATTAAAATTATAAAGTAAATAACAATTTAATCTATTTCAAAGTCTACAACACAAAATTTGCATTGTGGCCATGCAGTTAGAATGAAAGAAAAACCATACTGGGTCACATATCTATGAATTAAACTATGAAGACAACTGAAAATCTTGTATGTTTGGAATTTTTTTAATTTTTTTTTACTTTCATAAGACCTAATAATACCTAAAAATTCCACATAATCCTTAATAGAACAAACAAATATCTTTAAAAAATTTAGAAGCATAATGAGTAATTAAGTGACCCAATACAGCTAATTGAAAACAACTAATCAAAAATAATGAGACGCTTGACATTATGACCACATACATGTTGCAGACCTTTCCATCTTCATAACAGGAACATCACCAAATTTAGAACTCACGTCATAGCACTGAAAGAAACAGAATTACTCAGAAAGTCAGCACACTAAAAATAAAATAAGGTTGTGGCTTTAATGTTCTTTCCCCCTTATTAAATTTAATTGTGTTTTAAACAGACACATTGAGACTTAGAAATACTTACCTTGGTATAACAAATTGGCTATTCTTCAGGAAACCTAATACATTAGGGTTTTATCTCGGATGAATATAAATGATATTATATAAATTAACAAAGCTGTAATCGACATAAAGAAACTCTTTCAACAAGAGAACTTATTATACAACTTAGAAAAAATAACAGTAGTAGAATATAAAAAGTTATCACTAAATTCTTAACACAGTCCTTATCAAAATGGAAAATTATTCAATCACTTAACTTCACATATAATGCATTTTACCTAAACAACAACATATTATGGATATACACTTATATAAATAAAGTATTTGAAAATATATTTAGTTAAATGAACTCTTTTTTTCTTAATGATGACATAAATGTACAATACTTTATCAATATGCAATACTTGATAAATATATTGAAAACTTAATTACATCATTCTTTAATGATATATTTACATTAATCATGAATATGTTACAAATCTTAAATATTTTAATAATAACTCATAGCAGCAACAAATGGTTATTCTTTAAATAGTTTTCAATACAAAAGATGACAGAGTATCAACATTAATATCAACATCAGACAGAGTTTGACAACATTAAGTATCTTACTACTTAATGTTGTCAGACATACATTAAGTAATAAGAAAAGTTTTTTAAAAAAATTATAAACAAATGCTGTTAAATTTACACTTTCCAACAAATATGATGAGATTAAAATACCACCAAATTTTTACAGATAAATATCATTAGTTAATAATACATATCACTAAAAGAATTTCAATATGAGTCATAGAAAGAATTGAATAAATAATGAAAGTATTTTTTTTATCAATACTCTTTATTTTATTAACCAAAACCTACCAAAATATTTCCTTGAAACACAATCTAAAAATCTCCAATTTTTATAAAAACTGCTTTATTTTTAAAAAAATATTAGGATAAAAGAAAATTTTGAAGCTGAATATAGGACATAAAAGAAGTAACACATATTCCATGAAACAACTCATGAAGCCGTTCAGTAAAATAATAGTTCATGCTTCTAAGTACAAAAATATTAAATTATTTTATGTCAACTTATATGTATAAAAATAATTTTATAATCTTACATTTAAAATTTTATAAATGTTTTATATTATATCCAAAATTCTATAATAAAGAATTTTTTATAATTCATGTTTTTGATGTAAAGCATTTAATGAACAAAAGAATGAAACAGAGAAAGTACCTCATCTCTCCAACCAGCTAAAGTGCTGAAAATCTCTTTCATTCTAAGTTCCCTAAGAACGGCATCTAACTTTTCACTTCTTTCTTCATATGTTCTCCAGTCTGGATTCAAAGTTACACTCTGAACCCGTGGATCAAACTTAAAAACATTTGGATAATGTAACAGATGTTTCCAAATATCAGATCTTATTATTCCCACCTGCTCTCCTCCAATAAAAAAACATTTACAATCTCCTTCATTAGGTCCTAAAACAAAATTAAAATAACATCATAGTAAATAAATATCTAAATTTTGGACTCATAAAAAGTACTTAATTTACATGTTAAAAGGCATTGGACATATATAATGGCATCATTAAAACTTTTAATAGAAACTGTTACAATAATCAAAATGATGAAGCTATCAAAGAAAGAATTAGACCTAGACTCTAGAAAAAGGTCCCATTTAAGAGAGAAAGGTTTCAATTTCTAAGGGGGATAATAGAGAATAATAATGGTTAGATGGCTGGTTTAGAGCACTATAGTCAACTTTTGCTACACAAGGGCTAATTAGACCAAGAATAATAAAGGAGTTAAATCATTAATGTTTTGCTCCTATGAGGAGGAGGATCATGAATTTTACATTTTAAAGTTTTATTACTGGTTGCCACCATATACCTCATAAATATTTTGTACAACAATCATGATTCTATGATATAAACATATATATATATATATATATATATATATATATATATATATATATCAGTCTAGTAGAGAACACAGAGAGTTACAAAATTTGTCCTGTTTGTAAAGGTTATAATAAGTTTCCTTATAAAGAAAATAGCTAAAAAATGTATTGGATGCATTTAAATCTTCAAACAGCCCCTTATAAAAATAATAAGTGTCATATGCTTCATTAAAAGAAGCAGCTTTCTAACAATATAGAAAGGTACTTGCTTATTTATAAATTCCTTTGACATTACTATAAAAATAATACACCACAACAAAATGACTAGGAAAACCAAAAAATAAAATAAAAATCTATCCACTCTTTTAAATAAAATATAATTATGGATGGTGACATTTCAACCTTGAATATAAAATTTTCCTTGTTGGGTGATATTAACCTCTTAGAAACTGTCAGTGCTTTATAATAACAAAAGAAAAAATAATAAAATTAATTCAGAATTGATTATAACACATTTTATTCCATATGTTTTTACTTGATAAATCTCATATTACTATATTACTGACGAATGCATTATTCATAAGTTTGTTAACATATTCAAATACATGAATGAATGAGCAGTAATACAATAAGACTTAACCATAAACTAAATAGTTCATAATTCTTCAGCTTTTCACTGGGATAACCAAACATTCACAATAATAAGGAATGCATTTTCCCCCCCTCTCTGATGCCTTAAACTTACTTCAAGCAACATAAGGTTCACAAATGATCATTAACATAAGTATTCAAAATTCGATTTCAATTTATTATAACAAGTATCTTGTGATTCAACTCTCTGGTGCATGTTACTCATAATACCACAGCATACAAAATTTATGCTCAAATAACGTATATCGCAATATATAATAACAATAATAATATAAAAATAGCAACATTAACCAATTAAACAGTACGTAGAATAAGGGCCCTGTGCATTTTTATGTTCTTTTTATCTTACCTAGTGAGTTCACACAAGAGACATTTCTAAGAGGAAAATTCAAGGCATTTAATTATTTTCATTAAAATTACTCCTTTAGAAAAAATGGATATTTATCAATACAATACATCGGTGTAAAAATCAGTCTTTAAAATCTGTATTCCAGAAGGATACATCAGGAATCCTACATCGAGGTTAAGTTTTCTTCTTACAGTACTATGATACGTAAACATTAGGTTAATATCAGAAAAAAAAGTCACTACCTATTCTGGATTTCAAATTAAAATTCCTCAGGAGGATTTCAAGCTTATTCGACCACGTCATCCCATTACCAGAATTTCGGGAAATAAACTGTGTTACAGGACCATTAGCACAACGAGTCATCTTGAAGTTCTGAATTACTTCAATACTAAGCACATTAAAACAGGACAAATGCGCGTCTGCGTCTCAGACAGTAAGTTTGACACTTTGAAATAGTTGCCAACTCTATAAACAGAAAAGAGAAAAACGAAACAAAAACAAAGTGTCTGTTGGAGTTTAGAGAGCAAAACAGGTGCCAACGTCTCAGACGGCAACTGAAATACGTTTATTTATATATATTATGCTTTTATATATTTATTAATAAGTAACGCTGTCATTGTAATGTATATATAATACAGGAAGCAATAAGAAGGAGGAACAGCTCCATGTTAAAAAAAGTGTCCCGAATTTGGTCGCCGCCAATAGATGACAGATGCAGCACCTCTAGATCGACGTTTACGTAGAAACCATACTATTTATATGGATTTTCATGTTTTTCAAGCGAAAACACGTTATTCTTCTGAGTGTGTATTAAATATAAATTCATCTATTTAACTTAATAATTTTTAAGTTTCATTTAAAATATCTATTTGAGCAGCTTTTACACTAAGGGCCTGTTCACATAGAATCCGTCAGCGTCTGTGTTACTCCTATTGAAATATATTTCACCAATTGCAAACCACCAAACGATTAGCACGAAACTGTTAACGTCAGTGATTGGTTTAAAATATGTCAACACCAGTAACACTGACGCTGACGGATTCTATATGAACAGGTCCTAAGCTTCATTAAGATTCTTAGAGTAAATGAGTAAATAATGGTACATAATTTTCTAGAACTAGTCAGTTATATGCCACGTTGTTAGTTATCTATACTTATATATAAAGAGAGGGCGATTTTGTATGTGGCGGGTAATCTCCAGAACCACTGCATCTATTTGAAAAATTCTTTCACTGTTTGAAAGGTACATTATTCCAGATGGACATAGGCTATTTATTATGCATATCTGATCAGTAGAAATAATGTTAGGGGCTTAATCCTAACATTCTCCATTGTTACCGCTACTGTCCTCTACCGCTTTTTGTGCCGAAGTCTTCAACTATCCTTAGCGTGGTGCGATTGCGGTGGGCTTCTGTTCTGACATTAGCGGTTCGAACCTAGCAGTTCTCCGGCACGCCTTTTTCTTTTAAAAAATTAACTTTACTTATTAACTAACGTAATATTAATTTGAATATTATTTAAAAAAATTGAATATAAAATAATATTCAAATTTTTACTTAAAATCCTTTTTTTTTTTTTTTTCATCTCTTAACCTCTTTCTATTAATTTGAATACTATTTTAGGTGCTTAAAATAATTTAAAAAAACATTCTTTACTTAAAATCCTCTTTTTATTTTTGAATAAAACTACGGTCTCAAGCACACCTCTTTCTTTTAAAAAATTAACTTTAATTAATAACTAACGTAATATTAATTTGAATATTATTTTAGGTACTTAAAATAATTAAAAAAACATTCTTTACTTAAAATCCTTTTTTTATTTTAGTAATTTTATTTCATCTCTTATTCTAATTTTTGGATACCAATGTGTATCTATACTTCTATAATAATATATAAAGAGAAGGAGCAGATTTTGTATCTGGAGGGTAATGTACAACTTTTGTACATTACAATGTACCTTACATCTTTTCCTTTGTCAACCGCAGTCAAGTAACCATAGCAACACCCTTTAGATAACGGGGTCCGTTTTTCGAAATCGCTCTTTAAAACAGGAAAATGTTATCTACTTCCTATCCCCATTTTACGTGTGGGACATTCAGCGTGGGGGGTCAGGGGAAAGAGTGGTTAATTGCTTTCTTATTGCTTTCTTACTATTGAAGAAGAGTTTCAATAGTAGTTCATCGGCACCCCGTGCCTCTTTCATCTGTCAAAAGGCTGAAAATGGATGAACCGTGGGTGAACCGCCCTTCTGATGTCTCTCGCCTGAAAAGAAATAGTCTCTAGCTAGAACTACAAAAGATTATTATTCAGTCCTTTTCGGCAAGATTCACCCTCCGTTCCCAGAATGTCACACAATTGTTCTCTGGGTACAAGGCCGTTAGGAAAGTCACAACGAAGTGGAATTCAAGACTATATCTCTGCCGACATCACACCGTATTTTTCGAGAGTATGTGCTTCGGATATATATTCTATCCCGCCCCGTAAGGAAAAGGTTTTAATAGTTCCCGTAAGGAAAAGCTTTCAAGTAGAGGAGGTATTGATAAATACAAAAAGGATTTTTGAAACTGGCAACGTTAAAGTGTTAATTGAAGAAAACTACATTTGGAACTACGCGTTTTATTGGACATTTAAGGTAAAAAAAGATTTACAGTTTATTGGCTACCAACTGGAAATTTATTGGTATAATATTTTGTTCAACCCGGACAAAGTCGGGACGGGCCGCTAGTATTATTATAAGAGAACTCACCAGCTGCAGCTAGAACTGATTAAAAGCTCTTTCAAATTTACGTTAGCTTAAAGCATAGCTTACAACTCAGCAGTTGTATTTTTCTCTTACTATTATAGGTAAATATTCCTATGAAATTATATTGACGGTCTTACCTTAGAAGCAGAAAATAAATTAAATTAGGATTTCTTTTCCTGATGCTTTAGTCCGTTTAATGGCTGATAAATAGGCATTATAGCAACAAAGTGCAAAACACGCTGGCATATCTATGTACAGAATGAGTTTTAAAATTTGTTAAACAATCTTTTTAATGTTTCCATAGCATTCCCTCAGTTTTCATCTAGAAAACCGTAAAAAAGGGACCTATCATGTTGATGCGTTCACTTTTTTAAGAACACATAAAATAACGTTTGACGGACCACAGCCAGTGGCGCGCCCAAGGGGGGGGGAGAAGGGGCCCTGCCCCCCCCCAAAAAAAAATAAATAGAAATTGCATTATGATTATTTTTATGCGTTCCTCTCGCCCCCCCCCCAATGCATTATAAATATTTTTATCCGTTCATCTCGGCCCCCCCAAGAAAAAATCCTGGGTGCGCCACTGACCACAGCTGTCTTTTCTGATTTTTATTTAAAAAGACGACACATATACTATGTACAATATATTAAGACATCTGTACATTAATGAGTTGAAGTAATTGTGGGTGTCGAGAAAAATATTAATAACCCACTTCAGGCTATTACTGTTAACTTTACAGCGTCTAGTAGTCAACTGGCCGTAGCGGCCTTGTGGTACGCTGGCTTTCGATGTTGAGGTTGTTCGGATAGAATCCCGACGAAGCGCCATTAAAATGCCTCCGTTCGTGTCTTCCCTTCATAGGGGGTAATGCTGATCCGCCTATATGGTGCCCCCATAATAAAATGGCCAGCAAAACTGCGGTGAATTATAGGCGAATGTCTTCATGACAAGTGCCTCCACATTGGTTTAAAAAAAAAGTAGTCAACTGAAGTTGGGCGCAGTCGGCTCGGATATTGCGCATGCGTGAATATTTTCGTCTCTCTTCATTGGCGCACGTGCGGCAGCACATTTCATCTACCAGCGAGCGACCATAATCGGAAGCTGGAGCTCCTTTTTATAGCTTCATGATATAATCGATTGGTAACGTTTCCTTTACATTTACAACTTGGTTATAAACTGGAAGAACTCTGTGAAGCCCCTGGGTGTAACCCTCAACCGGCGACTCAATTTTAAATTCCACATTAAAAATGTCAAAAACAAGTTGTTAGGTAAAGTCAAATCGCTACGCTCTTTCCTTTTCAAGCCTTACTTAAAAATGGGAATAAAGTTCTACTCTTTCAGTCAGAAATTTTCCAACGGCTCTCTATGCTGCACTTGTGTAAACCCAAGCTACCAAATCTAACATCGATATCATTGGACGCTCCCAAAATAGAACTATGAGGAATATTTGAAAGGCTTTCAGATACCTTTCTAATGCTGTCACTAGGAGGGATTTCGATAACCGATCTTTTTGTAAGATCGTCAACAGCTCTCAATCAATTTTTATAACAATGTCGGCAAGATTCCTAACGAGATTTTTGTTGGATTATCCGATTATGATTATCGGGACAGTGCTTTCCGGAAGGGTCCCCACGTTGCTTAACTTGAGCCTACGCCAGACTAATTCTCTCCTTTTTCTCGTGTTTTCTTTTTGTTTTTCACTTGTTAAGACACCTATTTCTTTCTTGATCGCCTCTTAAAGGCACATTTTCCTTTCCATTCTTCTTTTCTGTGTGTGTACGTCCTTTTATTTAATTTTTTTAATTAAAAATTAATTTTTTTTTTAAATCAAGATAAAAATTATAAAAATACAAATAATATAAATAGGAAAAAGTTAAATAAAAGAAAAATATTTCCTATGTGTTTTTCTAACTTTGAATTAACTACTACTAGTTAATTGTTTATTTAAATTTAACTTCTCACAACTCACATAACTCACAATAATCCATCGTAAAGTAATTTTATCTTTAAAATCTCTATACACCAATTTCACGAGCACCCTTATTAAAATTAATCATAATCATCAGGGGAGTTAAAGCCTTCCGCCCAGTAACTCCAAAAAGAGCCATAACGGCAGTGTCTCTCTCGTTTAGGAATCCAATAATCATACAAAGATTTAAACTGAAATATATATATATATATATATATATATATATATATATATATATATATATGAGAATTCCCTTCTTGTGGCAACACAGATATTTTAGAGTCACAAGACACGCGCCGCGCCACGAATTAAGGATAACATGCCACTGGTACAAATGGGTTACAACTCAACCGTTTCTTTGGAACGCACGTTATTTTATTTTATTTTATTTATGCGGGATTAAAAATTTTACGCTATGTTATGATGGTTGACAGAATGAAGATTGCAGGTTTTTCTTTGTGGCTCTGACTAAATGAGCATTATTGTCGTGTCAGACGGACACAGATATTCTTTTTCTTTATTGTAATAATATGTTGTGGTGATTAAATGTTAGTTGTGAATACGCATTATTATATTTTGACTTGAAATACTTTTGATATTTGAACCGTGGGGATAAATTTCCCACATTAATGGTGTCAGAAGATTTACGGACCCTATAGAGACCCTATAGTTTTGAGAAATGAACTAGTGGCGTATGAAGAACGCATGAATTTTCTGACTTAGAGGAAGACCAGCATTTCTGTGAGTACAAAACATTTCGTTTTTGTTTTCCTTTTTGAATAATTATATGCAATGGCTTGTTTGTATGGAGCACGTAAAACTGATTTGTTAACTTTAATTAATGAGTTAGGACTAAAAGCAGCAAAAGGTACTAAAGTCGCTGATTTAATTAGTATCATCACCAGTTCAGAAACTTATGATGAGTACTTTAGTAAAAGTAGATTAGATGTTATTATTGCTGAGAAACTAGAACAGAAAGAGATAGCAGAACGTCAGAGGCTAGAACAGATAGCAGAACGTGAGAGGATAGAAAAGATAGCAGACCGGGAGTTTGAATTAAGGAAACTCGAATTGGAGGCAAATATTAAAAGAATTGGCGATGTTCCGGTTCCGCCAACTGTTTTTAAAAAACATAATTTGTTGAAATTAATGATACGTTATGATATGTCCGGCGATATAGGTGTTTATTTGAAATTATTTGAAGGGCAAATCAGTCGAATTAAAATTCCTAAAGAAGATTGGGTCACGTATTTACTCCAATTGCTGCCGTTAGAGATTATAAGCATTGTCGCTAGAGAACCAGATCCGTCGGCTAATGAGTATGATCATGTCAAGAAGTTACTTTTGAAACACTTTAGGCTGACCCCAGAACAGTTTAGACAAAAATTTGTTCAACACAAGAAGGAATCGGTCGCCTCTTGGCACGATTTTGCTTTTGAACTTAAAACTTATTTTGAAGAGTGGATTACCGGATTAGAAGTCAAAACATTTGAAGATTTGAAGGAACTTTTGGTTGTAGACCAATTAAAGCGGAAAATGTCTCCTGACGCTCGTGAACATTTTTTAGACGACTTACCCACAATAAAAAATATTGATAAGTTGGTTAATAAATTGGATGAATATGAAGCTGCGAGGCGTAATTTTCAAAGGGATGGTGATTTTAAAGCAAGGATGAAATTTAATTATAGTAATAGTTCAAGAAATGATAATAATTCAAAGAGACGTTGTTTTAACTGTAATTTGTTTGGTCATAAATCCTCAGAATGTAAAAATAAGACAGACGGTCCCCGGTGTTTTAAATGTTCAAGGTTAGGACATACCGCCAATATGTGTGATGAAAAGAAAGAATCTCTGGTCTCAATAACAAAAAAAGTTCCTAACAGAATCGAGATGACAGCTGAAATTGAAGGTGTAAGTCTGAGTGTAGTCTGCGATTCAGGATCAGAACTTTCTTTAATGGATTATGAATTTTATGTTAAAATTGGATCACCTAAACTGAATTTAAGTAATATATTTTTAACTGGAATCGGAGGTGAGGAAATTTCACCGATTGGATACTTTCATTCTGAAATATCTTTTGAAAAATGTGCAATTGAAACTGACATTTATGTTCTCAGAAAATTGTGTCATGAAGTAATTATAGGGACTGATGTAATTAATAAACTGAATATTTCGATTAATGAGAAAGGCGTTGAAGTCTTGGGAAGAAGAAATGTATTTTGTGTCAGTTACGCTAAGATTAACAACAGAGTTTCGCTTAATTGTAAAATAAATGAAACACAGACTTTCGTTCAACCAACACCTGCATCAAAAGCAGAATGTCTTGACCGCAATTCTCTGTATGTGTCTGGATTCAGACGAAAGAACAGCATGGCGTCTTATCCAGGCACTCGCTTTCCTGGCCCAAAGTTTAACCAAAATTTTCCGCGGAACAACTTTATTCCGAATCCGACTAGTAATAGATTTAGCAGGCAACCATTTCAAAGGCCTCCAAATCCAGAGCCTAGGACCTATCAACACTCTGTGAGGAATGTACCGGGAAATTTTCAAAATAGACCTCATTTCTCGAATTTGCCAGAGCCTTTGAATCCTCCTGGTTTTAGAAACAGACCACCGCCTAATAATCAAGTGTTTCCTATGAATCCAGCTCATTGTTTTCCTAGACAACGTGGTTCCTTTGGGCACCCATTTAGAACTTGGAATCCAAGACCTCAGTTACAGAATCGTCCCCGAGCACCAATGCCATCTCACCACCTTAGAAATTTTCCTTTTCAACAGAATAGAAGAGGGAAACTGAAAATCCGAGAATTCAGGAAATCGAAGGAGGATACTACCGTAAAACCATTTTTTTTGTGAAACCTGCGAGAGAAAATGTATAACTCAGAATGAGTAAAAGGACCAATTAATGAAAAATCGTAATGACATGGTCAGATGATTTGGAGTAGTTTTTTCCAGAAACCTTTCAGTGTGCTATCCACGAATCGGATAGATATATTTTTTTCGTTTCTCTTTATTTTATATTTTTAGGTTCATCGGTTTCAGGCAGCCGAGGACGTCTGAGTTGCAGGATAGCCGAACTTGTGAGAATTCCTTTCTTGTGAGAGTCATAAGACACGCTCCGCGCCACGAATTAAGGATTACGTGCCACTGGTGCAAATGGGTTACAACTCAACCGTTTCTTTGGAACGCACGTTATTTTATTTTATTTTATTTATGCGGGGTTAAAAATTTTACGCTATGTTATGATGGTTGACGGAATGAAGATTGCAGGTTTTTCTTTGTGGCTCTGACTAAATGTGCATTATTGTCGTGTCAGACGGACACAGATATTCTTTTTCTTTATTGTAATAATATGTTGTGGTGATTAAATGTTAGTTGTGAATACGCATTATTATATTTTGACTTGAAATACTTTTGATATTTGAACCGTGGGGATAAATTTCCCACATTAATATATATACATATATATATACACTCATAGACAAAAAAATTAGCGCACCAAGAAGGAGTCGTCAAAATGAAACGAAATTTTACATACGTAATGACTACTTTGATATAAGTAAATGATAAGAAAATCAAAGAAAAAGGATAATTTATTTCAGAGAAAAAGGCAAAAGAACGGAGGAGTTAATACTCCGTTGGACCCCCTCTAGCGCGAATGCACGATGCGATACGATCGGGCATTGAGTCATACAAGTTCTGTATGATGTCTTGAGACATTTCATTCCATATTTGCTGTAACCTTGCCTCTAGTTCGTTCAAACTCGTGGGATGCCCAACTTGTCGTCCCAAATGATCCCAGATATGCTCGATTGGAGACAAATCTGGGGATCGGGCAGGCCAAGGAAGGGTAGTAACAGTGCGGAGACAGTCTTGTGACACCCTTGCCGTATGAGGCCGAGCATTGTCTTGTTGAAAAATGGCTCCTGGGAGCCGTTACATGAGTGACAACACATGTGGTTGCAGGATTTCATGAACATACCGCTGGGCTGTCATGGTGCCACGGATCAATACTAGGGGTGACCGTGTATTGTAGGCAATGGCACCCCATACCATCACACCAGCTGTGGGAGCGATGTGTCGCTGTACAGCAAAGGCAGGATTGAAGCGTTCACCACGGGCTCTCCACACACGAACACGATTGTCATCACTGCGGAGATTGAATCTGGATTCGTCGCTAAAGACGACCTGGTTCCATTCCGCTGCAGTACAGTTTCCTCGTGCGCGGCAAAACTCCAAACGGAGGCGTCGATGGGTGGGCGTCAAGGGCAGCACACGTAATGGGCGCCTCGATACCAACTGTCCTTCAGCCAGGCGCCTTCGTATGGTTCGAGAAGACACAGAGGCCCCTAGTGAAGGTGCTACCTGTGCCTGGATGGCGGCCGATGAAGCAGTTGGCTGTACGCGTGCATTTCTTACGATGTGGCGGTCTTCTCGACGACTGGTCTGTCGAGGGCGTCCTGAGCCTGGTCTTCGTGTACATGACATCTCTCGGGTCCACTAGTCCCAACACCTCCTCACAACACAATCAGAGCGGCCTAATTGACGAGCTACCCGCCTAGCTGACCATCCAGCTTCCATCATCCCGACGATTCTCCCCCTCTCAAACTGCGACAACTGCTTATATTGTCTTCGAACACGGCGTAATGGCATGTCTATCTCAGCTCTTCCTTTGTAAATTATTCAGCACAGTTAAACAAGCTTTGGTTACCTGTTTTATACACCACAGAGTACGATGTTCAACGCACTCTACCGGCTATACGTAATGCGCAATCACGCTGCATTTCTAATCATTTGCATATCTCCCCGACATGTACCTTCATTGCAAGTTTCGTTACGATCCCACAATTTTTTCTTGGTGCGCTAATTTCTTTGTCCATGAGTGTATATATATATATATATATATATATATAGGCGCGGTGGTCAGAATGGTCATTGGTGAGTAGAAGAGAAGAATCATGCAGCTGACATGTAATGACATTTAATTACGAAACACAAACAATTGATACGGTTACACATACTAAATAAAAGTTATCGTCGTTTAAGAAATCGCGTCCGCTTACAGCGAAGAACAGCTACATCTCTAAAATAGTCGTAGTCGGTAGAGGTCGCTTCTGGCGGGCCAGTTCCATTCTGCATATCGGGGGGGGGGGGTGATGGCCAATTCCAGTCTACAGATCGGCCATCCTAGGGAAAATGTGACCTCACATTCCTGGTCAGATCGTCTGTTGGGAATTACCTAAAAATAAAAGAAAAAACAGCAGCAGTTCTTACAACAATTCTTACAACAATTACAATTCTTTTCTTTTGGCGTCGTTCATCGTCTTGAATTATCGTCGTGTTTTTCGTCTTGAGTCAGCGTCAAATTCTTCGTCTTTCGTCGTCTTCCTTTCCCGTCTTCAAAATCCATTCGTCTTATCGTGTTATCTATCAAATTTATTAGTCAAATCTATCAGACAGACACAAACACAGTCATAATTGGGTAAAAGTAAAGTCATAAATCGGGAAAAGTCTTAATCGGTCCTTAGTCAGTTATAAAAAGTATTGTCATGACGTGGCCGACAACAAGCCAACACAATCTCACACGAGATCAAATAAATCAGACTCATATTTGAGATAAGCAGAGGCGCGAAATTAAATTAAAATTAAGTTCCTTTATTAGAACTTACTATATACAAAATATTTACAGTTAGCCGTTCGGCTATTACTATTCATTAGATTTGCTAGTCGTGCATGGAACTAGCCACTGGTCTCACAAAAAAAAAACTGTCTTATCAGCTTCCCAACGCTGACCATCCTCTAGACTTCGCCTCTGCCAACTGACTCTCCGTTCCTTCAAGTCACCTCCCAAGCAGATTTTCCCCCCTCCGAGGGGGTTGGATTTCACTTCCGCCACCGGACGCCTTGTGCGGTCTTTGTCTTTGCCGTGCTGGTCACTTTCCGGTCAGCCCAGCCCCTGAAAAACTTTTCATAAAGAGCATCGGCTAGTTCTCTGCCGATCTTTGTCCTGTGGTATTTCCGGCCAAGGTCCGACCGCCCCATGGCGAACTGAAATTAACGATGCACCCTAGAATAACAAAAAACTATTATCTGGGTTTTTCTATGGGTAGTCCCCTTGAACCTTTAGAATGCTGGTTTCCACGTCTCAGCTTCAGACTTCTTTGTACACAATTGTCCTGTGAACGTTGTGAGAAAACATGGGATGTTGCACGACATCACAGCTCCCTCCCCCTAAGAAAGTCCAAAGATCTTCTTTGGGGTATCCAAAGTTCGGATAATTACTTCAATATTCAGATATGAGATTGTGTTCTTTTAAGTTTTCCCAGAGAGATTCATGCGCGAGGGAATCTATCTTCCCACTCTTAAATTTCCTGCCAAGCATTAAGTGCTTCCGTTGTCACAAATTACGTTAAAAGTCATAATTACGCGTACTCAGTTTTGGAATTACATTCTTTTTTTTTTCTTTACTGGGTATATATATTTCACTTGATACACCACAACCACTCAAGATATAGCACAAGTCTATACTGAGTACATGACAACACATTTCAATTACATAAATCTCTTAGCTACAACAATACAACCACTTAACCTTAAATACATATATCATACAAAAACAATACAAACACTCAAAATCTTAGATACATATATCATACTTAAAAAAACAATGCAACCACTCAAGATCTTAGTTACACATATCATACTTAGAAATAAAAACAATACAAACACTCCAAGTCTTAGTTACATGCCCAATTTTTCACTCCTTGTCACTGAACTTAAAATGAACCTTTAAAATAGTACTTTTCACTACACTAGAATAAGCACTCGAAACCACTGTGTCACCTCTAGGTATACACAACCTGAATACATGGGCTTAGACAAAAATGGCCCACTCACATAACTATGGCTACACATAAATCCTTACTACTATTATAAATATGACCAGTTTACCTAAATAACACATTTAAATATAGCCTATTTAACTCAAAACCTATTACTCTTAGAATACGACTCATGCCACTCTAACAGGTGATGATTAAATACTGATAGGTCCATTTAAATGTAGTATACACAATACACGTGACACTGCCTTTATGCAGGACATAAAATATTAGCACAACATCAAGCTTATCACCTGCTCGTCACAAGACTCACAGTATTTTTTTGTTAATTACAGGACATTTTAATTTTTCCTATTTTACCAAAAGTATTTTAATTTCTTCCATTTAATCGTTGGTCCCCAAAACTGACTCAACGTAACATTTAATTTAATCAATTACCTAAACTCGAATTGAATATCAAACAAAACAACTAAAGAAAATTACTTTCATCAAGAAAAATGGATCCGAACAAAATTTTTCACTATGTTAAATTCTTCAACATTAAAAAGGGTTCCAACCCCAAATTCATTTTCTGATTTATTCATCAAAGAAATAACGGATCCAGACATACACATTCACTCATTATGAGTGCGGGACATTTCTTTTGAACAATACCCCGTCATCACATGGAAGTTGTCATTATCTTTAATACATTAACAATACCTAGAACCGAAATCTCATTTCACTACATATTCAAACAATTTCCTTCCATTAAACACTTGATATTCCAATTTTCAATAATTTACATAACATTACCTGACCAACAATTAGTAAACTTGGATTCATATAGCATAGAATCTACTCAATTTATCAGGATCTTCAGTTCATTTTGAACTAAAAGCACAACAATATACCGAATCGTCTATACATATCAGTCACACAGTTGGACATAATACACAAAAAAAACCTCAATTAATTCTCACTGTGGAACACAATACAAATCTTTAACTAACTTTCCATGATTCATTAATCAAAATTAGTTGGTCAACTTACTTATGTATATACAAACAAATGAATACTCAATTACTAACATTCATAACAATAGGTTACTACATTTATTTTCTTAGGTTATGAATTTGCCATCATACTTAAAGTAATCCACTTCATCGCAATAGATTAATAACATTATTTCTTAAATTATGTATTCACACTCACAACCAATTTAATACATTAATACAGTTCACAATATATTATTAATATTTATTCATTAATTTATGTAAATATCCTCATAACCTAAATTAATGCAAATGCATTTTACCCTCAGAAATTTTCATGCGAACCCTAACTCTCTCGTGCCGGTTCAGCTTGAATCTAGCAGTAATTTTCCTACTGACACCCCATTTGAATTGATCCGCTGCCCACGAAAGTTTCTCCTTAGGTTCTCGTAAATTCCCAATTTCCTTCATTTTTACATTAACCGAATTCCACAATGTTTTCTTTCGCCTACGTCTTAGGAAATTTTGCAATTGCTCAGCTGATTGACGCTTATTCCCCTCGTTTACGTATTCACAATTCTTTACAGATTCAACTGCGTTGCGAAAACCTATTTCGTGCTCGATTACTTTCACAGCACTCAACTCAAAGCCCAAAATTTTGAAAGATTCAGATCTCGGACAACCCTGCCCTGATAATTTAACCTTATCAATTCGATGGTTTTCCTTCCTTTCAAAATCTTGCCTGCTATTAATTTTCTCCCAGAGAATCCGCCATGAAATTCCTCGCTCTAAATTTTCCCCACTATTCTCAAGTAAGGTGCAAATGTACACAATAACTTTCCCTGAGATAACTGCCCTAATTGTTTCATAAGGCGTCGCCACAATTACAACCCTTTCTGCTACAATAGGGAGAAGGGTATCCATCTTGCCGAAAAAACCTATTCTGTATCTGACCTTTTTCCGTGACTTATAATTCCACAGTTTGACCACTTCGGCGTTCACTAAACGCGGCTCTAGCCAACTAACAGGATAACATCGTGATTTACCCTTCCCATAGTTAGTCTCACCATTTAACTTATTGTACAAAACCTTCCCATTACAGGGTTTCCCTTCATGACCCCTTAATCTTTCCGGTTGGACAATCTACTTCGTTCTCAATCCTTTTAATCTTATCTGTCCTAAACCCGAATTCTCTTTTGTCGGTGGGTTCTCTTGTTCTCCCAAAAACCGTATGGGGGAACTTTCCCTTTTCGCCACGCGAATACTACTCTCTGTTTTCCCCTGAAAACCGTACAAAACGCCTCGTACGAACAAAAACCTTTCAGGTTCAATACAGCCGTCCCTCGACTCCTGTTTTCCTGGAATCGGTACGCGCGATTCTAGCTTTCCCGTTTTAGACTCCGAAAATCGGACTAGCTTGCCCCCTTCCACGCTAAACTCGGAGTTTTCAGGGTCGCTCGCTTTTTCCCAAAGGGACTTCAAGGAGGGACAATTGACTTGCGCTTCGCCAAAATCAGATTCGGAAACTTGCACTAAACCCGTTTTCCCCAATTCGTTCGCCTCCCCCAAAATGAGCGGTCTTTCTGAATGCGATTCTCCCAATTCTTTTGTCCCGTCAGGAGCTACTTTCGACTTTACATTTTCCGACTCGTTTTCCTTACAATCAATTTTTCCGGGTAATTTAGTTGGTCGGAATAAAACTCCGGCTTTCCCAACCTCCTCAGGACTCACCAGCTTAGAGTTACTGCTTTTACCTAAATTAGTTTCAACGCTAACCCCACTATCCGTTTTATTCTCCCGAATAGCCATACTAGGCGAATTTTCTGGACCTGTGTTCCCTGTGCTAAAGCTATCCGCTTCAACTGGTTTAATCGCAATTTCTTCGTAAAATTTTATTGATTGCAAAAACTCTCTTAAAATTAACAACTCTTCACTATGACGTAACTTAAGTTCATCTCGAATGCCGAATTCTACTTCACTCTCAAGATCAAAGTTTAATTGTTTTAGATTTTCTATAGTCTCTTTATGGTTTCGCACAAATGACTCTTTGTCAAATTTGAATTCCTCTGACATTCCCGCGACTAAAGTTTTAACATCAGGGTCTAACGAAGTTCCCGAGGTCCCTCTGATTCTCGCCAGTTCCAACGCTCTATGTCGTTTTCGCTTTTCTAATTCCCAAGCTTCTTTTTTTCTTTGTTCTTCCCTTTGTCTATCCAACAAAATTGATTCTAGAGAATTTTTCGCATATTGTTCATCAAAATCTGACGCTCCTACAATTTGCCTTATAATTCTTAGCTTTATGTCTGACATCGACACATTAGCATCGAATTTTGCTGCCAATGTCAGCAGGACACTTTTACAATATTTAGCTAGAAATAGCTCCATTTCGGTAAATTCTGCCATAATTTCCCAAATTTTTCAATAACACTACAAAATGCACTTATCTATATACTAGTTTTCAACCTCAATATCAAAACTCCTTGATATTATGAAATTCACTACATTTACTATCAATTCAAAATACACTCAATAATAGGTAATCCTTTAAAATGATATCAACACAATGAACATGCACTTAATACTTAATATTTGTACATAAATACACTTAATACTTGCACAATTCACTCATTAGTATATAAAGTTTCAAAATGATATTAACACACAAAATACTCTACGTATTATCTTTAAAATCTGAACTTCAAATTAGTGAAAAAACAATTAGCAAAATATTAAATTTCAAGTTAATATATCTATACAAATACCCTGAGCAACTGCTCAAATTCAAAACAGATATTAGTCAAATAATACACCTTGTATTATAAAATTCCACATATATATCAATGCACAATAACCCTTAGCAATAAGCTAATTTTCAAATGATAACACAATACCCTTAGCAATAAGCTAATTTCCAAATGATAACACAATACCCTTAGCACTAAGCTAAACTTTTAAAAGAATACAAAAATACACCTGATTCAGAACAATATAACAACATATATATATTTTGTGTAATTTTTCATACACTCATACCCTAATAAATTGACACTTTCGGTTTCTCTCAATTTATTACATGCAGTGTACTTCTTTTCCAAAACTGAGTTTTTCCCTTAAACAAAGCAAAACCCTGGTGTAACAATTCAAATAAAATTACCTTATTCGAACACACAAGATAGCATAACTATTACTTCTCTTAATACCCAGTTAAATAATTATGTCCACTTCAATTAAGTATTTCAACCAAATCAAATTAAACCTTTCTAACCAAAATTTTTCAAAATCCTGAACTTTTGTACACCTAGAACTTTTAATTTAATTTACGTTCACATTAACCTTAACTTACAATCCGCCTAGACAAATCCTATCAAATCTCTCTGGATTTAACTTAAAAGACATACCTCAGCTTGAAGAACTTTTCCACTCTGCTGCAAGGTGAACTCCTAGGCTTTCCGGCTTGTAGTTATTTCTTGGTCATAGATGAACGTCGACGCTTTTCCGAGACTTCCTTCACGTCCACAGCGCATTCCAGTTGAAATCGTAAAGGAGTGGCAGGTCCGGTGTCTTTTCTAACTAGACCACCATCCAACCGCTAAAGCCACCAGTTGTCATCACGTGGCCGACAACAAGCCAACACAATCTCACACGAGATCAAATAAATCAGACTCATATTTGAGATAAGCAGAGGCGCGAAATTAAATTAAAATTAAGTTCCTTTTTAGAACTTACTATATACAAAATATTTACAGTTAGCCGTTCGGCTATTACTATTCATTAGATTTGCTAGTCGTGCATGGAACTAGCCACTGGTCTCACAAAAAAAAAACTGTCTTATCAGCTTCCCAACGCTGACCATCCTCTAGACTTCGCCTCTGCCAACTGACTCTCCGTTCCTTCAAGTCACCTCCCAAGCAGATTTTCCCCCCTCCGAGGGGGTTGGATTTCACTTCCGCCACCGGACGCCTTGTGCGGTCTTTGTCTTTGCCGTGCTGGTCACTTTCCGGTCAGCCCAGCCCCTGAAAAACTTTTCATAAAGAGCATCGGCTAGTTCTCTGCCGATCTTTGTCCTGTGGTATTTCCAGCCAAGGTCCGACCGCCCCATGGCGAACTGAAATTAACGATGCACCCTAGAATAACAAAAAACTATTATCTGGGTTTTTCTATGGGTAGTCCCCTTGAACCTTTAGAATGCTGGTTTCCACGTCTCAGCTTCAGACTTCTTTGTACACAATTGTCCTGTGAACGTTGTGAGAAAACATGGGATGTTGCACGACATCACAGTATCGTCAATTTGGGGTTAAGCTCCATCTTTTAAGAAATTCAGCGCACATGGTTGTTGTATTCGGGCCGTCGTGGTCGATTTCTTTAGATACTTCATAGGTGTCGTTGTCTTTAACTTTTATAATCTTATATGGTCCTAGATACTTCGGATTTAACTTGAGATGAGGTCCGAATTGCGACGTTTAATTGCAACTAAATCTCCTATTTTATATTTCTGAGGGGTTCGTCTGCGTAAATCGTGTGCTCTTTTGTTTTGTTCCTGGACTTCAAAAATTCGTTTTTTAGCCTCTCATCTTAAGTCTTCGCGATGTTTTTCAAAATTAGCTTGAAATTCAGCTTCTAGCGTTTCTTTTAATTTATCTGTTAATTTCGAGTTAATCTTAGTGCCGAAAAGTAGTTCGAAAGGGGTGGTATTAATACTTCTTTGATACGTTGAATTTATGGTTTGCTGCAGTTCGTTAACGTGTTTATACCAGGATGGATTGTCTATGGATAATTTTGATAACACAGAAATAATTACTTGATTTAAACGCTCGACTTGGCCATTGGCACGGGGAAGTCCTGTAGTGATTAGATGGTGCTGTATGTTTTCTTTGGAACAATATTCTTCAAATTTCTTAGACGTGAAAGCAGTACCTCTGTCGGAGATTATTCTAATCGGATTTCCAATATTTGTTTTCTGCAGTTCTAATTTAGATATTACTTCGACTGATGGGTTTTTTTTGGTAGGATATAGCCAAACAAATTTGGTAAATCCGTCTATAATTGCCAAAATATACTTGCAAATTTTTAGAAGTACTTTCTAATGGTAGTAAGTGATCAATATGATATGTACACAAGGGTAAGGGCCTGTTCACATAAGAGTCCGTTGCGTAGCGTTAAGGAAAAGATGACGTTGAGACGAAAATAAACCAATCATAGGCGTTAAAAATTTCATTGCTAATCGCTTGGAGGCCTATGATTGGTTTATTTTCGTCTCAACGTCATCTTTTCCTTAACGCAACGCAACGGACTCCTATGTGAACAGGCCCTAAGTCATCTTTATGAATAGGGTGAAGAAACCCTCTTGTTTGCCTCTCTTACGATTTACTAAAATACAATGTACACAATTAGCTATTATTTTTCGATTTTCGATTTAAGTTTTGGAATAAAATACCTGTCTTCTAAGTGTTTTTCAGTATGTTTAATTCACATATGTCCCTTTTCGTGAGCATTTCTGATGATTTCAGTTTGCATGTTTTCGGGAACAACAATTAATTCTTTACCGTCGATAAACTTATACAAAATTTCGTTACGCATAAAATAATTATCATAGTTCGAAAATTTCAATAGTTCTTTAATTGTTTTAGTTTCATTATCTTCGTCCTGAGCTAACCTAAGTTAGGGTAAGATATTTTCAATAGTAATGCAAAGAGTGTTTATTGGACATCTACTTAGGGCGTCAACATGAGTCATTTTACTTCCGGGTCGATGTTCAATAACGTAATCAAATTCCTGTAGTAGTAAAGCCCAACGAGCAACACGTGTAGTCAACTCTTTTTTATCCATTGTCTTTTGGAATGCGGCACAGTCTGTAATAATTTTAAATGGAATACCTAGCAAATAAATTCTAAACTTTTTTAAGGCCTCTATAATCGCGAGAGCTTCCAATTCGTAACTTGTATATTTTCTTTCCGCATCCGTTGTTTTTCTACTCATATACACTGAAGTGCCACTGAATTGGGGATAGCAAAGCCTATGCAAATTGTGTAGCACTGCGCATCATGTATGCGCAAGTGAGGGCGCTGTGGTAACTGCATTTAAAGCGCGTACTGTGGTTGTTCTGAATTAGTTGTTGGAATTGCCAGTATGGGTAAACTGCCTGATTTAGACGCCTTCGATCACGGACAAATCGTAGGTGCGCGACGCATGGGCCATTCAATTTCCGTAATCGTCAGACATCTAGGATTTTCAAGGTCGACAGTGTCAAGAGTATACCAAGAACACATGGATGGTGGAAAAAAAACTAGCGATCGGGCAAACTGCAAAGGACAATTAGACTTGACAGTGCGTGGTGAGAGACGGCTCAGGCGTATTGTACGTAGCCAGCGAAGCCAAGCATTAGCTCAAATTACCACCCAGTTTAATGACGGTGCCAGTCGTACAGTCAGTAAACGGACTGTGCAACGCTCGCTTCACCGTATGGGTTTCGGGAGCCGTCGACCTACGAGAGTACCATTGCTCTATACTCGCCATCGGGCTGCACGTCTTGCCTGGGCAAGAGAGCACAGAGACTGGAGTGTAGAGGACTGGAAACGAGTAGCATGGAGTGATGAGTCTCGATTCCTACTACTTAACGCCGACGGGAGGCTGAGAATATGGCGTCAGGCTCATGAAGCCATTCATCCTGCATGCCTGGCTGGAACTGTACAAGGGCATGGTGGCTCAATCATGGTCTGGGGTGTTTTTTCATGGCATAGTTTGGGATCTTTGGTGCGTGTACCAACCTCCCTCAATGCAATTCGGTACGTAGAGTTGCTGGGTGATCACCTCCATCCGTTTATGCTGTTCTGTTATCCGCACGGTAATAGAGTTTTCCAGCAAGACAACTGTACCTCTCACAAGTCCCGGTTGGCTACTGGCTGGTTGGATGAGCATTCCTCTGACTTCTGTGTCATGAATTGCCCACCTAGGAGCCCAGACTTAAATCCTATTGAGCATCTTTGGGATGTTTTGGAACAAGGCGTGAAAGGCCATCACATAGCACCAAAGAACCTTACTGAATTATGGACAGCTTTAGCCAATATTTGGCAAGCCATTCCCGTGGAACGTTTCCAGAAACTTGTTGAATCTATGCCTCGTCGTGTGGCAGCCGTTATCAAGGCCAGAGGAGGCCCAACTCGTTACTAGGTAGGTATCCCTAATTCAGTGGCACTTCAGTGTAGTATGTCGGATGAAAATTGTTATCATTGGGTGATTTTTGTAACAAAATTGCACCGTATCCATCTAGACTAGCGTCAGTGTGTACCTTTGTCTCATATTTTGGGTTGTAAATGCCTAAAACAGGTTTCTGCGACAGTAATGTTTTGAGAATATTAAAAGCATTTCTTTCTTTTTCATCAAATTTAAATTTACAGTCTTTCTTTAAAAGGTCACTTAGAGGTTTCGTAATGATAGAATAATTTTGAATAAACTTTCTAAAATATCCTGTAATTCCTAAAAAGCTTTGGACTTCTCTCAGATTAGTAGGTTCAGGAAAATCAAGTACAGCTTTTATTTTTAAGGTGGATGGGGAAATGTAACCTTCTTCTATAACGTGTTCCAAAAATTCGACTCTTTTTTTCAGAAATTGAGATTTTCTAAGATTTATTTCCAATCCGTAGTCGCTAGCAAGATCAAATACTCTTTCGATACTTTCCTTCTCATTTGCAGACAAAATAAATATATCGTCCATGTATGGTAAAACAATACCATCATTGACCAACGGTCTAAAAATTGTATTAATGAAACGTTGAAAGACAGCTGGGGAATTGCACAATCCAACAGGTACTTTTAAAAATTGGTATTGCCCTTCATGAGTGACGAAGGAGGTGTATTTTTTACTAGAGTCATTTACGTCGACATGGAAAATCCGTTTTTAAGATCGATTGCACTAAATACGCTTGACTCTTGCAGTCGGTCTACAATATATTCTATTAACGGCAGTGGAAATCTATCCTTTACAATAATTTTATTTAATTTCCGGTAATCGATGTATACATGAGGGGTGCCATCTTTTTTCTTAACTATCACGATCGGACTTGAATACTCAGAAGAACATGGTTCGACTATTCCCTGTTCTATCCAATCAGCTACCTGAGTCTCAACAGTTTTCCTTTCAGTAAATGGTAAACGATGAGGTAGATGATAAATTGGCTCTTTATCCTTCACGAGAATATTCATTTCTACATTAGTTGTTTTGGTTTTTATGGGCTTATAGTTCAAAACTATCTCGCGTACTTCATCTTTATAGAATTCAGGAACATCATGCGCAATATCAAGTTTGATATCATCAAAAGTTAAATCTACTGGTAAAACTGTGAAGGAGTTAACTACTTCACTCTGGTTTTTATTTCGAATTATGATTCCGTTTTCGCTTATAACTGTTTCACCTTGCATAAGCACATCAAGTCCTACGATTATATCATGATTCATTGTGTCGTTTTCAACCACGCAAATATTTGTACTGCATTTGAAATTATCAATTTCGATTTCACTTGTAAAGCAACCTAAGGGTCTGATATTGCATTTACCTAATCCTGTCAAAGTTGAATATGATGGTCTTAACTGGTTATTACTTAGTTGATCAAAAATAACTTTCCGAAATAAAGTAACTTGACTTCCGGTATCAATGATTGAGTTAAAACTTAAGTTTCCGATTTTCACAATTTTATTCAAATTAGGATGAACGTTAACATTAAGAGCTGATAAATTATTATTTGCCCTTGGTTTCGGATTTGGGTCTGGTTTAGAGCACTCAGATGATTTGTGCCCAAAAGAGGAACATCGAAAACATTTCGGACCGTTGACTTTATGCATACAAAATTTAGATAAATGGTTTCTACCTCCACAATTATAACACACCTTAAAGTTACGAGAAACAGAACTGTTAAAATCTTGTTTTGAATTACCATAGTTTTCATGTTTAGGTTTCACCCCGTCAAAAGTATTTTTGTTTCTACGAGAGTCATTTTTTATCATTTCATATATTTTCAGTTTTTCTTTAAATTCGTACAAATTTTTACATCCATATAAAATTAGTTTATTTTCCTGTTTATCATTTATACATCTTATAACATATTGCATTAATGCCGCGTCTTCAATTTTACCCTGATTACTCAGTTCTCTCATTTTAAAATAATATTCCTGTACAGATTCAGATTCTTTCATTTTTCGCTTACTTAACAATTAATGCAAGTTGGCTGAGTTGATATCAACAGTAAACTCATCTATCAGCACTTGTTTCAATTTTTCCCACGTCATGACATTTCTTTCACTTTTAACAAACAGTAGGGCATTCCAACCAAGTGATCGTTTAGCAAACATAAACTTCTGAATATCAGACAAATTAAATAACTGAGCAACGTTTTCAAACTGTTCTAAACACACTGAAACATTTTCGTGTGAGTCAGCACAAAATGGTGGAATAACACTTTCGATATCAGAAAAGTTAATAGGGAGAGATTGAGTTTTGTTTTCAAGTACATTTTTACCACAGTTCTTAAGGTTGCTATGTACTAAGAAAAAAAATCGTATTTCCCTTTTCCTCTTCTTGCAGACTCTTGTGGTGGGAGGAGTCCAGTTGACAGTTCAAGAATTCCACCCCCCTTAGGATTGACATTTTGAGGGATTGTAATGGCTCTCTCTCTATAGGGGGGTTAAGCGCTGCCCCCAAATTTTTTTTATTTAAAATATATTTTTGTCAACTATTTACAGGTTTATAAATGCGGATAATCAAATAAAATTGGTATTGTCAGATAGCCTGAACTTTTCTGCAAAGCGCTACAGGATTCATTTTATACATTTCGTCCACCGAAGGAATTTATGAGCGTTTAAAACACACTGTACTAGATTTTTCCCCGAAAAATTTAAATTTTGAAATATTAATTTCATTTTTTTTAACGAAAAATGTAGACTAATGTCAAATTTCTTTCTCTATGACGGAGTACAATTTTTTAAAAAAATCTTTAAATCCAAGTCGGCAATCCGTGGACAAATTTTCTCCATAGGTTAACATTGAGGCGAGCAAATCCAATGGGGTTAGTACATAGTAGCATTAACAGGCATTTGAATTTCATTATTACTTTCGCATTGAACCGACGAATTATTTCTTTGAACATTATTAACACTTTCGCATTGCACCGACGAATCATTTCTTTCAACATTATTAACACTTTCGCATTCGTTTTCTGATTCTGACAGTTCAGTGTCCTTGATATTTTGAGCAAGCAAAGAAATATCACATCACAATGTTAATATTCTTTCGGATATTTCGTTTTTGTCCCCATCAAATGGAACGTTCAAAATGTCACAAATACTGATTAGTTCGTTAATAGAAAATACTACTTCTATAGATTTAAATTTAGATTTAAATTCTGGATCATTTGATTTAAATTCAAAACCATTAAAACTTTTAATCCTATCTCTATTTTTCGGGTCACCATCAGAACCAAAAAAGAATTTATGCAACAGTTTTATTTTCGTAGATCTCGTATTCCTCAGTGCATTGCTAATTTCATTAAAATCGTTTAACTTCATTTTAAAAGACAAAATCGTATTTACTCACCGCGTTCAAAATGGAATGTCGTCTCGGAACCAACAAGATATCATCGGATGAAACAAACAAGTCGTCTTTCTTCCTTAATAGTCTTAATCTTCAATCGACATATTTCCACCTGTAACCATCCATCCAAAAGTTTATAGTTCACCGTGCTTCAAATCTCACTTCTTCGATGTCCCACTTTCTGATTTTATAGGCGCGGCGGTCAGAATGGTCATTGATGAGTAGAAGAGAAGAATAATGCAGCTGGCATGTAATGACATTTTATTACGAGACACAAACAATTGATACGGTTACACATACTAAATAAAAGTTATCGTCGTTTAAGAAATCGCGTCCGCTTACAGCGAAGAACAGCTACATCTCTAAAATCGTTGTAGTCGGTAGAGGTCGCTTCTGGAGGGCCAGTTCCATTCTGCATATCGGGGGGGGAGGTGTGATGGCCAATTAGAGTCTACATATATATATATATGTATATATATATTATATATTATATATATTATATATATATATATATATTATATATATATATATATTATATATATATATATATATATATGTATATATATTATATATTTTTATTAGGGTGTTTGACCTACTGCTGTGAAGAATCCACAATTTGGACATTTTGAACTCCTTCCAACGTCATAGCCATTTTGTTTTTCCAACACGATTACGGGGCATAAAACGGCCATATTGGAAAAAGGGGGAACTGCACCAATTTTCCAAGAATCATCGCACCCCCTGAATTCCTCAGGACGGGAGAAAGAAATTCCAGGAAATTCAACGGACATCCAATTTTCTTGGAAATAAGTGTTAACAAGTGGGTCAATCGTGGGGATGTCGGAGCATCCTGTCCTCGAATAAAAAACTCGAAGAGGCAATAAATTTACGTGAATAACTGACCTGGGGAGGAGTTATAATCAAAATGGGGGAAAAAATGAACCCCGAGTGTGGGAGAGAAACGAGGATCGGAGAAGAGGGTCAGAGAGAGAGGGATAGAGGTAGCGAGCTGCGAAGAAAAGACGCCCCCGTAAAATAGCGAGATGTCCGTGTTCAACCGCCAGCGCCGAATCCTGCTGCCTCCGCCAGTGAAGGACATTACACCCCCCTGAATTCCCCAGGACGTTAGAAGGGGGGGTAAGAATCCCTATCATCGAAACCGGGACACACGAACGAGGGGTCCGCGTTATTATTACTCCCCAGGACAAAGGACTGGCTCTCGCCGTTGCGATCGAACACAGGACGCTAGAAAAGGGGGGGGTGACTGTTGTGAAGGATCCACAATTTGGACATTTTGAACTCCTTCCAACGTCATAGCCATTTTGTTTTTCCAACACGATTACGAGGCATAAAACGGCCATATTGGAAAAAGGGGGAACTGCACCAATTTTCTAAGAAACATCGCACCCCCTGAATTCCTCAGGACGGGAGAAAGAAATTCCAGGAAATTCAACGGACATCCAATTTTCTTGGAAATAAGAGTACCACGTGGGTCAACCGTTGGGATGTCGGAGCATCCTGTCCTCGAATGAAAAACTCGAAGAGGCAATAAATTTATGTGAATAACTGACCTGGGGAGGAGTTATAATCCAAATGGGGGAAAAATGAACCCCGAGTGTGGGAGAGAAACGAGGATCGGAGGAGAGAGTCAGAGAGAGAAGGATTGAGGTAGCGAGCTGTGAAGAAAAGACGCCCCCGTAAAATGGCGAGATGTCCGTGTTCAACCACGAGCGCCGAATCCTGCTGCCTCCGCCAGTGAAGGACATCGCAGCCCCTGAATTCCCCAGGACGTTAGAAGGGGGGGAGAGATTCCCTATCATCAAAACCGGGACACACGAACGAGGGGTCCGCGTTATTATTACTCCCCAGGACAAAGGACTGGCTCTCGCCGTTACGATCGAACACAGGACGCTAGAAAAGGGGGGGTGACTGTTGTGAAGGATCCACAATTTGGACATTTTGAACTCCTTCCAACGTCATAGCCATTTTGTTTTTCCAACACGATTACGGGGCATAAAACGGCCATATTGGAAAAAGGGGGAACTGCACCAATTTTCCAAGAAACATCGCACCCCCTGAATTCCTCAGGACGGGAGAAAGAAATTCCAGGAAATTCAACGGACATCCAATTTTCTTGGAAATAAGAGTACCACGTGGGTCAACCGTGGGGATGTCGGAGCATCCTGTCCTCGAATAAAAAACTCGAAGAGGCAATAAATTTACGTGAATAACTGACCTGGGGAGGAGTTATAATCAAAATGGGGGAAAAAATGAACCCCGAGTGTGGGAGAGAAACGAGGATCAGAGGAGAGGGTCAGAGAGAGAGGGATTGAGGTAGCGAGCTGCGAAGAAAAGACGCCCCCGTAAAATGGCGAGATGTCCGTGTTCAACCGCCAGCGCCGAATCTTGCTGTCTCCGCCAGTGAAGGGCCACATGATTTTTCCCCGATACCTAAAGCCTCCTCCGATATAAGTGCCACAACGACTCCATGCCTTGCCCTGCTGTTTCATCAAAGCTCCCCAGGTTGGTCATTTCTTCCCCTTTAAATAGTTCTCATGCCTTTTGAGAGATTACGAGAAATATGACTTTATTTCACTCGACCCGTTATGGTTCTGCCGCAGGAAGCGGATGAAGTATGCCCTAATTCTGTTAAAATATGTCTAACCAAGATCTTAAATTTAATATGTAGACCTGACCTTTTCTTGTAATATATTGTAAAATAAATGTTGTTATTTTTTATTTATAAACGCATAGTTCCCTTTGGAGTTCACCTCCCTAATTTTACACAACGCAAAGAGGTATCTCTGGTACCCCTCATAACATCTACCTATAGAGGAACAAAAAATGTATTACAATTTTTTTAGTAATATTTTCCTTTTACCGGCGCATTTGCTTTGAAAATTTACATTTTCGCTGGCATACAGATGAAACTTGAACGAGGATATTGTTCGAAATTCTATATAAACTATTAGTTATTGAGAATAAAATGACTCACAAGGAACAAAATGTTACTAATTTAATAAAAAAAAGCTTCACTTAAAACATAAAACATATATAAAAATAGTCAAAGGATACTTAAAAATCACGTTTGGTGTCGAATTAGGGCATCAATTTTCTTGACTCAATTTTGGAATTAATGAGACCTTCTCTGGACTTTTTATCACATACCTGAATAGAAACCTCCGTTAGTGTATTTACTGAACGTTCTACGGCTTGGGTATTACATGGAAATCTTAGAAAAGGCATTCACTTCCTTTTGTTTCCACCATCGAAAGAAAATCTTCATTCTTGACGTCTTTAAGAATGGGAGGTTGGAAATACTTTTGTTGCCAATCCATAAGGTCTGTGTAAGATTTGGCATTAAGATTTATTTTAGGGACTTCAAAAACACGAGGAAACAGTCCATGGTGAATCGCGTGTCTTTCTTTTAAGATTCTTCTAGGAGCAAGTTCACGAACGTGTTTTTCAGGATCTGAGAGCATCGATAATAGAACATTCTCAGGATGTGCAAAGCAGGCAGAATGACAGGATCGACTACTTCTTTTAGTTGAGGTGGAAGGTATCGAGAATATGTCTAGACCCATCTTTGCACGACGGATGCATTTTAATTTGGAACCAAACAGGTGCGTAAACTCTAACAACAAACGTAGCAAGATGTTTAAAATTTTCAGACGGTTTTCTCGTTGAAATATATAGCCTTAATATCCTGTTGGCTTTCGTTAACCATCGAGCATGCGACATTTTTCTTGGAGCTCTGTTTGCTAGATCGGAAGAACACTCGCCACTAATTACAGCTGATGCAATATCATACAAATAACGTTGATCCGAACTTAGATCTCTGATGTTATCCGACTGAATATCCGGCAACATGCTTTCTATATTTTCATACTGTACAACCTGATTGTTTTCACATTTTTCTAGTAATCTGCCAATAGTACCAGAATAGGAAGCAGGCCCAGTAGTTTCGCCATCTAAGTATGAAAACAGGTGTCTTAAAGGCAATTCATTCGTGTATAAAAGGCATATGATCCATTGTAAAGGCTGATTCAAGCGATTTTCTAACAACCGTATAACACCACCTTTTTTTTCCTGTATTTGTAACTGTTCCATCACATCCGACCGCTACAGTCTCTCTCATTGAAATGTTTTTAGAAGAAAGCAAGTCACATATAGAAAGTTCTATGCTTTTAGCTGTCCCAGTACTTGGGACAGCGTAGCCGACATAAACAGAGTCTGGTTCCTTGATAACTGGAATGTGTTCTTCTACCATCACTTGGCGGTATTTTTTTACACCCTTTTTCACTATCGTCAAAACTATCAAACATCTTCTGACTCGTCCGATATAACAGAGCTTCGTGGAGAAAGTTCTGTATTCTTGCGTTTCTCTGTATTTGTCACAGAAGCATAATAGAGTTCTCACTTTCTATTTCTACCATTTCGTTTTTGTATTTTTTCGTTTGTGAAAAGTCTATACCAACAATAATCATTTTTCTTTCAGTCCTCTGATTAGTCAAAAAATTTTGTTCTTCTATCGCTACTTTTGTTCCTTTTGGACACTTACATTGTAGAAAATCTTTGCACTTACAAGAACAGATATCAAATAGTTTGTTACTACGGGTATGGAAATCTTTTTTTATCGGCAGTCAATCGTTTCCAAGATTTTATCAATTTTTTATATTTCGAATGGTAAGCTTTTATCAACCGTATAATGCGGATGTGGGATACGATTGGAATTGAAGCTTTTTGCCATATAGTGTCGATTCTCACCGCAACAATTTCCGCAATATGTAAAACCGCTGGCTCCCTTCGAGTATCAGATTTAAGCTTTAGCTGAAATCTTACAAAATTATAAAATTTCATGACCTCCTTATACGTAGATAACATATTACCTTTCACCTCTTCAATGTTGCCAAAAATACAAGGACTAGAAGCTTTTCTTGTTTTATCCATATTCAACTCTGCATCAATTAGCAAACGAGACTAGTTACGACCGAACTGTGAACAATAATCGTTGAGAATCACTGATTCTGACCAAAGAAGTGTGTATGGCGCGTGTGCTTGCACATGCGCACTGGCAGAGGAGTAATGACCGCCCAAGGACATTGACCCGAACACACATATATGATTACAAAATATCGCTCTTTGGCTACTTAATTGATTTTTGCTTTCTCGCTCTTTCGCGGTTACAAATGATATTACAAAGAGAAATTGGATCAGATATGGAGAAATTCAAATCAAATGCGCCGGTAGATAGACTCAAAATAAATTTTAAATATTTTAGAATACGCTTTTTGAACGGTTGGGTCAAATTATTTTCTCTATTAGGAAAGAATTTGGCAAAATTGCACTTTTCGCTCCACCCTAATATATATATATACAGTGGACGCTCGTTAATTCGAACTCAAAGGTTCTCAGAAAAAAGTTCGAATTATCCGAAGTTTGAATTATTCGATGTTAAGAGAAAATATATAACTTTAAATCTGTATCACTGAAGAAGAAAATCTCCTAGTATGTATAACCCCAGAAAATATATTATACTATTGTGGCAACCCAACTCGCAGACAGCTCCGACGTCGCGTTCTGCGCATCTGGTTCGCGCAGGATTAGAGAATTGCCGCGGACTTTGGAACACCGATCTAGACTACTTCACTTTTCCGTACTAGCGTGGTACGTACGCTTCTCCGCTCCGTATTCACTGCGATGAAGTACGAGCCGGGTTTCGTAACTGTAAATCTATGTTATGTGTCAACGTCTAAATAAAAGAATATGTTATGTTTATAATTGCTGCTTACCTTCTGATGTCGTAATATGGGAATAATAGTTCCCATAAATTGGTGACCCGTGACTGAGTGGACAATTTCGCTTTCGATTTGCCGCGTGGCCGACCAAGCAGCGATCACGTGTCGCACGCCTATTTTTTCGTGGTGCCTAACTGATCGGATAATTAAGCCCTAGGATTAATTAAATGGATTATCGCAACTATCTACGTGATCGGTAAGCTGTCCCATTATTTTTTTACCGTAAACTCTATTAAACTTACCTTCTCAGTATTGCGTATATATGCTCTTCCAATCCTTATCCTTTTTTTACGTGTAATGTATTTTCGTACTGTACCAGATATTATCCCCGTAATTTAATTACATGCTAGCGTCTCTTTCTCATATTTTTTTTGCTAGATTATTTTTGTTTTGCATTTTGGTATTGATGTTTTCTTTGCATACTTTATTTCTATACATACTTTTCTTTGCACATGCTTGATTATTTCCCTACTGAGTACTTATATCGTATAACAACTGTATTTCATCTTATTTTTGCACAATTACCTTTGGCATACGTAGCTGTTGAATTGTATTTGTATTGTTTCTCTCCTTGATTTATATTATGCAACCTCTCGGCGACCCTTCCGCGAATCTTTCGCGCGTCTCCATTAAACCACCTCCTTTCTGGAAAACCAATCCATACATATGGTTTAGGCAAATTGAAGCACAATTTACCATTGCTAATATTACGGCGGACTCCACAAAATTTAACCACGCCATTGCAGCTCTAGAGTCCAGTGTTTTAGACCCAATTGCTGATTTCGTTCTAAATCCACCTGACAAGGACCAATATGATACTCTAAAGCAGCGATTGATTGAGTTGAATACCGAAAGCCAAGAGTCCAAAATCCGTACGCTGCTAAAAGGTCTCGAATTGGGCGACCAACGCCCTTCACAACTCTTGGCGCGAATGCGCACATTAGCTGGCACGTCCATAGGCGACCCCTTGTTAAAATCTTTATGGTTCGCGAGGCTTCCAACCTCTACCCGAAGTATACTCGCTACCCTGAGCGATGACCTCAGCACATTGGCTGCAGCTGCAGATAAAATTCACGACCTTTCCCCCCCCGAAATAAACATCGTCGCCAGTACAAAACACACCAATAAAGATTCCGACCTTGATTCTCGCATAGATAGACTTACCCAGCAGGTGAACGAGTTATCGGCACTGGTACGTGGTCGTAACCCACATAAAGGTACCCACCGCCGCGAGAACAGTCGATCGAGAAGCCGCCCTCGCCAATACAAGGAAGCGGCCAACGGGCTATGTTTCTACCACACCAACTTTGGAGAAAGAGCCAAACGGTGTAAATCCCCATGCTCCTTCCAGCAGTCGGGAAACTAATAAGGCGACCGCCTGATGGCCTACAACGCGATCGCCAGATCAATCGCATCCTCTTGGCCGATCCCTCGTCTACAATAGAATTTCTCATTGATACAGGTGCCGATTTGTCGGTAATTCCCAAATCGTTAGTACCAAACGCATCAGGCACGTCAGACTTGGTTCTTTTGGCCGCCAACGGCTCGAACATCCCCACTTACGGAACTAAACTGCTCAAGTTAGACCTCAACCTCCGACGCTCCTTTACGTGGACGTTCGTCATCGCGGACGTTTCACAGCCTATTATAGGCATCGACTTTCTGAAACATTTTGGCTTACTGGTTGATGCCCGCAATAACTCCCTAATCGACAATCTAACTAAAATATCTTCGAGAGGCAAATCACCTTCAACTAATTCTAGCTCCACAAATATTTCTATTCTCTGGGGAAACTCTAGTTTCGACCAGCTTCTCAAAAATTATCCTCAACTCACAAATCCATCCCACCTTCCGTCCAATCCTACATCTACTTCTGTTTTTCACCATATCGAAACTACGGGTCCTCCTGTGTTTTCCAAACCCCGACGTCTGTCACCGGAATTATTACGGGCAGCACGTCAAGAATTCGAATTTCTGCTTTCCCAAGGCATCATTCGGCCATCGAAGAGTCCTTGGGCTAGTCCCTTGCATATGGTTAGAAAAACAAACGGTGATTGGCGTCCTTGTGGCGATTACCGCAGACTCAATGCCGTAACCGTTCCCGACCGGTACCCAGTACCACACATTCAAGATTGTACGCAACTCTTGCATAATAAGTCCATTTTTTCCACCCTCGATCTGGCCAGGGCTTACCACCAGATCCCTGTCCACCCAGATGATGTGCCAAAGACCGCCGTCACCACTCCTTTTGGCTTGTACGAATTTGTATTCACTCCTTTCGGTCTTCGAAACGCGGGACAAACGTTTCAGCGTTTCATCCATCAAGTCCTTGTTGGCCTTGATTTCTGTGTGCCATATTTCGATGACATTCTCATCGCCTCTTCCTCCTCTGAAGAGCATAGTTCTCACCTCCAACAAGTTTTTGACCGCCTCAAACAATACAACCTTAAACTGAACCATGCCAAATGCGTCCTTGGTAAACCTTTTGTAACCTTTCTGGGCTGTAAAATTTCATCTTCCGGTATTGAACCCTTACCTGAGAAAACGCAACAAATTACTAACTTCCCAAAACCTGAGACCATTTCCCAGCTCCGCAGATTCCTGGCCATGATAAATTTTTATAGGCGTTTCATGGTACACGCCGCGCATACTCAAGCGCCCTTGAATGAGTTCTTGAAAGATTCTCGAAAGAATGATAAACGCCCTGTGCCATGGACGGACGAAGCGCTTGCTGCATTTAATAAATGTAAGGCTGATCTCTCACAGGCAGTCCCCCTCAGTTTTCACTCTCCCGGGCAGCAACTCTCTCTAATGGTTGACGCTTCCGATTCTGCCATCGGAGCGGCCCTGCATGCAAAAACCACTTTGGGACTCCAGCCTCTTTCTTTCTTCTCACGAAAGTTAACGAACGCTGAGCGGAAGTATAGTACCTATGATAGGGAATTGCTAGCTATCTACTCAGCGATTAAGCACTTTCGACACTCTCTCGAAGGTCAGTCCTTTATAGTTTTTACCGATCATAGGCCCTTAACGTATGCCTTTACTAAGAACTCCGATTCTTGCTCGCCCCGTCAGTTGAGGCACCTCGACTTCATAGCGCAGTTTACTACAGACATTCGCCATGTTCCAGGAAACAAGAATGTTGTTGCAGATACCTTGTCACGCCTGGACCACATTGCGAGTATCACCAGTTTCGACTTCACCGAACTCGCTAAGGCCCAGTCGCATGACCAGGAAATACAACGTCTTCTCTCTGGAGAGACGCATACGAGTTTGGTTCTTCAGCCATTAAAACTTTCCAACGATCTGCAAATATTCTGCGATAGCAGTACCGGCAAAGTACGTCCTTTCGTCCCAGAGGCGTGTCGTGAACGTCTGTTCCACTCCCTGCATGGACTCTCTCACCCTGGAGTACGAGCAACCAAGAAGCTCATTTCAGAACGTTATGTGTGGCCATCAATGGCGAAAGACATCACAGCATTGACTCGTACCTGCTTGAGCTGTCAACGCTCAAAGGTACATAAGCACACACGCAGCCCCCTGCAACAATTTTCTCCGCCATCTCATCGCTTCGATCACGTACATCTTGATTTGGTGGGCCCTCTTCCACCTTCGGAGGGATTCACTTACTTGCTTACGTGCATGGATCGGTATACTCGATGGCCGGAGGCGATCCCGATAACGGACATCTCGTCCAAGACAGTAGCACGCGCTTTCATCAGTCAGTGGGTTGCCCGTTTTGGAACCCCTTCCGTCATCACCACCGATCAAGGACGCCAGTTCCAAGCACATCTTTTCTCTGATCTGATGTCACTACTAGGCACGAAGCACATCCGCACCTCGCCGTACCATCCAGCGGGCAACGGGCTAGTTGAGCGTTTTCACCGCTCACTTAAACAGGCCCTTAGATGTCACTCAAACAACCGGTGGACTGAGACTCTCCCATTAGTCCTCCTGGGACTCCGCTCCTCGTTCAAGGAAGACCTCCAGTGCACAAGTGCAGAGCTTGTATATGGCTCTACTCTCCGCCTCCCTGCAGATTTTCTCCATCCATCCCCACCCCCTGCAGTCGAACCATCCGAGTTCGTCCAACATCTCCGTAGCTTAATGCAGAGTCTCTCACCAACTCCCACTTCTGCTCACCACAATCCGACCACCTTCGTGCACCCTTCTCTCGAATCGTGCTCTCATGTCTTTGTGCGCTATGATGGGATCCGGCGCTCACTACAGCATCCGTACAACGGACCCTTCAAGGTAATGGACAGAACGGCTAAATATTACACATTGCTTATGAATGGTAAGAATTGTGTTATTGGCCTCGACCGTTTAAAGCCAGCATTCCTCACCACCAGCGACTCCCTGACGTCGCAGCATCCTGTGTTGAATCCAAATGATCCTGTCACGACTAGCGTACCTACTCCTACAACTGTTACGAGAGCTTCGCCCTCGCCGACTCCAATAACGACTCCAGTTCCAGTGTCAACGCGTTCTGGTCGACGGGTTCGGTTTAACCCCCGTTACTTGTAACCCTCAGTACCTACGGTACTTGGGGGGGAAAAAAGGGTTATCTAAAATTAACATATTAAAAATCAATACAGACTTGCCTTAATCATAAAATGAAGCAGAAGATATGCAGTAGAAAGTAAACTTTAATTAAAAATACGAATTACACTTTGGGGAAAAACTGTAAAGTGGATGTTTGGTTTTGTTTATGATGCCTACATTGTTCAGCCAACTTCTCGATTTGAAGTAAACATTTCAATTCATTTTCAGAGGAAAGTTCCATCTGAATAAATGCTTTCAGAGTTTTTATAGATTCCATTATGGCTTTGTCATTATGGCCGCATTAAAAATATCTTTCGGCAGGTAAGTAGAGAAAAGCCCTGGCAGTTTCCTACCGAAATTAGTGCATACGTCTTCGTTTACATCAGAGCTTTGGCCACATACAGTTTGATAAGAAATATTGTGCCTTGACTTAAATCGAGAAAGCCATCCATCACTGCATTTAAAATCTTCAATACCCATTCGACTTGCCAATTCATCAGCCTTCGTCAGCACTAGGGGTCCATTTATCGGAAAATTTCGAGATCTAACATCCTGGAACCATAGCAGTAGAGCTTTTTCTAGAACTTCTTGGGACGCATTTCCCATGCGTTTCCTTCCTCTAGCAAATTTTGATTTTTCCCATGAATCTAAAATTGACTCCTTGTTTTTCAAATTAGTTGACAAGGCATTTTTTTTAATTCCATAGTCAGCTGCTAACTTTGTTTTACATTCGCCATTCTCTACTTTCTTTAAAATTTCTACCTTTGTCTCCAAAGTTAGGGTTTTGTACTTTCCACGTGTAGACATCCTGATTTTTTACACGTTCACACCACACAATAAGGAAGAAAAACTAGACCACATTAACTTGTCTGCACTGCAGTTATAACTGACGAAGCTCCCTAGAATCTGTAGTAAAGACTAGTTTTTCTGAAATTCTAAGAAAATCGATCCAAATAAAGGAAAATTGCTTTTTCCGTTTAGCACTAATAAGGAGGACAATAGATACTAACGTTTAGCGGACATGCAATAGTCTAGGAATGCAGGCATGTGCCTCTTTACACAGAAAAGAAATTTTGACACACAAAATAATAAATACAGTGTGTATTTTCTCTATTAAACGAGGAAAATGAAATTTTTTTGGTCAAATTTTTAGTTCGAATTAACCGAAGTGATAAAAATTTAGTTCGAATTAATGAGATATTTTTAACATTAACTCCAATACAAGTTTTTTGGGACCTTTGGATTAGTTCGAATTAACCGAAAGTTCGAATTAACCGGGTTCGAATTAATGAGCGTCCACTGATTACATTGTTAACACCAAACAAAACTGCTCTACACATGAAATGACTGTCTTGTACCCTTCTCTTCCTTTCTGGGTAAGGACCCTTTCTCCCCACATACCAATGAGTCTACAATGACCACTCGGAGGGAGAAAGGTTAAGGCTTTCGCCCTTGAGCTTATCGTTTAAAATTTCCTTTAACTTATCGTTTTGAGCTTGGACTGTGGGTCTGTTCACATAGGAGTCCGGTAGCGGAGCGTTAAAGGAAAGATGACGTTGAGACGAAAATAAACCAATCATAGGCGTTAAAAATTTCGTTGCTAATCGTTTGGAGGTTTGTCATTGGTTAAATATATTTCAATACTTTAACGTTCCGTTACCGGACTCCTATGTGAACAGGCCCTATGACAGTAGAGTAACCGATATTATCGGTAGAGTAAATGTTAATAGACTGTGTCTTTTAAGATAGACTATTTAGATGTGTGTAGACCATAAACATTGACGACGGACCAGTTGTTAACAATTAACAGCGTTTTTATTGCTCATATCAAGGTGAATGGGGAAATTTCCCGCTCGTAGAATCACGTCCATACAAAGCAACGTTTAGGTTACAACTGAAGAACTTTTGTCTACGTCATATCAGACGCCGCCTAGCGCATGCGCTCAGACAGACGGTATATTAATAGATTCAATCCTTAGACAACGGCCGTAATTTTTTCCTCACCTTTGACATAATGGATATCCGTGCTGAATTTAGGAATAAGATTCAAATATCGCAGCAGTCTAGGAGAACATTTATCTGGTTTTTGTCGGATGGCAAATTTTATTAGTTTGTGATCTGTGAAAGTTATGAAACTGCGTCCCTCGGGCATACGTCTAGAGTGTCTTAATGACGTATATGAATAAAGCTTATGGACTATTTTTGCTCTGAAGAAGTTATTATAGTCGAAAAAAATAATGGTTCAATTTTCTATTCTCCGAACTTTAATTACTAATATAGTTCAGTGATACACTAATCACCGTATCGCTAGCGTCAGTAAACAGCGCCAAATACGCCATAGGGGTAAGACGGACAAATAACATTGTCCTGCGCTTTCTGGCGATTGACGAAGAACCGTTGGACAATGCGTGCCACGTGTGGTCGCGCATTATCCTGTTGAAATATGGCTGTGGGCAAGCCCTGAAGGTAAGGAAGGACAATTGGCTCCAACACCTCGGAGATGTAGCGCTGGCTGTTTAAAGTACCGGCAATGCGTACTAGAAGTGTGCGAGAGTGATATTCAATACCGCCACATACCATAATACCCGGTGCAGGACCAGTGTGGCGGTGCATAACGCAGCTGTTCCGCATCCTCTCTTCACGGTGTCTCCAGACTCGAATGCGACCATCGTGGTGTTGCAGACAGAAGCGTGACTCGTCAGTAAAGACAATTTCATTCCATTCTTCCGTCCACATCCTTCTGTCATCGTACCATTGGCGGCGGAGACGTCTGTGGTTCTGCGTCAAGGGTAGACAAAGCAATGGACGTCTTGCGGACAGACCACTCTGCTGTAAACGGCGTCGAATGGTACGCGCAGACACTGGATGATACGTTACAGACTGCATGTGCTGTGCTATGGTTCGTGATGTGACTGAGCGATCCGTCACTGCCATGCGCACAATTTGCCTGTCATCATGTGAAGTGGTGCGCTGAGGTGGATGCGATCGAACACGCTGGTCCGTCGTATCCTCCTGCATCCAACGATCACATATCCGCATTACAGTTGTTTGGTTTCGTCCAACACGACTACCGATTTCCCTGAAAGATAATCCACAATGTCGGTAGGCCACTATCCTTCCTCTGTCGAACTCGGATACTTGATCAAAAGATGATCGCTGTTTTCGACGAGGCATAATTGATCGTTTTTTTTTAAAAACCACAAGAAAAACACAATTGCCGAACTTGAAATCGTCGAAATCTCCAAGCCTTAAATAGCGCTTTGAAGTGGCGCCACAGGCGCGCGTGATGTGCGTCTGTGCTGAAATTCTAATCATTTGCATATCTCACCTCCGCTAACGCATGTTGTAAATTTCATGTTATTTGCATGTTTCCTTCAGGGTGTTGCATTTACAGTAGCCAGCAGTGTATTAATTGCATCTTGTTCTCATGAAGAGAATGCACAGCATCTAAGAGCACTTTTCAATAGATTAGATTATTATGGTTTAACTATTAATCCTTCTATATGTTCTTTTGGTCAAGATAATTTAAATTTTTTAGGATTTAAAATTTCTGAAAAAGGCTTAGAACCTTTGACTGATCTTGTTGATGCAATTTTAAAATTTCCCAAACCTGATTCAATTACTCAATTACGTAGATTTTTAGGATTATATAATTTTTATAGACGTTTCATTCCTAAAGCGTCTCATATTTTGTCACCTCTAAATAAATTTTTAGAAGGGAAACGAAATAAAAAGAAATCAACTAGATCATCTAAAAAGCCAGATCCACCTTTAAATTGGTCTGATGAAGCTAATAAATCATTTTATGACGCAAAACAAGCTCTCGCTGATGCAACACTTTTAAAATATCCAATACCTGGTGCTCAATTAAGCTTATGGACTGATGCATCAGATGTTGCAATTGGCAGTTCACTAATGCAATTTCCTGACAATAAATGGGAACCAATAGCTTTCTTTTCCACTAAGTTAAGTAAAAGTCAAATAAATTGGTCAACATACGATCGCGAATTATTGGCAATATATGCTTCAATAAAAAAATTTCGTCATATGCTTGATGACAGAATTTTTTCCATTTTCACAAACCAAAAACCTCTTATTTACGCGTTCAAACAAAAACCAGATAAATGCTCACCGCGTCAATTAAGACACCTAGATTACATATCTCAATTTTCAACAGATATTTGCCATGTTAAAGGCTGAGAGAACATTATTGCAGATACTCTTTCAAGGATTGAGATAGACACGATTTTTAAACCTCCAACTTTAGATTTTAAAAAACTTGAGCAAGAACAACAAAACGATTCGGAATTACAGCAAATATTAAATTCAAATGATACATCTTTGAAATTACAAAAACATTACTTTCCCCTAGAAGATGTAAATTTAATATGTGATTTTTCAACAAAACAACCGCGACCATTTATTCAACAATCTTTTAGACAAACTATTTTTGATAACTTACATTTTTTATCTCATCCTGCCGCATTTTCAACCACAAATTTAATTTCAAAACGTTTTGTCTGGCCTAACATGAAGGTGGATATCAAAAATAAAGTTCATTCTTGTGACAAATGTCAGCGAGCAAAAGTATTTAAACACACCAAAGCTCCACTCAGCACATTTGCTCAACCGGACGCTCTATTTTCCCACATCCATTTAGATTTCATTGGTCCCCTTCCGATTTCTGGTGGTAAACAATATTGCCTTACAATAATTGATAGATTTACCAGATGGCCCGAAATAATTCCCACGACTGACATGACAGCCGAAACAACCGCTCAAGCACTTATGTACGGCGGGATATCCCGTTTTGGTACACCTGTAACATTAACGACTGATCAGGGACGGAATTTCGAGTCAAATCTTTTCCGTGAATTAACACAAATTTTGGGCTGTCATCGTATCCATTTCAATTCTTATCATCCTCAAAGTAACTGTATGATTGAAAGATTTCACAGGCAACTTAAATGTTCAATAATAGCCCATGAAAATAACAAATGGACGGAAATTTTACCCGTAGTTTTATTAGGCATTCGTGCAGCTTTAAAAGTAGACATCAATGCAACTTGTGCACAACTGGTTTACGGTACATCATTACGGTTACCTTCAGATCTCTTAAGCATAGATTCTTTATCTCCACCAGGAACACAAAATTATGTAACAAATTTAATGTCTATGATGAGAAAATTAAACCCAATAGCTGCATCCACACACGGTAACAATAATTTCTATGTGAACCCAAATTTAAAATCATGTTCTCATGTATTTTTAAGAAGTGACAAAATTCGTCCTCCATTAACAACTCCATACACCGGACCTCATTTGGTAATAGAACGTTCTCATAAAACATTTGTAATTGAAGTTAATGGTAAAAACACAACCGTATCAATTTATCGGATTAAACCTGCTTTACAAATTTCTGAAAAAGTAAAGTCCAATCCAATACCATTCATTACGAATCAGTTACCACAAACAAATGAGCAGAAACCCACTATAACCAGATCAGGTCGGCGTGTACATTTTCCTAAATATCTAGTGAAAGAATATATCATATAAGTGATTGATTTTATGGAAAGATTTGTTTATTGTATGTCATTTGTCTTTTGCATCTGTATTTTGTATGATATCTGTATTTTCCTTTCAACTTGCATTTTTCTTTTATCATCATGTATTTCTTTCAACTGTTCATTGCATTTTTGTTTTAAAATTTTCAAGTATCGTGACTCTGTCACTGGGGGGATACTCTGTAGTGTCTGCGATGCTACGACCCCCGGCAAAGTGTCTGATAATTTGGCGAATGACCAGCAGATCGCGCCTACGTCGGCCAATGATATTCATTCCCTCTCAGCGCTCAAGGAGAGAAAAAAAGAGACTCTCTCTCTCGTTTTTGTACGGCAGCGGACGCTGCATAATATTTTCTATGTTAAGTTCTGTTAAATAAATATAGTTTTCTTTAATATGGAAGATATGATCAGTTATCCTCACTGAACACGCTACACCTTCACTAAAGATGCTAAATGTCTGTGCAGCTAAGTACAAAATTGATTTTTTCCTCATCATTTAGGGCCTGTTCACATAGGAGTCCGTGGCGCTGCGTTAAAGAAAAGATGACGTTGAGACGAAAATAAACCAATCATAGGCGTTGAAAATTTCATTGCTAAATTTTTTAACGCCTATGATTGGTTTATTTTCGTCTTAACGTCATCTTTCCCTTAACGCAACGCACGGACTCCTATGTGAACAGGCCCTTAGAGTCTGCTTAAGATAACCAGTAAAGGAAGAGAAAGGGCCTGTTCACATAGGAGTCTGTTGCATTGCGTTAAGGAAAATATGACGTTGAGACGAAAATAAACCAATCATATGCCTCCAAACAATTATAGGGATGAAATTTTTAACGCTTCTGATTGGTTTATTTTCATCTCAACGTCATCTTTTCCTTAACGCAACGCAACAGACTCCTATGTGAACAGGCCCTAAAACACGATTATTTTCTTAAATGGCACTACCTGTTGTCAATTAAAATGCTAGTTATTTTTGCTAAGCGGCAGAATTTAGGCTTTTTGCCACTGTGTTAGGGCCTGTTCACGTAGCAGTCCGTTAACGTAGGCGTAAAACGAAAGTTGGCACTGAGACGGAAATAAACCAATCATAGGCCAATCATAAGAATTTCGCCGCTAATCGTTTGGAGGTTTGTCATTGGTTAAATATATTTCAATATTTTTATGCCTACGCTAACGGACTGGTATGTGAACAGGCCCTAAGTAACCAAGTTAGTTCGAAACTATTTGCCACCTTCTTATTTTTCATTGGGAATATCAAGGAACTGTGTGTTTCCTGTTGGGCCCCTGTATAGGTTTACCCGTTTTTAGTTTGCTTGCAGAACCTAAATATATTTCTTAGCCATGGCAGGCTGAGAGTTATATAAAATTCATTCCGGGTGAAAAGTTTTGCCGATACAAATTTTATGTATTAGGTTTTGTATTTTATGTCGATTAAGTGTAATTCAAATTATTGTTTTCTTTCTGATGCTATATATCATAATAAATTTTTAAATAAATGCTTGGATCAAGAACTGTCTGCGTATCAGTTGAGTTGTGACAGTTGATTGTACATATATCGCTTTCTTAGCATGGTATGTAAATTTGCATTTTTTTCTCTGTGTGTAATTTTTTAACTGTTGTTTATTGTGCGAGATGTATACGCATTTGTATCTTAGTTTCTTGTATTTTGTATTTGAAATTATCACGCAATTGAATCATATTTAACAGCGAAACTAATAAGTAAGATTTGCCGGTTTCAGGTTTGTTTGAATCGGGTTGATGGTATGCAGGATTGAGATATACTACTTCTAATGAAAAAGCAAAACATTACTGATGCATAAAATTGATCATTAATATAGCCTCTATCTTTTCTATAACATTTTCATCTCTCGGGCAACTTTTCAATTCTTGCCTTCGTGCAAGAATTCTTTTGTCTTTGAACCAAAATGTTAATTTATTACAGTTTCTGTATCCTGCTTACTATGGATATTTTGTCGTCAAGAAAATGTTGCTTTAATCTTAGCAGGTAAAATCTGGGTGCTAGGTGTGGACTGTATAGTATATGAAGAATGTAACATCCAAAAACATTAAGCTTCTGTTGAGTCAATCGTGACGTGTATGATCAATCATTATCGTGCTTATGGATCACACCCCGCCTATTTACTAATGCTTTATGTATAATAGTAGCATAAAGGATCTACTTTTCAGCACTTAAAAAAAATGCTCTACCTTGTTTCGTGTGACCAGTGAAGTGCCGAGTGATACTCATTCTGGCAGTTTTGAGCGGAGAGTTCATATGGAACCCATAAACCAACAAGAGAAGACTTACATATTCGGGTACAGATGTAGTATACGCAACGAACGCCAAGGGGTGATTTTTCGCCAAATCTGTTTGGTGGTTTTTATATTCTGGCAGGGAGGATTTTAAGATCGGATGGTGTTTTTAAAAATTTTTTTGTGATAAGCTTTGTTTTACTGACCGCTACAGCCAGCAGAAGCTTTTTTTTTTACTGTACATCAGCCAGCGGTATTTAGCGAAGCCAGCGGCTGGGGATTTTCTGCAATGTTTTTGGACGGATGCGTAGCGGAGTGAAGCAAGGGTATCTGAGCAAAGCGAAGATCCCGTGTGCACCTACGAGTTTCATAAAGCCAGCAGTAAGTTTGTTTTCCAATTTATTGTTTACATTTCGCAGTTTAAGCCTAACAGCTCTCCGAACGGGATTTTGGCACCAAATTGGCCATGGCCTGTTGCATATACTACATCTGTTCCCATATTCGTTTCAAATGTTCCATTGCACAATGAAGCAACTCAGCTTTATCCCTAGTGGTAATACCTTGATCTGACTTGACCATTATTCTCAATTTGCCTTGTCCACCCACATCTAGGCTTGTCCCCGAATTTCCGTCTTGAAACCTTTTAAATCAGCATTGACATTGACATTCACTTCTAGCATTTGGATATACTTAACAAATCTTCCGTGTGGCTTGCAGCATCTCCATGAAGGCGAAATTCATATAGCATGATTTGATAAATAAGTTTCTTGTCATAAGACATTACTTTGTCTGCAAGTAAAAAATGAATTATATGAAAAATGGAAGTAGGGCAAGAAAGTGAATCAGCTCAAGATTATAGCAATTATAAAATCTGTGATTATATAATCAATTTAGTAGGCTGTCATGCACTGAATTTTTGGCAAGCTAAAATCCCGTATTACTTTCCAATTAACTTGATATTTACTTCAAGCTAAATTATTGGTAGTTAAGCACAGTATTTTTAGAAAATATTTGTACAATTTCTTATCTTCAAACAGAAACAGTATTTTGAATATGTTATTTGTTATAATATTGCTTCAAATTCTGTAAAATATTAGAACACTCTTTAATTAACTCATTAATGCAAGGATTCTAGTGATTGACGGGTATTTTTTATAAGTACTTGCACAAATTCAAGCCTATAAGTTATAATTTACCGTAAAAAAACTGTGAGTGGAGGAGCTCTGAGATTGGTTTGAAGAGTTCTACACTGATCAATGAAAATTATTTTATTTCATTATCTATTCTTTAAGATCATGCAATTCAGATTTGATATAGATCTTATAAATTGTTTGGAATGGATTATATAGTGGGTGAAAGGAATTGGTTTCTCTGAATGTGAGTCAGTTTTAATAATTTCTCTTCAAGCAAGTAAAACCCATTTTTTAATCCCATTTTTACTGAAGTAGCTATGTTTTAAGCAATTTAATGCAGTTTTATGTATTCCTTTATTCATCATTGACTGAGCTGAAACTATTACTTACATAACTAATAGTTTCACTCAATGGCCTAGTTTTAATCTTGGAGGATTCTGGAATAAAATAGCGTATATAGAGCGAATATTGTTTTTGTCTGAAAATTTTCATCATTGAAATTTCTAATAAGATGCATTCTCATACTTAAAAATGTTATGGAAAGTAAGATGTGGAATTAATTGTGTATTAAAAATTTCGCATTTTGATACAATAAATAAACTATATGACAGAACTTGTACTTCTTGAAATTTAGATTATATAAATATACTTATATCATATTTATATATGTATTGTTTTGAGAACTTGAAAAGGAAATTAAATAAAAGTATGAGTATGTATGTTAAACTTATAAAAATAAAACTTTAAATTAAAACAAGATATAAAAGGAAAAGTTCACTAAAGAAACCGTTTTTAATAGCTCTAGTCTAAGTATTTTATATAATCTGTATGGGAAAAATTGTGTTATTAAATCAGAGCTGAACTTTGAATCCCCTTTCCCCGTTTGCTTTGTAACTGTTAAAAAGTTTAACTCTAAACTAGTGTTAAATAGATATTGTTGTTTTATGTTTATTGTGTGGCATGCTGGAGGAGGTTGCAGATTTTAGAGAGCTTTTTGAAGTAATGTACTTTTATTACTTGAGTTTAAAACATAAATTTGGGCTTTAAAACACTTTATCAAAATATAGTTTAAGAATATTTTGATCTAGTTTTAATTTTTCTTGATATTTCATACGTAAATAGCTGCAGTAATACAAATAGAATATCTACATTTTTCATATAAAAGCTTAATAACTACAGTCTTGTAATTTAATAGTAAAAATTAAAGTATTTTTGATTTTATATGTGATTCTTTTATCTCTAACACTGACTTAATTTTTAGAAGAGCAATGTAGAGAGTACAATGTATTCAATGTAGAGTGAGCCGTTTTGTTTCAGGCTGGCCTCAGTTATGGTAAGCTTTTTGTAGTTGAGTATTATGTACATGATTATACAAATTTGATGTTGTATAATTAATTCAGAGGAATATCCTATTATATGGATATACCTCTCAAATATGAGCTAAATATAAATGAAATTATTATGATGAAAATAAAGTTTTTATATTACATGTATGGTTTTAATCATCTGAATTATTTATTTTAGTCATCAAACAGTCCAAAGCATATACCAGGAGGACCCCCTGGAACTCGTCCATTGATGATGCCTCCATTGCCACCATTTGGGGTAATTTTTTAAATTTAGTTAGAGTGCTCCATTAAAATTTTTGAAGAGTATGAAATTATTTTGTGTTAATATATTATTTAATTATATAAATTGTTAAACTTAAATGTCTCAATGACTGGTAGTCAGTGACTCATAGTAAGTATTTAAAAAAAAATAAATTATCTGTTCAAAAAGTTGTAATTTTCTTAGAAATCGTTAATTAGACACCTTTTTCAAATTTTAATACTATGGTACCTTCTCATTCTTCAGTATATATACAAAGTATAAAATGAGCACAAAACAAAACCAAATAAGAATATGCTAAATATGTACTTGCAGAATACTTATGTTTTTCTTAAATACTGGTACCGCTATTTCCTTCTAGTTTCCTTTAATTTCACATTTAATTTAATAATCTGAGAAGAATTAAAATTTATCTTTAATTTTCACTTTAAAAGTTGCAACATTTATTAGCATCTACTTTAAGTATAAAACTCAGGACCAAGCATTTATAATATAGTTTGTCATGTTAAAACAAATACAGTAAAACCTTTATCTGGAATAACGGGGACCATAGCAATCCAGACAATCGCAAATCCGGATAATCCAGTTAATATGGGAAATAAGCAAAACAAAATCCTTAACTAAGCAAACTTACTGTTTATCATGATAAAAAATTATGTTTTGTAACAAAATTACATAGTATTGTTTACAAGGCATTAAAAATATATAAAATAACTTTTCATATCGTTTCTTAACAAAGAAATCGTAAATCTAGTAAAGCTTTCTTAAAATCAACAAAAGCATTTTATTACCATAATTTATTGTATATTCTATGCAGGAACCATACATTGAATCAAACTAAAAAGCGAATATTTGGCGTACTTGTAGTTACGTTCTTGCTATCATTGTTAAAAATGATCTAATGTGAACATTAAATAAAAATAATATCTATAAGTCTGATCCAGAGATCCGGATCAACGAGGGCCTGATAAACAAGGTTTTACTGTAATTTGTTCTAAGACTATACCATTTAATAGTCATATATTATTTCTCTGAGAGCAAAATTATAATTGTTTTAAGTCATTTATGCTATGTGTTCATGGTGGCAGGTTCTCTGGACTAAGTAATTTTTTTAATGTCTTTCTTTTTTTTAAAACTATTTTATTTAATTGCTTTATAAATGTTATATCTTTGTTTAGCTCAGTGAACTTAGATTGAAACTTAAGATTATTTTGTTTTACTTAGCATTAATGAACTGTAATTAGCTTATTAAAATATTTTACAGAATAGTTCTCATTTTGTTTCTGTAATAGAGTGAATTAAAAGATACCATTTCACTTTGAAGAAGCTCAAATAGAGACTGTAAAAGTAGTGGAGTGTTTATTTACATTTTTTAACTTTTTAGTTATATTTTACCTGTGGCAAATTGAAAAATATGTTCAATTTGTTCAAATAGAACATTTATCTATTTTAAACTTTAAGAATTTATACCAAAAATTGAAGCATATATCATATTTAATATGTATTTTCTCTTTGATAATCCTTTTCTTGTTAATTTAACACCATTCAACTTTTTTCTTAAGATCTCTGTATGGTGACACAAGGGGGAAAAAAAAACATTACTAAAAACCAAAATTACTAAAAAGTACAAAAAACCTTCCTTATTGGAAGGTTTTTTGTACTTTTTAGATTTAAGTTACCGATGGCTCAATAATTGCAAAAATGTATGATAAACAAGATGAATATAGTTTTAAACAAAATCGTATTATGTCTTGGTCAACATGCTTACACCTAAACATCAAAAGAAATGTCATTACTAATTTTTTAATAAGATGTAAACCTCTCAATACTTATGAAATGGATATGGATTTTAAAATTAAACAATTTATAAATTTTGCTTTAGAGATGGGTTTCCCCGTGTCTTTTTTAGTGTATAATATAAAAATTTTTTAAAAAAAAAACAGGAAAATAGTAAACAGGAAAATAACGTAACTAAAAATTTTCATCATCTATGTTTTCGAATTCCGCGTTTGCTTGTGAATCCCATTTTAGGTCAATTGCCTGTTCCTGAATATGATCAGGAAGTATATCCACGTCGATTCTCTTGTCAACTTAAACTCCCAGTTCTCTGAACTAATATCTGGAAAATAGTCTGAAATTTCATTTTGCAGTGCTACCAAATACCCTGATATAAGGTCCTTCAATTCATTTATCTGTTATCGAGGAGGTTGTTCAATCTTGGAAAGGATAAAAAGTTTAGCTCTGAACTCTGAAGACGGCGTTGCCAAAAAGTTATCTTTTCTGTGAAACCCTTAACGGCATAAGTTTTCAGAATGTTTTCCTGACATTGTAGCTAGGACAATTATCGTGTGCAACAATTATTGTGTTCGTGTTCATATGTCGAAAATACGTTGCGGTTACATTATGACCGCAAAATTGAGTTCAGTAAATTACAGTTAGTTTTACTTTTTTTTAAAAACTCACGCCTCCCTAGGGGGTGCGCCCCCCAGGTTAAGAACCGCTGGTCTAAATGATTATCATTAAATAAAAAAATTTAACATATTTTACATTTCTGAATCTGATTCACTGTTTATATAAATTACTTTAGTAACTTTTACATGGTTTTTTGAGTCATGGTTTTTCAAGAGTTTTGTGCAATATTATAATTAATCACTAAATGGTGATGCTTTCTCAAGAAAAATTACCATTTGATTGAGGAAAGGTTGGTAGTAGGATAATTGAAGGGAGAGTTAAAAAAAGGTCGTATACCGGGATTTGCACGAGTTCTAAGAACAGTTGGCATACTGAGTACACTGCCTGTGTGATCCCAAGGGTTAAGGGAAAATTTTTGTTATAAAAGTATTCTGTTAAGTGGTATTTCACATGTAGTAGTATGATGAACATCATTAAGCAATAGAAATGAAGGTTATGTTATAGCAAAAGAATTTTGCTAGCAGGAATTTTTTTGTACAATACAGACAGTTTTAGAATTTTTCAGTCAAAATGAACATGACACAGAGCATTCATTTAGAACAAGAATGTGTGTTGAGTGAGGAATTCTTTGTATTAAGGGGAATAAAATTTTTGCTAAAAATAGAAAGAGAATTATAGTTATGTAAGCTAACAAAGGCTGAGATAAAATTAATACATTTATAACTGCTTTTTATGTAGCAAATAAATTATTTTTTATTCAGTATTTAATATTTTATTAGGAATTTACAAAAATCACTAATCGTAATAAAATGTATTATGCTTTTATATCTTTCCTTTACTTTTCTTTGTAAGATCATATACACTGTATGTAAAATGCATCAATATAAATGCTATATTTGACATGTTACATTTGTGGTTATAGTAATTATATCTTTAATGCTTGAAGGCAGGTCAACTTCTTTAAAAAATTTTAACCAAAGCTTAATTTTATGGTCAATTTATACTTTGTTGCAAACTTTATTAATTCATTTTCACCTAATAACTCAAAAGTGAATTTCACATAAATATGAAATTTTAGATTTTGGATTTTTTCAGGATATGTTGAAAAAAGAACAATTTTATAAAATATAATAATATAACCTTTAAAAATTAAATTTTTAATCTGGAATTTTATACCACATTATCTAGACAACCTGGAAAAATTAGATGAAAACAAAATCTATCTGTATTAATTATGTTGTTAATTTTTCATCAGTTTTACCCTTGTTTTCAAAATATCTTATCACATTTATTTATGCCTCTTGTACTTTATAAGTTAATGAAATATTTTGTTTAAGTTCCAAAATGGTAGTTTTATAAAATTCATTGATATTTTACCTCTTTTTAATTTTATTGTGTAACTTAAAACTTTTTGATTTTGCCTATTTTAATGTAATAATTTCATGAAAAAAGTTAACTATGCTACATAAGAGTATTAAAATTTTTCTTCTTAGATGACTCCACCTCCTATACCTCCAAATTTTATGGGTGGTCCAATGCGACCTGGTGCAGATGGCATGCGACCACCTATGATGATGCCTCCAGCAGGTGCACCAGGCATGCCAGTGCCAGGGCCCTATCCTGGACCTGGTATACCTGGTGCTGGATTTCCAATGCCAGCTTTCAGAGGAATGGCACCTGTGCCAGGGATGGCTCCTCCAGGTGGGTAAAAATTTTTCTAGATTTGCAAGCTGTATTTATTTTATGAAATTATATAGACAGTGTTTTATTAATTTCTAAATACCCTCAGTTTTAATGCTATTTAATATCTCAATAAAAAAGAACTTAAGGAAATGAAGACAGAGTGCTGAGTGCAATTCTTTCCAAATGGTAGTTTATAATTCATTTTAGGATTTTAATATAAGAGGTTCTAAAATATCCAAACTTTAACTTACCTTAGAGAAAATTCCTAGTTGATGAACAAGAAAATGCTTAGAAAGAGCCATTCTGATCTTCTGGGAAATTACAGGCTAGGTTTTTATAGCAGAAGGATTTGTGGCATAAATGTGAAATTTAAGGGTTGTGAACTCCAGTATCTCACACTCTGCTTAAAAAAAAGTTGTGGAATGAGTGAGATTAAAAGGATATGGTTTCTGGGACTGTTTATTTGAGCTGCTAAAACATTTAATTTTTTCATGAAGTAAGGTTAGGTTTTCTCCTCAGTTATGAGTCATTTAGTTCTTTAATTCAGTTTATATGGGTAAAATAATTTATTGAATGTAATAAATCTTTAAAAAATTTCGATTTGAACTTACGTTTAACAAGTGAGAGTTTCTTTCTTTGACTTCTAAGTCAAATAGAAGTAATAATTTATATACATATACAGTGGTACCTCGACTTACGATTATCTCGACTTACGAGTTTTTCGAGATAAGAGCATTCTTTCGGTAGATTTTTTGCTTCGAGTTACGAGCTAAAATTCGTGTTACCAGTAAGTTTCAGATATCCCACCACTAGTTTGAGCAGCGAATGCCATGTTACGTGCTCATCAAAGGAGAACACAAGAAGCATATAATATTTACAACCTTTATGTACAATTATTATACAGTTTTATAGATATTATTCTGAGACTACTATCCAGTCTTAAACTGAGAGATTAACACCCGGGGCAGCTTGCTCTGCCCACACTTGAGTCGCCCTCTGAAACCGAACAGTGCCCAACCTCTCTCGCAGAGAGATAGCTTCAATTCCCTTCCCCACACTGGAACTCCCCATGGGGTCTAAGGGATGGGATGACCTTGGTCCTAGGATCGCAAGCTCTCCCCCTTCTACGGATTCTGAAAAAAATGTTCTTCGGATTCTCAGAAAGAAGAATCTGGACATTACAGCCACAGTGAACGATGCAACAATTGCCCAGTGTCTCACTCGTTCACTCTAAGAGAGTAGCTGGTAATAACAGCGAAAGTGAGGAAAGTGAGATGAAAAGGTCAAAAATCAACGAATAAGATTTAATTTTTCAGTTCAGTCTTTCTCCACCTCTTCCATCAGCATCTTCAAGTCTGATCTCCAAGGTAAATGTTGTGCATTACACTTAATAAAATAAATTCATTGCAGTACATTTTATTGTATTGCATTTTTATAACATGTTCGTCGTCTATAAGCACATTTTTCTTATTTAAAAATGTGTAACAAAAAATTGCGGTGTTTTGGGGGAGCCCGGAACGAATTAATGGCATTTCCATTCATTTCAATGGGGAAAATTGATTCGAGATACGAGTATTTCGAGTTACGAGCTCCGTCATGAAACGAATTAAACTCGTAAGTCGAGGTACCACTGTATGTAAATATATATAATAGGATTGGCATTATTAAAATTAATTAATGTAAGTTAGGATACAGCCTATTAATCTGTTTCTTTTTTAAAGAAATTAAGATAAACATTGCTGTGGCCCTTCTGACCTGAAATTCTTAATAAATTCTGTAATATTTAAAAATAATCCATCTATAACAATGAGGGTGATAATAGGATAATAATGTTTGTAATTAGGTAGTTTGATTGAAAAATGCTCCCAAATCTTGTGATAGTAAGTATTTAGAGATGTGGCTGTCAGATTGAATATGCTGTTATGCTCTAATATTATTCCTGTAGGTACCACTATTCCTACGCCAACTGTAATATCAGCTCCTCCTACTAACACACCTGGAACTGCCACCCCGTCATCACCATCAGTCAATGGGACATCAAAAGAAAGTGCCCAGGTATTATTTGTATAATATTGTATTGATATTTTGGTATTAAATTCCCTATCATATGTAAAATATTAGCATTTTAGATTTAGGTTGTGGATTTCAAAGAGTTAATGTTTTATATTTCAAAGCTTTAAAATAAATCCCAGTAGCATGTTCTTTCCTAAATGCAAATAATTAACAAGGCCTTGCTTCCTTAATTATGTGCTGTCCATTATAGTCTAAAGGATGATGATTTCTGTTAATTTTTTTCTCTGTTTGTTTTTGGCTAAATCATGTCATAAAATCTTGGATTCTTAAATGCTTTCTAATAGAAAGGTTTCGTATTATCTGTATACATGATCCTGTGTTTCGTCATGTTTTATTTTTTGTGAATCGTGTTAAGCGTTTTCTTCTATTTGAATCCTCTTTTTGTATTGTAGTTGTTCTGTGTGCATGTTTTCAACTTTTTCACTGTTCTTTTTTCCTTTGGTCAGTTATTTTTTTCTTCTTGTTAATCTTCACATTGCATGACATATCTTTATCACAACATGTTTTACTTATTAAAATTCTGCTCCTGTTATTGCATGAAGTAGTTGATTCATAGAAACAAAGGGGAATGTGAATATATATTTGACATTTGAAGCAATTCATCCTATACACCCATTTTCCATTAATTTTGGGTAAAAATTAGCAAAAGATATTTTGAATTGAAGTAACTTTCAATTCTCTATTTTATGATTTTTCAGCCTGAAGCAGCTGCCCCTGTTGCTAAACCTCCAGAGAAGGTAATCTTTGATTAGTTTTCACTGTATCTGATTTTTTTTTAAAAATGTAGTTTTAAAATTAAAATATCATCACCGATCTATTTCTTTAAACATATGGTTTGTAAGATATGATGTAAGAGTTAAAAAATTACTTAGCAGTGGCTCATCCTATTACAGTTCTCTGTTTTGATGACTTTGTTTCACCTTATGTCTAGGATTTTTATCCATCAGTGTAAGATTTTTTTTCTTCAATATGAATAAATGTATTTCAGTATGGCTGATAATAGTGAGGTGGTGGTGTCAATAATATTGTGTGGTGTAATTGCATGGTTAATAATTTTCAAGATACTTGATTTTTCTAACTTTTTTTAACAGATGGTAGATTTGTATCAAATTATTTTAAAATCCTTTTATAAATATGGTTTTCTCTTCTCCTGTAATATATCAACTGTTTCTTTTGTCTCTTTATTTATAGCATTTTTTGTGCTGTGTCCAATATTATGGATGGAGAACCTAATGTATTTTTGCAAAACTTTTGTATATTTAGCTGTATCAAAGTTTAAGGCAGCTTTAAAGTACAAAAGCATGTCTCCATGTATTTCATTTTGATTTTTTTCAGAATCTGTAGGGATAAGTTCGTATACAGCTAATATGAAAAAATCACATATCCCATGAAACCAATAAAAAGCGCTTGGAATAATGACAAAGGAAAAAATATGTAAAATCCTTCTAAAAATATATTGATATGCTCTATTTGATAGTTGTTCATAAGATATTTCTGCACTGAATTGAGTGGTACTCGCTCTCATTTTTGTAAGAGATTTCAAAGTATTTCTTTTTTTTTTTTTTTTAATTTATTTATTCAGTGGGTTTTTACGTACTGAAAGTTGTTTAATGATTATTTAATATCACATGGGAAACCAAGCTTTGGTTAACTTCTGTCTAATAGAAAGGTTTCGTAAGGTTCTTTTGGAACTGATTCATAAAAGTTCATTAAATCTTAAAAATCCTCAAATATTACTTTAAAAAAAAATTCAATTACTTTATAATGTTAATTTTGCTAAAAATCCTTGAATATATAATTTGCTGAAAATTATATATTCAAGGTTTTATGTAATCACATTAAATGTACATTACATTGTATCCTTTGTATGATTCTGTTATAATTTAAACTTCTTTGTATTTTTAGTTTTATTTTTGCATAGATGATATTCTAATAGTTGAAGAAAAGTTTGTAATTTTGCATCATGTTATATAATTAAAAATGTATGTTCTAATAAAGGTAAGTCAATTTAGTGTAATAACCAATATATTTAAAGTAATTTTTTTTCTATAGTTTCTTCTTCAAAAATACTTAAAAGTCCTAAATTCTCTCGGAAAAAATTTGTATGATCTATTTCATAACAGGTCTGGTCTGCTTGTGTAAAAAGAACTTTGTTATATCATGTTTCTTTTTTTACATAAGTTTTATTGCTTTGGTATTTGCGTTAAAAATCTTAAGATTATATTTCCCCCCCTTTTCTTATCTTCTAGAAAAGCAATTGGACTGAACACAAAGCTCCTGATGGACGCACATACTTTTACAATCATGTTACTAAACAGTCAAGTTGGGAAAAACCTGATGAGTTAAAGTCTCAGTCAGAGGTAAAATTTGTTTTATTGGTTTTTCTATGAAATATACTGCTTCTGTATGAATCTACTAAAAGTAATAAAACTGGTGAATATGTAATTATGATGCCTAAAGAGCCATTCATTTTAGAGTACAGTTTTATTGTTCCTATTCTTAAATGGTCACTTTATATTTGATACTAGCTGAATACCTGTGCTTTGCTACGGAGTACATTCAAATTAAATACAATGGTCAATGTATAAAAATATTAAAATTAAATCTAATAGAATATACTAAAGAATATAGTACAGTTTAAATATAGTACAATTTGAGGAACATCTCTTTTACTGTATTTTAATATTTTTTTGGATAATATCCAATCGTCTGCCGCATTAACAATAAAATTTTTTTTTGTTTTTGTCAATTTATTTAGTTGTTATGCATGTGATGCAAAATTAGTTTAAAGTATCACAAAAAGAAAAGAAACCACATGATCAGCATTTAATAAATTAAATTCTAAAAATTAATCTTTAAAAATTCACCAAAAATTAGAAAATGAAGGTAAAGATTCAAAAAAGATTTCATTTTAAAGGAATTTTTTATCTTTCTTGTGATATAAATTTTATAACCCTCAAATTATTATTTTAAATGGAAACTTAAAAAAAATTACAAAAACAACTTAAAAATTTAATTAAAAAAAAAATCTAAGAAAAGTTTTTCAAAAATCTTTTTTAGTGCACCCTTACACTATAAGAAGAATCACCATGCAAAATTTCAGCTCTTTAGGTCCAGCGGTTTGGTCTGTGCGTTATCTGTCAGTCAATCAATTAGTCAGTCAGTTATGGAATTGTTTTATATATATAGAGATTATATAGTTTCAAATGTAAATATTTCTTTTATATATGGAATCATATTGACAAAATTCTCTTTTAAAAGGGTGTCTTGATTAAATGAATTGAAATCTTTTGAGATCTTTAATTGACGAGGCTGATGGAAAGTTGATAAAGCGGTGTAGATTTGAAAACTTACCTTTTTATAGTGTATTTGAAGTCAAGAATACATCAAAAAAACATTTTTCTGAATGATCCACCAAGTTTTACACAGGTAGAGGAAATAATTACAGATAGATATTTAATATTAGGTTTTCACTTATCAGATTATCTTTTAACTCCTAAGTTAGTTTAAAAATTCGAGTGATTGATAAAAAAAAAATATCGAAACACAAATCGTTTTTCAATATATTTTGTTGGGTAGAACTACTTAATATATCTGTAGTAAATAAATATCTTTTCCTACTGGAAACATTTTTTAACAATCAATTTAAAAAAATAGATAAATAAGTAGCATAATACGTGGGTAGCTGTTCCAAAACATTAAATCAAAACCTTCTCTTGAAGGAATAGTTAAAATTATTATTATGAAACCAGCACAAAATCTTCATTTGTGTTTTTATAAATTTTGATAAGTGTGATGTAATGTAAGAAAACTCGTATAAATAGCTTATTGCATGCTATCTGTAATTAAATGCATGTGAATTATTGAAGTTTAGTTGTAAAACTGCTCTAACTGTATTAGTAAAGGGGTACTAAAGCTTTAAAACCTGATAAAAAATCACCTGAAGTTGATTTTAACAGTAATATCCCCCCCCCCCTCCCCCATCCAAAGAAAAACGGTCATGATGAAAGGATCTAAATACAGCTCAAAATTTGAGAATACCTTAGATTTTTTAAAAAAATTCTTATTACTAAATCTTATTCATAACATAAGTAAAAATACCTCTATTCCCCTTTCGAAATGTCTACTTATATTAGCCTTGACTTCCACTTTACAGGTTATGCAAACATGGGAAAGTAGCAATGATGTGCCGTAAGTAAGGTTGGATTTTTTGCCTTTATGGCCATATGTTACCATAAATCAATCAACCCATAATAATTCTTAATTTCTGTATTTGATTTCATACAAGTGCCTGTAGCATTAGAAAAAGAAGTATTTGATTTCATATATATATATATATATATATATATATATATATATATATATATATATGTATGTATGTATGTATGTATGTATGTGTGTGTGTGTATGTGTGTGTGTTTGTTTTATTTAAATGTAGGTACATTGATTAACTTTTAATTCTGAATAAGGATAGTTTTTTAAAATATAAATTTTGTGTTCATTGTAACAAATTATTTGAAACTGTTTTATTTTCTCAGTCATTGTAACTTCACAGATTTCATGAGCTGAAAAATTAATGTATGTTTACTTATAGAAAATTTTGATAATGAGGAATTTGAATGGGCATATTTATAGTTGTATTGAAGTTAAAAAGTGTTCTAATTAATTTCAAGATTCTTACAAATTGTTTTCTACACATCCATGTTGGTTTTCTTTCAGATCCAGTTTTTGAAGTGAAGTGCAATTTTTTGGTTTTAACTTTTCTGTTTCATTTGCATACTGTACATATATTCTCTGCTTTCTATGTTATTTTTCCATTCTAATGGTTAAGTTATTTTTTTAGCTCCTTCTTTCTCAGTGTCCATGGAAAGAATATAAATCCGAAACTGGAAGAACATATTATCATAATATTCAAACTAAAGAATCTCGTTGGACAATACCAAAAGAATTGGAAGATTTAAAAAGTATGTCTTGTATTTGGTGTCCTTTTTTAAATTTTTTAAATTTTGAATCCATAGTCTGATTTTTGTCTCTTTTATATTTTGACGCTCTTCTCATTATGATCATATATTTTTCTTTCAGATCTTGTTGCTACAAAAGAAGGAACAGAAAGGTATTAAGACAATTCATTGCATTTTATTTGTATTAGTTTTTACCTCTTGTTTGTATACTTTCTTCCTGTGTATTGTCTGCATGCCCATCTATTGCCCCATCCCATTTTTTGTTTTTAATTCTTTCATTTGAGTGTTTTCTGATATGATGCTTTGATTTTTTATAACACAAATAATGTAAATAATTCAACATGAAATAATACATATAAAGAAGGTATAGACAGCCAAACAAATTAATAGGAAAACTACCCTAGCGTTGAAAAATTTTAACTTTTTAGTAAAAGATTGCGCAGTTGCAACAAATCCCCATACTGAAAACAGACAAATATAACTAAAAAGTAAATAATTTAACAGAGAAAGATAATTTCTAACAGGAAGAATGCATGCAGACAAAATAAACCGAAATCATGCACTTAAGGCTAAATGCACCATGAGTGCAAGATTCTGTAGCAGTAAAAGAACTAAACCATGTAATGAGGCAACCAACTGGTCTCTTCATCAGGAGGCCTAACCAAATCAGTTACCTCAAGGGGAACTTTCTGAATAGGATACAGGTCTAACCAAAAGACATCCCAAGGCCCCGAGATCCCCATTGAAACAGATAGTCAAATGAAATGAAAATAAACAGAAATCCTGCACTTAGAGCAAAACGCACCATAAATGCAAGTAAACATACAATCCTAAAATAGCACAAATGAAATGACAGAAATACAGGCTGTTCGCACATTTTTTAGATGATTTTGGTAAGCGGTAATAAAAAATCGTTTGCTGCAAAAGAAATAATTGCAATTGTACTATGTTTTTAAAAGTCAAAATTATCATCTGCGGCTTGAAAGTTTTGTTTTTATTCAAAATGGCGTTTTTAACAAAGCAGTGGTTCGAAGGCTACATTTATGCTCTTTCCGAAGAGAAATATGTATACTCCGTTATCCAAAAACGATGTGAGAGTCATGGTTTTGTGATATCTAAAGCGTCGATAGGTAATATCGTCAACAAGAAAGGAAAAAAACGTCAAATTGGAGCCTCAAGTGGGACAAAAATTCCAAACAAGTATCCAAGGAAAAAACGGACATCTTCGACTATTGCAAAGGTACGTTGTTTAATGTTAAAAGAAAAACCCCCTAGTCAAAGGGCAGTTGCAAAATCATTAAAATGCTCGGTGTCCACTGTAAACAAAATGATAAACGTTGATTTAAATCTTAAGAAAGCGAAAACACGCAATGTGCATTTTCTTCTTCCAAATCATATTGCTAAATGCAGGACACGCTGCAGAATTCTATATGAGAAACACTTATCCAAAGAAAAATGGAAAACAATTGTCACAATAGATGAATCATGGGTGTATTTAAATGATTACAACAAAAAAAGAGCCATTTATTATCATAAAAGGGGAGAAAAAAATTTAAGTACATGGTTCAAAGAATCGAAAGAAAGTTTTTCTAAGGGATTCATGATTGTTGCTGGTTTTTCTTATAATGGCAAATTAAAAATAAAGAGAGTGGGAAAAAATGTCAAGATTAATTCCAAATACTATCAGGAACATATTTTATCGCAAATTTTTCTGAATGAAATACCATCGCTGTACCCACAGTGCCATCAATCTGTGAGACTCCATCAGGACAAAGCTAGCAGTCACACATCAAAATCCAATGTAAATTTCCTAAAAGAAATGGAACAAAAAACTGGTATCAAGGCCATACCCTTCACTGATATCCCTACTAAATCTCCCGATGTATCATCTATGTATTTTTGCACTTTCGGACTTTTAAAATCTGCATTATCCAAACGTCGTCCCAAAATCCTTACAGGACTCCGGTAAGCTGTTCAGGAGGAATGGGATAGAATACCTCTTCTGACACTTCAAAAGGCATTATTATCCTGGAAATTGCGGTGTCGAAAGATAGTTCAGAATAAGGGATGTCAAATAGAACATTTAAAACACAAGAATGTTATGTAATTTAGTTTTGTGAATACAATATAAATCGTCTAAAAAATGTGTGAACAGCCTCTGTACGAAAGGTATACTCACCCTATTCCAATGAGTTTTGCAGTAACAGTTATAGCTAAATAGCAGCCATTTATAACCCTAAGAGTTATGCCACTGTAGCAAGACTACAGCACCACAGCATATTAAAAAAAATGGTATTTAGACTCGGGTGTATTATAAGGACAATTAAGATAGGGTTTTCTGGTTTTACATTTTCTTTAAATTTTTGTGGCTTAAAAACTTTAATGGGGTGTGGTGCTGTAGTCTTGCTACAGTTGTGTAACTCTTAGGGTTATAAATAGTGAAAAATAGTACGGGGAATGTTTTTGCCTATTTCATAAGAATAATCAATGCAAATTAATTTTTTGTACTGCTGCATTTGCTTTAAATTTATGACAAGCAGTTGTATATATGAGAGTAATCATTCCAAGGTTGGGTTTCTTCCGGAAGAAACTGGTTTCTTCCAGGGCAGTGGAAGAAACTGGCAGTAATGGAAAAAACCGAACAGAAAACAAAACAGATGCTCAAAATCAAAATTAAAATATATTAACTATATAAAAGAATTAAACTCAAAGCATAATATATCAAATCTAAAGAGCATAACTTAATTAATATTAAAGATATTAATATTTTTTAAAATACAATCCTTTGTATGAGCTGGTACTGACAAGTTTATTTCCCTCTCCCCCATTTCATTTGCACCTTACCTTACACACCTGCAATGTTTTATTCTCTCCTATTATTTAAGTCTTGCCCCATAAGGCTAGAAAGAATGTAGTCAGTCATAGGCACCCATTGATTGTGTCTCTGACTACGGTCCCACCTGTGTGCCATATTGTGTTTTGGACATGTAAAGGAGAGTAAGAACAGGTCATTTTTTATTTCTTTGAAGTTTGCATTACCAATACAACAGGAAATGAGGTGGACATACCAAATAAATTTTAAAATATTTGCAAGTGCAGTGACATACCCAATGAGCTCTATGGGTATGTCGAAATGCTTTAAACTCTCCTTAAGTTCTGCAGGACTTGAAAGAATTTTTTCTTCTTTTGCATTCATCCATTCTAAGTTCAGAAACCGATTGCAGCATCCTACTGCTAAAAACCTTTTGTTTTGTTATACCATGTTGCACTGTAGTATGGAAAATGAGGAAGTTGATGACATTTTTTAATACAATAATTATTGTATATTAGTTTAAATAATAAAAAATTATGCTGGTTTAATTGAAATTGATAACTTTTAATGGATTTTGTGTATTTTAGATAAAATTTTTTTGTTCAGGAGTGTGATCTGATCTTGGCTAAAAACTGATGTAATTATTAATTTAGCATATGTAATTAATTAAATTTTTATAGGTCTAATTAAATTTACTTAAGGTTATCTATAAGAAAAATGCATTTATTGTATCTTCAAAGTTGAAACTTATATAGTAAATACTTAAAGAAAAACAGTTTCTTCCATTTCTTCCACTAGTGAAAGAAACCTATTTCTTCCAGCCGGTTTTTTCCATGGTTTTTTCCACGTTTTTTTTCCACTTTGGAAGAAACTTGCCAACCCTGAATCATTCACAAGCATACTAATTATAATCTATTCATTATTTGAGCTTTTATTAAGGGATTACAGGGTTGAGATCAGATGAAGCAATTTTAACTACTCTTTTTCTAAGATAATTTCTGAGATTGCTAGTTACACTTCATTATTTACATGGTTAGGATCTTAAAGATTTATATATACTATTAAAGTGATCTGCATGAATATTGCATTACAATTATTATTATAAACACTGGGGTAATTACAAGCACTCAACTTTTAGAAAAGATCTCAAAATAAACTTTATAAGCAGGATGACATAACATTTACTTATTTAATTCACATAATTTTCATGAGGTAGCATTACTTATCAATTAATATAGCTAATACTTTTTTCTCAGTGAAAGATTACAGCCTGGGGAAAAAAAAAAAAAAAGAAAAAAAAATTCTTGAAAAATAGATAGCTTATAAAAATAAAGCATATCAATTAAGTCTTTCTATTAAGAGATCAAAGAAACTTTTTAGACTACACTGGTGTAAGAAATTAAGAGAATTTGCAGACTTGGTCGATTATCTCTAGAACTACTGTACCGATTTTGATGAAATTTGATATGTACATACATTGATCGTTGGAGTTGGAAGGTATGAAACAGCGGTTGCAGAATAAACAAAAAAAATGGGTTAATAGATGGTGTTATTTTGCAGCAATTGGTTAATTTCAAATTGTAACAGTTAAAATGAGTAACCACCAACGTTTAGATGATGGAATGAGGTGGCGAATTGTGGGGAGGCTAGAAGCAGGCCAATCTCAAGTACAAATTTGTAGAGAGTTCAATTTAATGCCCAGCATCGTGTGTAACTTATGGAAACAGTTCCAGGATACCGGATCCATCGAGAGAAAGCCTGGGTAAGGTCGTCCAAGAGCCACGACGGCCAGAGAAGATCACCATTTGTCGATTATTGCGAGGCGTAACAGGAGTGCTACAGCTTCTCAGCTCTCTCATGACTTGTATGCAGCCACAGGAACCCGTGTATCAAGGGTGACTGTTTCCAAAAGACTTCATGAGAGAGGGTTGTTTGCAAGAAGACCTGCTGTTTGCATCCCGCTCACTTCTGCGAACAGGATAATCCGTTTATAATGGTGCAGAGAGCATAGAGATTGGAGTATGGATCAATGGGCGACCATTCTCTTCACTGATGAGTCCCGGTTCAGCCTAAACACCGATTCTCGCCGTACGTTCATATGGAGAGAACCAGGGACCCGCTACCTACCCTCCAATGTCTGCGAAATCGACCATTATGGCGGAGGAGGTTTAATGGTTTGGACAGGCATCATGTTGGATGGCCGCACACCTCTCCATGTCTTTGAAAGTGGCACTGTGACTGGTGTGAGGTATAGGGATGAGGTCTTGGAGCCGTATGTTCGCCTTTTCAGGGGTGCTTATGGCCCTGAGTTCATTTTAATGGACGATAACACAAGGCCACATAGAGCTCTTCTGGTTGACGAATTTCTAGAGAGTGAGGATATTCGCTGGATGGATTGGCCAGCCAAATCTCCAGACCTTAACCCTATAGAGCATGTCTGGGACGCTCTGGGGAGGGCAATTGCAACTTGCAATCCCCCTCCGAGAACCATCCAGGGAATGAAAACAGCGTTGCTGAACGAGTGGGACCAATTGCCACAGGAAATGATAAACTGCTTTATTTAAAGTATGAAATCACGCTGCGAGACCTGTATATCTGTAAGAGGGGACCATACCCCCTATTAACCCATTTTTTTGTTTATTCTGCAACCGCTGTTTCATACCTTCCGACTCCAATGAGTGTTACGCACGATCATGCGTGTGTATTACAATTATTGAATGGTTATTCGTTTTGTATTGTATCAATGTATGTACATATCAAATTTCATTAAAATCAGTACAGTAGTTCTAGAGATAATCGACCAAGTCTGCAAATTCTCTTAATTTCTTACACCTGTGTATGTTATAACAAGCAGTAGCTGAAGTTTTTTTTTCCCCCTCTTAGTCCTTCAAAATCCTCAGCTTTAAATTCCTCACCTGGTACTTCATCTACTTCAGCTAGTATAACTGCTTCACCAAATGTTACTACAGCAGCAAACTCAGGATCTCCAGCTGTAGCTTCACCCCTCTCAGAAGGAGCCCAAAATATTGCAAATATTCAACTTCCTACTATGGCAGCCCCTGTTTCTAATAATGAAAATGCTGGCACACCTTCTGACCAAGGAGAAGGTGAAGAAAAGTAAGTCTGCAAAAATGCAAAAAAAATTATATGTGTTATTTTCTAGTTTGTTTCATAATTTTATGTTCACATATTAATATTTGGAAACTTTTATTCATTTGACTTTGCAATTTCTTTTTGAAATAAAACTTTTAATTATCTTGTGTTATGAATTAGAGGAAAACAGATTTAGTTGAATGTTAAATATAGGGTGTATACCAGAAATTCTGAAAAGTCAGGAAAAAGTCACTAGATTGTAAAATGGTCTCCTAATCTTTTGCTTTATTTTTTACATTCTACTAAGCTAAAAGCATTATTCAAGTGTTAATTTGAATTTGTATAACATATATTAGAGCATTTTTCTTTGATTTTGAAAGGTTTTTCAATCTTGTAATGTTTCTGTTATTTTCAGTTTTAGTTAAAATTTTAAAGTGCTGTAGGGTGACGATAAGAGGTGAAAAATAAGTAACACATACATACTCATATGTAAGTACGGGATGTATTCAAGTTTAAAAGACTCCTACTTTTCCCCCCTTAAGAATAGGGGCAGGCAGAAACTTTGGATATTTTTTAATAGATGCAGGTGTTCTTTAGAGTTATGAAGGATAAATGGCAGCACCATCTGGTTCAAGAATGCTCATGATGCCAACAGCCAGTAGGAGCATTTTAGACACAAAACTGAAGTTGCCATGTTCATGCATCAACCGATCAGCCCTTCCATGAGTAATTTTCTAGTGGTCTCAACAGATACCCAAAGAAACATTCTCAGTGGCCATGCAGTCATGGCATTGATATTGAGGAAAATGTGTGTGGTTAATGGGAGACTATATTGAGATGTGAAAGTAGTTTCAGCTTTTCCTAGTTAGTGTATGTGCTGTTCAGGGTGAAAAAATAGGAGACCTTAGAATTTGAATGCACCTTGTATAATACTATGAAAATTCATTTGATCTTCATTACTATGAATGATCTGCTTTTATTTAAAGCAAAGGGTTTTATTTCTGATCCTTAATTTGTTTCTTCTATTCTGAACTCCTAATTATCTGTGCTGATTGACAGGATGATATGAAAACCAGAAAACATTTATAGATCATCTAAATGAATATTTTTTCAACATGACAGGCACATTGCCAACTTCACTGCAAGATTTGTTTGTTTCTTGTAATGAAGCACCACCTCAATTTGAACCAAGCACCCCCCCCAGGGGTGACATCTGGTGGGCTTGCACCCTCCTCCCACCAACATATTATTTGGAGGGATATATCATCTAAATATGGTTCTCTGTACTTAAAGAAAAGAAGTTATTCAGTGGTTTATAGGGAACTATTCTGATTTAAATGTGGCTTAATTAAAATTAATAAATCTTACACAGTTTTCATTCTTTCTTCTCTAAAAAATCTTTTCCAAAAAATTTCCAAATGTATACAAACAAGTTTAAATATTATGATTTTAAACATCAACTTCTTTGCTGGTTAAATTTTATTTCCCATTTTAAAACAAATAAATTTAGTACAAAATTACAACATTTTCAGTAAGCAATGTTTTATTAAAAAACTGGTTTGATAAATATGATTATTCCAGCAAATCACTTTACTGCATTGCACCCAAGAAATAATTGTTCTAGTACTTCATCTGAGTGTAGTACAAATGAGTCATGTGAAATATTGATTTGACTAATAACTGGAGTGATTTTCATGTAATCAATATTTAAGTGATTTAAAATAATTGAGATTGAGATGATAATATTGAGTGATTCACTTGAGTAATTTCCCATCTCTAAATTATGGATAGCGTGCTTCTGATCTTATCTTGGTATAAGTGTATATTAAACAGTGCAAGCCACTTTTGAAAATCTACCAGTGTACCTCTGGAGCACTTGAATTGTTGGCATTTTTATTCCTTTGCTTATTCTTTGATATATAAAAAATTATGGACAGTTGAACTCACTTTAATTTTAGGAGTTTTGAGGTAGTGCATTAGTTACAACTGCACATTGTAGTATATAATTTTAGATGAAAGGAAAGATTTCGATTATCATAAATTTTTTATTTTAAACTTTATATGTTTGATATTTTCAGAGTTGAAGAGGAAGATGATGACCCAACCAAACCATTAGTATTCAAGGACAAAAAAGAAGCTATTGAAGCTTTTAAAGAGCTCCTTAAAGAAAAGGTATTGAGTTGAATTTTGTGCAAAAATTTCTCTTCATTGTTAACAGAATTCAGTTGTTGCCTAACAGTATTTCTAATAAGAGATTGTAATTATCTTTTAATTATGTCTGTGAGGTGTACAAATTAAGTTATAGTTTTAAGTATATTTAAAGTTAAATTAGTTTACTTTCCCTACATTCCATTCAAACTATTCAAACTGCAAATGATTGGATTGTGCAAGTCTTCTAAATTTTTTAAACAGCATAGTAAATTTATGTCAACATAGTAAATATTTAATGATCTGTGTTTAATGGATAATTTTTTTTCAGTAGAAATATAAATAACACAAAGTAGAAAAATTTCTTGATTACTAATATGGGTTTTCTGAAAAGTAGATAGAGGGAACTGTGCTATATGGTTTATTATTTATCATTTATATACATATTGACAATTTTTTTTTTAATAAACTAAATTGTTAAACTAATTTTTGACATAAAAGTAATGTATTTTCTATGTAGTGTGTATGTGAGAGAGATATTCAATAAGGGATCCATGTAAACTGTGTAATGGATTTATATTTTGTGTGATCCTTAAAATCTTAGAGAACGACTAGTTTTATGATAATCCTTAGAACAGAGCCCTTCAAACTCCTGTTTTTCTCTTAATTTTTTAGAAGGAATATTTAATGTTCATAATTATTATAGGGAATCATAGCTTGTATTTTGTTCAGATTTTGCTGAAAAGGCTCTTTTTTTAAAAAGAAAAAATCTCCTTTTCTGAATTATAAGTTCATATTTTCTTCTGAAACTTTTTTTTTTCCATCTGTAGTGATTTTTCCATTATTTTTACATAATTTTCACAGTTTTGTATAAGAGTTAAAAGGGCCCATTCATATAATAATGCAGAATAGCTTAGGTTTCGGGAAAATTTTCATATGGGCCAATCTTATCAAAATAATGTGCAATTAATAGTTTCATCCTTTCTTTTATACACACACACACACACACATATATATATATATATATATATACAGTGGAATCTCGATCTATTGTTTTTCAAGGGACCGATTGAAATGAATGATAAATGCGGGAAAATGATAGATGCGGAAACATAACAAAGCAATATGATCGTTGGGACTGGATAAAATGAACGACACATACGGAAAAACGATGGATCCAAAAACGATCGATCGAGATTCCACTGTGTGTATGTATGTATATATATATATATATATATATATATATATACACACACACACATATAGTGATTTATCAAAGTTAGTGCATGGCTGTTAATTATTTTGTTTAGCACTGGCAACATTCATGTACAACTGTATTTTCGATGAATCATTTGATAGATTAACTCAGTTATTTGAAAACAGAGTATTGCTATAGAGCATTTCATAGGCCAAATTGCATTAGATGAAGAAGCAATTATCGGTCAAATTATGGGGAAAATGCTTGAGGATTCCCAAGATCTCCCTAAATTATGTACCTAATCATTCCAAAGTAGAGATTAACTTAAAATGACACAAACATGTAGTAAAAGTGAAAATAGTAAAAACACCATGCATGTTTTTATTTTGTTTTCGCATTTACACTAAGCATAACATATTTAAGAACTGTCTTAGATTTTCCTGTTACTTTATAAAAACATGTTAAGGGGTCACACTACCTTCAAATTCCTTCAAATTCAAGCATTTAAAAAAAAAAAAAAAGTTTGATGGTGTCACTCTTGTTCCTTAAAATGTCTGCTGTAGAGTTTTACATTATAAAAAATTTCCTGTTTTAATAATTATTAACTTTTTATCATCTTGAAAGATTTTTTTAAGTTATATTTCTAAGTTTTGCAGTGAATTCTTAAATTTTGAGTATGATGCATGTTGTGAAGTTCCATATTAAAGTGAAATTTAATTTTAACAAAAGATGTTTATTTTTATTTATTTATTTATTTTTTATTATTTTTTAAATAACTGCAGATTTCTCTATGCTTTTCTGCAATTTAATTCAAGGAACAATATCCAGATACTATAGACATTTTTGACTGGGATTAAATAAGTTGTGTAGCATTTAAAACTGTTGAAAAATTAAGTTTTAAAGATTCAGCTACTAAGATAACAACTACATACTCAATAGTACTCAATAGTATGTTATTTAAAATTTTAGGCTACTGCAATTTCTGTTTTTCCCCCTTTTTGTCATCCCCCTGTATTTATTGATGAAAAACAGTGATAAGTTTATTACAAATGCCCGGAAGATTGGCTGTGATGTCATTTGTTCACAGTAGAGAGAGAGACTGCTGGCCATTCATTTAAGGGGGCACTGTATAGATGGTCAACATTACCCCCTACAAGCCAGTCCCATAATTTTGAACTGATTCAAGTGACGAGACCGGAACACTTGACCCTGCACCTCAAGGTGTAAATTTGAGAACTTGGAGGACATTGCAGCCCTGACAGATTTTACATGCACCGGCCACCATTAGTGAAAACAGCAGTGGATTTTGTCAGCGACCGGCATAGAACCCACAACCGTCAGATCACTGGCCTGATGCTTTTGCCAGCCGGGTCACCATGCCCTCGACGAACAGCAATAAGTTGACCAATAAGAAATAAATTTGTGTTAAAAATAAGTGAAAACATTTGTAAACTAAATGAAACTTAATGGAACTTGGATGGATGGATTTATAATGCTTCATGAAATAAATTTGATTTTGATTTAAGAATCTGTATTCTTTGTAGACTTAGGTAATTTTTCTTCTAATTTGATTAGCCCGTGAATTTCATATTTTATAACTGGTATGACTGAAGGTATAAACTGAAAAAATTACAATTTAGCAATTTATTCTTACTTGGTAACTGATTTTTGAAAGTCTATTTGCTGTTTATATTTGGATTATAGTAAATGATCTGTTTTTAAAATTTTAATGTAGAATGTACCAAGTAATGCATCCTGGGAACAGGCTTTAAAACTTATTGTCAATGATGCTCGATATGGCACACTGAAGAAACTGAATGAAAAAAAGCAAGCTTTTAATGCCTATAAAACACAAAAGGGAAAGGAAGAAAAGGTAATGTATATATATCTTAATTAATGATATTTAATCAAAAAATTTTCGTAGTGAAATATTTTGTTATATGTCTAAAGTTCAAAAATTCATTTTTATGCTATGAAATATTTTGGATTATTAGAAATAAATTGAGGCTAAATATAGTTTTGGGGGATAATAATAATAATAATAATAATAATAATAATAATAACTTTAATTGTAGTTTGCAGAAGTTGTATTTAAAAAAAAAAAAAAAAAGCTAGTTGGTATCTGTCAAAACATGATGGCTGAATAATAAATAAATGTACTAATACACAAATTATACTCAACACATCATTGCCAAATGTTGATAATCATAATCTATATACAGTGGCTCCCAAAAGTGTTTGTACACTTACGAATTTCAATGCAATAGGGGTCTATCCATTAATTAAAATGAATATTTCAGAAAGGGTATTTAATAATAAGATCTATAATCTATTCTTAACAAAACTGCATGAAATATTTTGAAAACATAGTAAAACTTTATTTTTAAGAAACCAGTAATCAAAAAGTAACAAAAACTTTATCTCACAAAAGTCATCGTACATTGAAATATTTTCGGATAAATTCATAATTAAAATTATCGTCTGGCACTTTATTTTTATTTTTGAATTGTGGTGGCATTTAAAATATCGTTTGGCTTTAATTTTTGCTTGCCTACTCCGTAATATTCTATTTATTATTTAAAAATGGCTTGTAGTCGTAAAGAAACAACAAACAGCATTCGAAAATTGATTATTTTTCATCATAGTAGTGGTAAATCAGTTCGGAATATTGCTAAATTACTTAATTTATCCCATTCTACTGTGCAGTATGTGAAAAAACGCTTTAAAGAAGAAAATTGGATCGAAAACAAGGTAAGAAAAGGCCGTCCGGCAAAGTTAACAAAACGTGATCAGAGATTTTTAATTAGAAAATTTGTGAAAAATTCACGTTTGAGTGCTGTAAAAGTTTCTGCAGAATTCAATGAAACATTTTCTACTTCAATTTCACCTGAAATTTTTTGACGAGTTCTCAGAACAGCTAGATTACATGGGCATTCTGCCCATAGAAAATTTTTTGCGAGTGAGAAAAACAGAAAGTTTAGGCATCCCTTCGCACTATCAATGATAAATAAGCCCCAAACCTATTGGAATAATGTCTTATTTGCCGATGAACATTTTTGCTGCTGATGGGCATATAATTGTATGGAGAAGAAAAAAATGAGGAACTTAATCCCAAGAACTTAGTACGAACAGTTAAGCATGCCAGTAGAGGTATCCTTGTGTGGGTGTGCATGTCAGCATCAGGACTAGGAAATTTGGTATTTATTGATGGCATGAAACAACTTTGTTTTTTATCAAGATAACAATCCTAAGCACACGGCTCTCAACGTTCGCATCTAGTGTCTCTATAATTGTCCATAAGTTTTGAAAACACCACCTCAATCACCAGATTTAAACCCAATAGAACATATTTGGAGAGAACTGGAGGTTCGAGTACGAAAACACGACATTCACACGAAAAGTGAACTAAAAACAATTATGATGGAAGAATGGATGAACATTGATGCAAAAATTACAAAAGAACTAAAGAAATATATTCTCAGACGTTTAAAAGCTGTTCTGGATGCTAAAGGATATCCTACTAAATATTAATTTAACGAAAAATTAGAATATTTACTAATATGTAGATATTTTTTAGAAGTGTACGATGACTTTTGTGAGCTAAAGTTTTTGTTACTTTTGGATTATTGGTTTCTTAAATATAATGATTTATTATGTTTTCAAAATATTTCATGTAGTTTTGTTAAGAATAGATTATAGATCTTATTATTAAATACCCATTCTGAAATATTCATTTTAATCAATGGATAGACCCCTATTTCATTAAAAATCATAAGTGTGCAAACACTTTTGGGAGCCACTGTATATAAAACAGTTCCGTAACTGACTGAGTGACTAATTGACAGATAACGCATAGACCAAGCCACTTGACCTAAAGGGCTGAAATTTTGCATGGCGATTCTTCCTATAGTGTAGGGGTGCACTAAGAGAGATTTTTCAAATATTCTTAGATTTTTTTAAAATTAAATTTTTAAGCTGTTTTTGTAACATTCTTTAAAGTTTGCATTTAAAATAATAATCTGAGGGTTATAAAATTTATATCACGAGAAAGATCATAAAAATTTCTTTAAAATGAAATCTTTTTCAAATCTTTACCTCCATTTTCTTATTTTTGGTGAACTTTTAAAGGTTTATTTTTCGAATTTAATTTATTAAATGCTGATCGTTTGTTTCTTTTCTTTTTGGGATACTTTAAACTAATTTTGCATCACGTGCATAATAACAAAATAGACAAAAAAAATTTTTTTTTGCTAATGAGGCAGACGATTGGACATTATCCAAAAAAATATTAAAATAGAGTGAAAGAAATGTCCCTCAAACTGTACTGTATTAACTGTACTATATTCTTTAGTATATTCTATTAGATTTAATTTGAATATTTTCTTCTACATTATTTTGTCTATAAAAATATCTTATGATTATTTATATATATATATATATTTTTTTACATCAATTGCATACATTGATCATTGTATTTATTATATGTATATATATATATATGTATATATATAGGCATTAATTGCATACATTGACCGTTGTATTTAATTTGAATGTACTCCATAGCGAAGTATGGGTTTTAGTGTTAAGAATAGAAAAATACACTTTAAATTATTGAATTAGTGCAAAATAAACAATTTCTGTTATGTTTAATTCTATATCTCACAACCATAGTTAAAAATAAAAATGGCAGAAAGAGATACCCTGAGCGATTTCTTGGAATACACAAATTAATGTGTTTATGTGGCCTTGTGCTTAGTGAGTTTCTAAAGCCAGATTAAAATATGTCTCTAAGCATGTGCAGAAACAAATTAATTTGTTTGTGTGGCCTCGTGCTTAGTATCTACAGCCAGATATAAACATGTCACTGAGCATGCACAGAAAGAAATTTTTAATTGTAAATTACTGTCAATCAATAAAAATTGCAGTTACAAAAACCAAATTGGACCCATCTATAGATTAAAATCTTTCGTTTCAGACCAAAATTGCAGTAAATTGATGTAGTAGTTTTCTCTCACAGACTGCCCATAGAGTAGGCTTAGCAACTTAAATATATAAATTATTTATTCATTTTGAAATTTTTTTATTTTCATAATTAAACTTTACTTTGGATGAAAATATGTCATGTCTATTGAATAAGACAACTTTTGAAGGGGTTTTACAACACATCTACACCCTTCATAATTAGTGTTTGTCTGCTAGATATCAGAAAGACACATGTATGAAATGTGATTGATAAAAGTTGCATAAGAAAGCTAGTTATTTCTTCACCTATTGTACATACTCATAAGTCAGGCATTTTAATGACATGAAAATGCATTTTGTTATTGTTTCTGAGTCCCATCTACTCCTATCAACCTATGCCAATTTTGGCCTCTATATGGTTTAAGTGTTGTCATTGGTTGGTGTTAAAAGATACTAAAAACTCAAAGTAAAAATTCTTTTGTGATAGATACTTATTCTTGAAAAAATTCTAAAACATGTTTTCCTGGGGCTAAATATTTATTGTTTGTATTTTTTTTCTCATATCTTATTTTAATCCCTGAAAGGGTTAAGTGATCCTCTAGCTCAATATTCACCATTGTTTTATATTATCACGTGTTTTTATTTTTCCATCCTGAAGAGGGTTAAAGAGTCAAGTTTCTCAAGATTGTCAACTAAATGTTTAGTTGTTGTAGAAGCCTGCATGTACAGTTGCATCAAATCATCCTCAAGGATGTGCAGCCTAACTAAAATTATTCTCTCTTTTTTTTCCCCCCATTACTTTGCTATGTTGAATTAAACAAGTTTTATTCTACAATTTATTTAGTACATGGAACACTTTCATTAAAGGCAGCTAATTTTACCTCAAATGAATGAAATGATTAAGAGTTTAGATTAAAAGGTGAGGATAATTTTAAAAGCTGATTTATAAATTTTAAAATTAACTTGAATTTTTTTAAAATTGGACTCTCAGTTATAATAGCTGATAGTAAATTTGTATCAGAATTTCATACTAATTATGCTTGATTAATATGTTTTATTTTCATTTACTGAATAATTTAGACTAACCCATACCTCGCTTTATGGCCCAGCTACATTTTGGAAAAGTTGGCCGTAAAGCGAAAAGTCGTTTAACGAATGAATTATTTTGATACAAACCCATACAAATTTTAATTGGATCTGTTCTAATTTTTTTATAAAAAATGTAGTTTTTAGTTCATAAAGCATTTATTTCTTTTTATTTACTATAAAAATGTTTACATTAAAAATAAAAATACAAAACAATGTGATAATAAACAAAAATTCAAAAAATAAATATATAAACTAAAAACAAAAGAAATCATATGCACATATGTATACATATAATAAAAATCATAATATAAAATGTTTAAAATCTGTTTTAATGTGATGACGAATATTAACATGAAGAATCACTAAGCTAGAATATGCTGCCATCATCACTTTCCGCTGTTGTGGCCGTATGACGAAACATTGTGGGACGTGAATCGAAAAAGTGCCATAATTAAAAAAGGCCGTTATGCCGTATAAAGAGTGGCCGTATAGCGAGGTATAGGTGTATATTCCAGTTTATTCATATTCCCATGTCCAGTTACAATGTTACCTTTTATTTTCCTCTCTTACTGTTGTTTGTTATTAATGGCCAAATGGCTAGGGTGCTGGCATTTTGGCTCAGATTCTGTGGGTTTGAATTCCACTGTTGGCATGGATGTTTGTAGCCATTAGGAATCGGCTTTAAACTGTAGGTCCCTGTCTAATTAGCCCTCGTGTAGCAAAACGCTGACCATACCAAACCAAACCAAACCCTAATGCTGTTTCTAGAGATTGTACAGCTGTCAGAAAAATTTAATTGAATGTGCTAACTGTATCACAGTTGAGAGGTTTTTAAACAAACATAAGTACATTTTGAAATAAAATTTTGTCAATTTTTTTTTATTTATTGAAAAAGTTCATACTTTTTGAAAATGAATATGTTTTTAATTATTTTTATTGTATAATTAATCTCAAATGTAAACAATAATTCAGTTTTGTCCTGGAGTATCTCAGTCACTGTACAAAATAATCATCACCAGCAAAGCAGGACATGATTTCTACCTCTATGTATTCTTACAGTTCTGACTGTAGTAGAAACAACTTGATATTTTTCTGTAAAATCTTTGTGTAAAATTTGAATTGTTTTTTTCTTTATTTTTGACACTTCTTTCATTTTGAACTTTTCAGGAAGAACAACGTTTAAAGGCCAAAAAAGCTAAAGAAGAATTAGAAGTGTTTCTCCAAAACTGTGACAAAATGCACTCATCTATTCGTTACAAGTATAGAATTTACTTTTAATTTTTTATGTCAGATTGAATCTGATACTACTACTTTTCCAATTAATATTTATGGTGTTTTATCTTGCCTTTGAATAGTTATTATTCATACAGGTATATGTCTTATTAAATATTTTGCTAGGATTCTTATGTTTGATTGATAATTTTGAAATGGCAGAACTTAAAAATTCAAGAAAGAAAGAAAAAAAATGTGTACTGCCATTTAATTTTTTTTTTTTTTTTTTTTTTTTTGGGGGGGGGGGGGGTTGTGGTCATTGTGGAAGGAAAGAAAGAAGTTAGTATGGAAAACACCTAATTGTTTTCATTAAGGACTTCATTGTGTTATTGCACTTGTTCTTTTATAAATGTAAAAATAAGTTTTCACATTTAATTTCCAGAAATTTAAGAGACATTAGATAACTTAGTTATCACAAAAATTTAAAATTGTGATAGCAGAAATTCTTGTATTTAGTAATAATGGGGTAATCATAACAAATCAAGGAAAAGTATTTTTAACATTGTAATAGGTATCATGTAAAGCTAGGAAATAATTTGTTTCAAAATCCACCTTTTTTTTTCTTCTGTTATATGAATTTCTTTGTGTAATAAAACTAATCTAAGTTTATCTATTAAATGAGTGTTTTATTAATTTTAGTGAATCATGTATGTATTCTATCCAATTCTATCGAATAATTCCCAGAATTAGCCTACTATAGCTTTGAAGTAGCATCCATTTTTATGAATCCTGTACAGGAAAAAAGGCTATAGCATTCCATAAAACTAAAATCCAACATTCTATATTATCACAATAAATGTAATTATGTTCGTTGTGGAAAGTCCAGTTTATGTAATAGGTTAGCATGTGAACTTCTTTATGATCACATCCTGTAATTTCATTTCTTTAAAAGTGTATGGTCTTAATCCAGAAGTATTGTTTTCTTCAATCAAAAAAGGTGTATGATAGCATTCCTAAAAATACTATAGCTCAGCAAAAATAGATAATTTTTGTTGGAAAGGAACCTTTTTTAAAACTTTTGTTATTGTTTTTATCATTCATTATTGTAATGATTAAGTAATGATAGTCAAATATTTTATGCAGTAAGAGTTGTATTAAATAATTGATATGGGTGTTTCATTTTTAAATTTTAGTTTTATTAATAGAACCTATTGCATTCTGAAAGCAAAATAATCAGTTTAAATTAAATCAGTGAAGAATTAGGTAATGTAAATTAATTCATCTTCCATAAAAGAGAGGGTAATATTTAGTGTTATAAAACAACTTAGCAGGGCTTTATACCCCTTTGTAATTCCTAGGAAGGGAACACTGCAATGGGCTCAGTTCAATCAGGGAAAACTGAAAAATATCATCAGAAGCTGGTTGTGGTGGCTAGTTGGTGAATAATTACTACATTAGTAGATCTAAAAATGTTGCCCAGTTTGTGGTATCAGTGTGGGTGCATTGTATTGTGCAAAGCCAAGGACTTGGTTCAATATTTTGGACATCTGGGAAAATTTTTCTCCTTCAATATAGTTAAAGCATCGTAAATAAAATCTCCTTCTATAGGTTTTTGAGGAATATGTACAGTCCCTGAAAACAATTTTTTTAAATGTAAATTTCTCCAAATACATTGGGCTTTTTTTGGCTGTACTGAAGATAATTTTCTACAAGACTTACTGTATGTTTAGTCTCAGTCATAGTGAAATTTTCAACTTGCTCTTTGATCTTTAGCATTGCATGTTTAACCCATCTGAGTAAATTCATTAGCACAACTGGCATGATCACTTTTAGTTTTATATTTTCTTTTGCAAAACACTCTTTACATATGTTACTTTCAGTTATGTTACCATTACCTGTCATCATAAATATACATTGTTAAGGGGTAGTTGGAGATCAGCCAAAAAATTTTTAATCATTGCTAAATTCTTTATAAGGCTGATTCTAAAACATCATGATTAAAAAATGTCAGTTTCCATTACTTCAGAACAGAGTTAAAGATCAGACTGAGAAACCCAACACCAATGATTTTAAAAATCACATCCCTCTCTGTATGTACTATTTTTCAAAATTAAGACATCTACACTTTATCATTACATCAAATAAGAAATTGTTGAGGAAAAGTATTTTCACTTAAAAAATGGAGTAAAAATTCAGCAAGTACTAAAATATAGTGTGAATTACTTCACTCTCTGTATGTACTATTGTTCACAATTCAGATATCTACACTTAATCATATCAAATAATAAATTGTTGGGAAATTTTCTTCTCTTATGAAATGGAGTAAAAATCCAGCAACTACTAAAAAAAGTGTAGAAAATTAACTATTACTGTCTGTCAGTTGCTATGCCGGCGATGGTTAAGCCTAACCTCGCGATCATTTATGCCTCTCTCACTTAATGAATTATTTCTTCTTCACTTTCTTCCTTGAGACTGTTCCCAATTTTCACTTGATCGTGCAGCTTGCTCTCGAGCATTCCTGATTTCAGTGCATAAATCCATGTTGACATGCAGTTGCAGATTGTGGATGGCCGCTAATGTTTACATCTGGTAGTTCCAGCCGTTGCCATTCAAAGTGTAGAAATATCATCGATTTTGGTGCCGCATACCTATGCGTTTTATATATATATATATATATATAGATGTTCTTATGACAGTCCCAATCTTATGATAAGTATCTTGAATTATTTATTTTGGGTTTCATAGAAAAGTGTCTTCTGGTTGTGAAGCATATTCAGTTCCAGTTCCAGTTCCACCTTTCAAATGACTTATACTGACTGACTTTTTTTTATGGGTGGGCTTATTTATTTATACCCTGCCCTACACTCATAATTAAATAGTGCTTCAATCATGTGCTGCATTTTACTGCCATCATTTTCCCTTGCCAAGTTTCAAGACAGTTTGCACCAGATTGTGTTTTAACATGACAGTGAGTTTAAGGCAAATCCTCCCCTCAAGACACACATAAAAAATCAATTTATTTCTTATGATTGTAAAAGAACATGTGCAAAATGTTAAACATATGCTCAGATCAAAAACAGAAAAACAGTTAAATGGTGCATGACAATTTTTTATATGAACTGCTGTTCAGGCAATTTAACTGTACATATCAGTACTACTTGAAGTTTGTGTACAGTTTCAGGAACTCCTGGATGGAAACTCGAGCAGGTAAATTATTTTGCATCATAAGTTTAGTGTAGTTTAAAATAGCTATTATTGCTTTTTTTCGCCTTCTACCTTCAATCTATACTTGTTTAGTGATGGAAGTGAATATTATATGCCTGTAATATTACCCTATATGTTTCTTTTATGAGTTACTAATGTAACATGAAATTTAAATTTAGAAAAGCTCAAGAAATATTTGGGGATTTAGAAGTTTGGAGAGCTGTACCAGATCGTGAAAGGAAAGAATTATATGAAGATGTGGTATTTTTTGTTGCCAAGAGGGAAAAAGTATGATCTTTGAAAATATCATTCTAATATATGCTAAAATAATTAAACATAACTTGTAATTTGGTATGAAAAAATTTGCAAACTTCAAAGAAGATTTATTAGCAAATGGATGTTAATTTTTTGAGTTTTAAGTACTGAATATCATTTTCGTGTAATTATATAGTTAATTTCTTTAAGTAACCTATAATTAATTTCTATGTACATGTGGCAAAGACCCCAAAATTTGTGTGTATATATATATATATATATATATATATATATATATATATTTAAAGAGCTGCTTTTTTTGTGAATTTTCTAACCACTACTTGTATGATTATGCTTTGTTTTATTTTATTATTATTTATGTAAAATGTATTCATAGTTACCATTGTAAGAAATGTTAAATCTGGTTTATTTGCCTCCATTCCAACTATTTTACCTTTAAATGGGAGTTCTTTTAACATTTTCTCTTCTTTCTCCCTAATTAAATGTATTGATTATATTTTATAATTCACTCTTTAGATTAGCATCATCATAAATCTTGTATTTGTACAATGTAGAGAGTCATGCCTGCCAGGTATTTGGATTTAATTCCTAGACTCTTTCAACTAGCATGTATAAGATGTCATTAAGGCTCTTTGGTATCTCTAAAAAATATTTGGTAAGGAGACTTTATAATGGAAAGATTTAAAAAAAAAGTATCAATTTTAATTTGGTGCCTGACTTATTTTAAATTTTATCAGTAAAATTTGCCCCAAAGTTGATGAAAGGTTTCTTAAAAAATGCATTTAATGTCAGTTAAACATGCACATGATGCTTTTAATTGTATATTTCATACATATTTTAAAACTGTGATCAATTATTAATACAGGGAATTGAAGTGAAATCATATTTTTAATGTCTGCTTATCAATTTCTTCCTCACTTCCAGGAAGAAGCCAAGGCTCTGCGAAAACGCAACATGAAGGTTTTAAGTGGTGTTTTAGACTCTATGACAAGTGTTACATATAGAACTACATGGGCTGAAGCACAACAATTATTGCTTGATAATCCACAATTTGCTGAAGATGCAGAATTACTTAGTAAGTGCTTTAGTTTTGAAATTGATTTTTCTGACATTACTGTATCACATAATCTAGACTGAAAAGGATTTGAGTAACTTTTCTTGGGTTCTATGTGGCCTCAATAAGCCCTAATTTTTAAAAATATTTATTTATTTTGTGTGTGTGTGTGCATGCATCTTACAGCTTTAAAAAGGGCCTTATTTTTCTTAGACTATTAGTAGGCCCTATGAAGTTGAGCAATAAATCTTGAGTAATCTTGTTTTTTGGCTATTTGATAGTTGTTTCTTAATTGTTGTCTTAAATAAATAGATTTTTGCCAAGGTAACAGAAGAAAAATAAAATAAACTGCAGAGTTTTTTCTGAGTTTGATGGCTAATTATAATTATGTGCTTTTTATGTAAACTTGAAATGATATTTGCATCTTACGCAAATATTTTTATCCCAAAAGTTATTTTCCTTTCTATTACAGTTAAGTTGTTCAGCAAGTTCTATTGAAGTATATATTAGTTTCCTTTTTACAGTGGTGCAATCTTGATGATGGAATCACACATATATTTCCAATCTATTATTTACTCTCATAGTGTTTCAATTTTTTGTCTGATTTAGCTAGTCCGATTAAGTTTTTGTAGAAGTGTTGGCTTTTTCATCTACATATTTATTTTATGTTATAATAGATATGGACAAGGATGATGCTTTAATTGTGTTTGAAGAGCATATTCGCCAGTTAGAGCAAGAAGAGGAAGAAGAGAAAGAAAGAGAAAAGAAAAGGATTCAAAGACAGCAGCGCAAAAACAGAGAAGCTTTTGTGGTTAGTTGCAAATGAATTCCCTTCTATTTGCTTTTGCTTTTTCAGAAATATTTTAGCTATATTTATGTATTTTTTGACATTGGTATTTTATAGCGCTTATTGAACCAACTTCATGAAGCTGGGAAACTTACCTCCATGTCACTTTGGGTTGAGTTGTATCCAACTATAAGTGCAGATGTTAGATTTAGTAATATGCTCACACAGCCTGGTAAGTTCCTTTTTTATCATACATATTTTTTTTATGAAAAGGGTATTACATTCAAATTATATTTTGTTGACTTGTTTGGAAAGAAAAATTTAGACTGTGGCCTGTTATAAAATGTTTTATACCCAGCAACTTCTGTATTCTGATTGTGATATTAAATTTTTACTTTTCATTTCTAAAGCAGATTATATTAGCTTAAAATGAAAAATTAATTGGTTTTGCAATTTAGAAAGAAATGCAATTGATTATTATTTTACTGTTGTGCCTTTTAATGTGTCCCTAGTAAATATTAGCTGGTCGTAAGATTACAGTTTCTCGTAATGTAATAATGCTCTGTTTGGGTTTGGAATGTCATTTCTTTTTACTTTATTCTGATTCTTTAAATAAAGCATTAAATTTCTTTTAAAAAATTTGCTGATTAATATGTAAATATGAATTTAGGGGATTGCAGACCTTCATCAAATTGTGTCAACCAGAAAGTACTTCAGACTGCTACAGCATTTTATGTTGTCATTTAAAGAACAAATTTAGGTATTAATTTATGGTTCAGTCACTGTTTATTGGGCCAAGGTTGATATTGCCATATATAAACATAGTCTCTCATCTAAAATCCATTATTTCTTTAAAGGGGTAAGGCAATTCTTAGATGATATTCACTAACATACCTGTTTTCTCAGAAGCAGAAAAAAAATTTTGTTTGGCCCTTAGAAGTCCCTAATTTCTACAAAGGAAAATGGGTACAAGCCTCTATTTTTTTTTTTAAATCTTTGGGACATGCAAGTTGGCATAACTTGCAGACTCTATAATCACTGCATTTTAACATTTTGTATTAAATCATGAGAATTCATTATAACCATGAATTATTCCTTAAATATAGGCAACCAAATAAAATAAAGGTAATTAAATCTTATCATTTGAGATGGCTCGGCCATGTTTATAAATATCAAGACACTGACCCTGTTAAACTGACTTTTTATAAAATGGAAGGTACTTGAAGAAAAGGGAGATCATGCACTAGGTCAGGCATGGGCAAATAGTGGCCCGCTACATATTTTTTTTGTGGCCCACCAAGACACCCAGAAAAATTTGGACAGCCAGAAAAACTGCCAATATTTTATTTAATTTATATTTATTATTTTTATGATACAATTTATACCTTTTCTGAAATTTAAAGTTAACTAATAAATGTAATAATTTTAAAAGGTCTGGCTCTCCACTAACCTTCGCTTACACAAAGTAGCCCCTGGGCCAAAACAATTGCCCTCCCCTGCACTAGAGGAATTGTGTCGAGATATCTTAAGATCATTTGAATGAACCAGGAGAGAATATTGGCATCTGATTGGGCTGGATGGATAAAACTGACTTGGATTGCCTTGGCCTGTACCAGGCTGTCATGCTGATGAAGAAGAATGTAATTAAAATCAATGAAGAAGAATATAATTAAATCATGAAATTTTGGGAACTTGAAAAGGACAGGAATAAATTCCTTGTTGGATTATTCGTTAGCAATCCCTTTTTTGTTATTGCACTTTCTTTGCTGGCTTTTACGTTGAAGAACTTGTAATGTGAATGAAAGAAATTGTTTGTGCTGTATTAATATAAAATTGATTTGTGTGTATTATAGATTTGTTTCATGGTATACTGTTTTATTTTAAGTACAGAAAAAAAAAATGTTGAGGCCCACATAATAGTTCTGTGAATTATGCCTTCAGAGTTAGTGAAAGTGCTTTTTGAACAGTTTCCTGAAATTCACATCTCTGTAATTTGTCGTTCTTTTTCCTGATATGTAATATATCAGTTTTACTAATGACATCTGTATGTTTGCAGGATCAACTCCTCTTGATCTCTTTAAATTTTATGTTGAAGAACTAAAAGCTCGTTTTCATGATGAGAAAAAAATTATCAAAGAGTTATTAAAGGTATTTTAAATTTTTCTTTTTATATTGAAAATTTCGATTATGATAATGTCTAATGTTGAATCTTTAATTGCTGTTTGATTTGATCTGTGTCCATTCCATTGTTAACATTTCCAATATTTCATAAAATTTTCTGTTACCCATTTTTTTCTCCTCTCTCTTTGTTGTAAAAGAGTTTTTCTAGTTTTCAACATGGATTGTAAAAATCTTTAGAGTATATTATGTTATATTGCAAAAATGCACTTTAATTTTGTCATTTTGGAAATCTTTAACATTTTATGAGTAGGGTATTTTGCACAGCCTAACCTTTAAAATAGAGGGGGGGGGGAGGAAATTGAAATTTTGCACCAAAACAGCCATTTTAATGTAGGCAGATACCTTAAAACAGAAATCTTCAGAGAATTTTTTTACTGTCTTCTCTATTTTCATTGATTTAATTTGCTGTTGTACTTTTAAAACTTTTATCTTTGAAAAAGTCTCTCTCCTTTCTGTTATTTTCTTAAAAGGCAACTGTGCAAAATATTTTATTCTTTAATTTCTTTGTCATGTTTTGTGAATACAAATACTGTGTTTTGATTACAAATACTGCAGAAACACTCATTTAAAATTAAAATATTTTTTTTTAGGAGAAAGGTTTTACTGTTGAGGTGAATACTTCATTTGATGAATTTGCCACTATAGTTAGTGAAGACAAACGTTCTGCTACATTAGATGCAGGCAATGTGAAATTAACTTACAACAGTGTAAGGATTATTTAATTCTTGTAGATTTTTATTTCATTCAAAATATATGCTTAAAATTTCATTCTATGATTTTACATTTGTAGTTATTAGAGAAGGCTGAAGCAAGGGAGAAGGAAAGATTAAAAGAAGAAAGCAGAAAAGTGTGTATACTCTTTGTCCTTATTTCATTAATTTTAATGTGAAATCTAAGTATTTATATGTTATATTCAAGATAAACAGTAATATTCAGCTGTTCATGTGAAATGCATTTGAATAAATAAATAATTTTGCTTGGAATTTTTTTAATCCATATTTGTCCATATCCTTTACATTTGATTGACTCCTTAAGATTTTATAATAAGTTTTTAGTTCTGTTAATTAAATTTAGTATTTGGTCTTAGTATATTATTGTTTTCAATACATTATCTTATGTTTAATAAAAATCTAAAAAAAATATTGCATATCCTGGTGCAGTGGTGCCCCCAGGGGGGTGGAGCAAGCCCCCCCCCCTAAAGAAATAGAAATTGCATTATGAATATTGATTTTGCATTGTAAATATTTTTATCTGTTCACCTCTCATCCCCCCCCCCCCCATGCATTATAAATATTTTTAACCGTTCATCTTGGCCCTCCCCCAAGAAAAAATCCTGGGTGTGCCACTGTCCTGGTGTAAAATATGGGGATTGCTGCATATTGAGATTGCTCTCCAGAGCCTTATCAGTTGGCTACTACATGTATATAATTTTGAATGTTATCAATTTTGAATGTCACATCTACTTTATATCTTGCAAAACATAAAGACTGTGTATATTTATATAGAAAATTTAGGCATATTCAAAAACAAAAAAATAACTTGTATTTTCTTTTTTTTCCCTGGTATTTCTGTGTATTTGTTGAATTAGATTGGGTACTTTGGGGCAAGACTGTTTATTTATAAAAATTGTTTAGTGAGAATTTTTTAATGACAGTTGGTTTTGTGACTATGTATCTAAAATATAAGTATATTTATCCTTGTTAAATAAAGTTAATTCAAATATTTTAATAAAGTAAACACACACACAAATATGTATATATATAATAATTTTTAAAAAATGATGTTTGTTTTAACGTAAAATAGCACAATAAATGAGTTTTATTAAATGCGAGAGGGGTTGTGTTGGTCTGAAAATCTCGCACTTGCAAATGATGACTCAAGACAAATCTCATTTTGTCTATGCATACTGCAAAACAGCAGGTCACAGTATCCCCAAAGCACTTAGTCTCCCATTGCTGCAAGGACTGGATGCTATTTTACTAACTGTAAGAACACAATGTTCGAGAAAAACATCACTTCATGTTATACAGATTGTTTTGGTGATGTAATTTTTTTTTCTCTTAGATTTTGCACTGGCTGACTATCTATCATTTATCTTTGAATGACTGGATGTAACCTCAAAATGTTATCTTATAAAACTGTCAGATTATTTTAGGGTGTGCAGCACTTTTAATGCTCTTATGAAATACTCTTATTATATATTTGTTTTCATATTTCCTAAATGTTTTTGAGTAATCGTAAATGTATATATTTCATATTTCGTAAATGTTTTTGAGTTTTATGTAATGCATTTCAATTCATTCAATGGTATGGAAATCGGATTAATTCTTTGAGCTTTTTGTAGTATTTTCCCCTTTAATGATACTTCAGCACTGCCATTTAGTCAACAACTTCTAGTGTTTTTAATATGAAAACCTGCATTTAAAGACTCATAAATTTAAATTAAGCTTAATTATTTTATGATATGATTAAATTAATAATATATATTAAGTTTAAATCTGTATTTCTCTTTATTAGCAAAAACGACTGGAGAATGCTTTTAGAAGTATGTTAAAGAATGCAGTTCCTAGTATAGACTCTTCTGTTGAATGGAGCCAGGTAGTTATATTTATTTGGTCTTCATTCTCTTAATATTTTACTTTTTCTGTTGTCATTGTAAAATTAAAAGAAAATATGCATTCTGATTAAATTCTTATTGTAACGAAATGCTTTTAATTTGTCTCTCAAAATACATGCAGAGAAATGTGCAAACGAGGAAGATTGGAATATAGATATTTAGTTTTAAAGGAGACCTTTTTCTCCAACTGAGCGTCTCTCTTACATGTGCTACCACCAAAGCCTGATGTCCGGCTAGTTCGTGAAATGGCTGGCTATGTCTAGCATTAGCCAAGCCACTTTGCCAAAGCCCGAAATAATCGAGAATTTGCAGCTACATCGGGCTTTGGTCAATGATTTCACGATACAACCGACAATTGATAGCCATTCATAGCATTGCTTGTCCAGCCCTTTGTTTTGGGAAGCTAGAATTATTTTGGAGATGGATCATGCAGTTATGGGACCTGATCGTATCAGTTCTAACTCATATTATTACCACTGCAAAAATCCCTAGCTTTGTCAAAATAGGAAAAATTACTTCAAAATCAAAGGTAAAGGGCAATATTTCCTGGGCAATTATCAAACAGGCATTGATTGTTGGGTGCGTCAAGAATTGATCAGCCAAAGCCAAAGTACTTGTCAATTCTCAATTATTTTGGGCTTTGGTCAAGTGACTTGGCCCAGCTATTTTGTGAACTGGCCCAACTTTGGACATTGGTCGTAACACACATATATGTGTGGGTATGTGAGTGAAGCTGCTATTATAATTCTACCAGTGGGCCAATTAAATCACTTTGTAGTCGTAGCAAAAATAATTTAGTCTATCAAGTCCATTTTCAAATCCTCTATTTGTTTTTCAACATTGTAGCCAACATGCAGTCCATCTTTCCTGCATGTGATCTCCTTACCATCTGACTGTCCTCATTACAGCATTTTGGAATGCTCTTCAGAGGTGTTTAGGAGATTACAAACTTGGACTGATTCAAAAGTTAATGCACTGCAGAAACTGCACTTTTACCTCTGTATGTGTACAATTTCCTCTAACTTTTAGTTCATTTTCTCAAAATAGATGTAAGCAGGGGAGATGAATGAATTAAATCGAGTAATTCATAGGATAGGGTGACACAAATTAGGAAATACAAGAGATTGTTTTTGGTGTAACATGAATATATGCAATAATAATAAATACCAAAGCCTCTATTCTTCAGTTCAAAACTATTGAATATATACAGGATTATGATGAATTAGTATGTTTTAATTACTATTTTTTGCAAAGTGGGTTGTCATAACATCTTTATTATTTCCTGTTATAAAGTGAGCAACAATATTCTCTTTGAGCTAAACAATTATTAAAAACAGACAATTATTTAAATAAAATCTCAATAAAACAATATTCCAAATTTTTCTGAAAGAAATCTTTGAATCTTTTTCATGTTAAATAATTTTTTTGATACTACATCTTAATTTCATGTTAAAAGACTACTTCACTGTCTTAGTTTATTCCTTCAATTTATTCAGTTAATTTAAAAATAATGTTATGACAGTTTTTTTTTGTATCTGTTAATATGTATTAATGTATATGTAATATTTATTATCAAATAGTTGTTATATCAAATAACACCTTCCATTATTCATTTCTTAAGGTTCGTAAACAGTTTGAAAATGAAGCTCCTTTTGAAAACATAACTGTGGAATCTGAAAGAGTTAGATTGTTTAAAGAATATCAACAGACATTAGAGGTATTTACTGTAATTATTTTTACACAGGAAGTGAGGGATTAAATTAAGGTGAAGTGTATAAATAAATTTTTTTGCTTTTATTTCTTAGGAAGCCTGCAGCCACCATCATAGTAAATCGAAAAAGCATTCAAAGAAGTCTAAGAAACAGAAACGACGTTCTCGATCACATTCCAGATCTGTAAGTTTACTCTCCCCCTACTTCTTTCATATATCACTAAATTTTTAGACACATACTTTATAATATTTGTAGATTTATCCCCATGGATATTATACAGTTTGTTGGAACATATTTTAGTTTAGATTTTATGGAGATGTTGTAACTATTTTTTTTAACTTAATGTCACAAAATTGATGTTTGCTATCAGTATTCTCCTCTGTTAGTTTAGTTTGTTTGTTCCATACTTTATATATGTGTTTGCTGTGTAAAAGGTGTTGAGTTCAAAATGGTCTAAAATGAGGTAACCAACCAGGCATGTTTGAAAAATCAAGGACTACTGCAGGGTACAGAAAGCTAAATCCAATTCCACTCCTAAATATTTTTATTCACTAGTGAAAATTTGGATGTTTAGTCCAAAATGGTCTAAAATGAGGTATCAAACCAGGCATGTTTGAAAAATCAAGGGCTACTGTAGGATACAGAAAGCTAAATCCAATTCCACTCCTAAATATTTTTATTCGCTAGTGAAAATTTGGGATGTTAAATCCAAAATGGTCTAAAATAAGGTATCAAACCAGGCGTGTTTGAAAAATCAAGAACTACTGCAGGGTACAGAAAGCAAAGTGTAATTCCACTCCTAAATATTTTTATTCATCCGTGAAAATTTGGGATGTTAAGTCGAAAATAGTCTAAAATGAGTATCAAAATTGGCATGTTTGAAAAATCAAGGGCTATTGAAGGGTACAGAAAGCTAAGACCAATTCCACTCCTAAATATTTTTATTCACTAGTGAAAATTTGGGGTATGTGAAACAAAACATAAACATGTTAGTTTTCAGTCCTGTTTTTCTCAAAGCTACGATTTTGGACTTGACACTCTTTACACAGCAAACACAGATATATGTATGTTCTTCACTAATGAGCATGTTTTTGTTTTTATAGAGATCCGATACAGATGACGACTATAAACATAAAAGTAGTAGGAAAAAGAAGCATAAATCACGTTCTAGATCAAGATCTAGGTCAAAAAGCAGATCATCTGTAGATTCACGGAACCGCTCAGATGATGGTAAATATCAATAATATACATTAAAATTATTTAAATTAAAGAGCATATTATAACTTATAAAACTAGGATATGAATAAAATAAAATTAGGGCTATTTTAGAGTACAATTTTTTAATTTCTTTATATATATATATTCATACACACACACACAAAAATTGAGTGTTTCTTTTTATGTCAATTTTATAGATGATCATATGAGGCGCCATAGGAAGAAATCCAGAAGGAAAGATAAAAGGAGAACTCCTAGTGTAAGAACTTTTTTCCTCAATTCCATTATCTAAGTTGTGTATAATAGGCATTTTATTCCTGCATTTCAAATTCACATACTATTATGTGTCATACTGTTTGTTTATACAGTCATATCTCGGTACTCATCAGCTTTTGAACTTCTCAAATTTGATACTCATCACATTTTGATGCTAAAAAATTGCTTTAGTTCTTAACGTTTGCTTGGTACTCATCACATTTTGGCACAAAAAATATGCGTTATTACTTGATGCTTGTTCGGTTCTCGTCACACATGCTAAAACATATATGATTCAAGATGGCGCCACTACATCCTAAATCTCCAGACAAAATGAATAACCGAAATAGGTTGAATTACAAAATTTTGTTCAAAAGTATCACCCTGATATAGGTCTAGCAAGCCGAAATGGCGACTTGTTTTAATGATCAGTGTCTCACTTCAGAAACATTTTGAAACATAGGTTGAAGCAAGTTTTTCTTGATAGATTCGTAGTGAAACTCCCTAAATCTGAGTCTACAACAGGGTTCGGGGCTGTTAAGAGACAGAAATGAGAAAGAATCCCTATGCAAGCACCTAATGTTTTATTGGAAGGAGACTTCCCTTTCAAGCAGTAATCTCTCTCCTCCTCTGTTTATCCACTATCCCATTAGGGCAACAACTTCTTTCAGTACAGTTTGAGTGAAGATAAATTTTATTTTATTTTACCTAATTGTTGTTTTAAATTATATCTGTCTAGTTTAAAGATTCTGTATAAAAAAAACAACCCCATCCATTTATTAATTGCCCAATAAAATGGGAAATTTCTGGTTTTCAGGATTGAAATAATTCAATTTACATTACTCCTATGGGAAAAATTCGTTCGGTAATCGCCATGCTTTCTGGAACCAATTAATGAGTACCGAGGTACCATTGTATATGTGTTCTTTGTGCATTGATATACTATTATTTTGCTGAACTTTAAGTTGGAAATCTGATATATTCTAATTAAATACTCATGAGTTTTGAGACTCTAATAACTTATTAAGAAAATATTTCTTAGATGTTTATTTTATATTTTTCAGAAGGAATTTTTGAAAAAGTTTTGATTTTGATATGAGATAATGTACACTTAAATTTATTGATTTATGAAAAAATATTTTGAAAAAGATTAGACATGCTGAGATAAATGAAATAGTTTATGCAAGATTATAATTATTATGAATCGATCATAAAAATAGAGCTATTATTTCTTTTTTTGCTAATTTTTGCTTAATAAACTCAAAATGATAGTAACTAACATGTGCAAATGAAGCTGAAATTTGAATTTGCTGTAAGGAAGCAAAATTAATTTCTAAGTTGAAAGAACATACTTATTTTGAAATATTCTAATTTAATGAAAAGAGAGCATTATATATGGCTTACTGATAAAACACACAATTCAAGTAAATTTATCAACTTGTTTGTTCACTGTATTGCCCACCTGTTATTTCTCAAATATATGTCTGGAGTACTTTACTTTGAACTAAAGCAGCTTTCGTTCTGCCATGTAAATTCTTAGAATTAATGTTTGTTGTATTATATTAGAAAACTTGATGGGTTATCTTTAGCACTTTATTATAACATTTATATTAAATAAGTAGCAAAAAATCTTTAGTTTTCAAATATGTCTCTTTTCTAGAAATATAAATGACAATTATCTAACATTTATAATAAGACTTTAAAAGCTATCCCTTGCTGAAAATTGTTTTAGAACCATGACAGGTTTTCTAGTTTCTTTGTATAAACATGCTAATTCTGCCATTTCTTTGATTTCTTATGTTCAATTTAACTATGAAAGACAAAATGTATGTCTGATGTCTAGAAATAAAATGTATCAGATTAGTAGGTGTCAAGTTGGTGCTGTATAACTGACAAACCTTGAACCTAGTATAAAACAAAAATTGGTGGAAGGTAAAAAAACAAACGATTGAAAAAAAATGATAAAAAACACATGAGGTAAAAAATAAAAATTGGTGCATTTGTTTTAAAAGTTTTTGTTGATTGAGAACTTAGTAGCACAAAGCACGTTTTTAAGTGTTTAATTATTTTTCAATTTTTTAATAATTGCTGTAATTTTGGGGGTAGAAGTGAGATGCAGTTTGTATCATTTATGAGTTAAATTTTGCTCTTTCTGTTTATATGTAATTCTTTTGTTGTTTTAATTTAATTTTTGCAAACTTTTCTACAAAGTGTTTAGAAGTTTATGTTAGACTAAGAATGAAAGATTCAAATTTCCTAACTTTTTGATTATATCAACAATTAAACACTAAAAACTGTTGTCATAAAGATGGTGTTGATATATTTTTAAAATTTCTAATTGAACAGTATTGTCAGAGTAGCAAAGAATAAATCTGTACAATAATCATGCATTTTGATTTTTTTAAAAAAATCCTTTGATGTTTAAATATTTGAAACTGACAACAGTAACATAGCTGTCAGCTTTACTGATTTACATGGGAATTTCCATTATTCACTGTTCTCCTGATCTGTTAGTCAGGATAGAATTAATTCTAATTTTTGGCATGGATTGAAAAAAAAAAATTAAAGAAGTTAATGTGCTGTGTAGATCACCTTTACATACCTGGATCTTGATATCTAAATCATTTTTTCAGTAATATAGAATTTATTAACATTAAAAAAATATGAGTTTATTTAGTTCTTAGATTAGTAGAATCTCCCTAAAGTGGATGAAAAAAACCTTGAGTAGAATAAATTAAAAAATAACTTGTTTAAATCTGTAAAATAAAACGAGAAATTATTGTACCTTGTCAAACTCTAACAAACGAATTGCTTAGGGGTTTCAGACTTCATGCAGCATTTCTTTATTTTTTGTCTCTAGTTTTTATTTACATTTTTTCATAGTAAAATCTGTTGTGAAAACTGAAACTTCTTGATTATTGAAGATGCAGTACTTAAAGTTTTAATAGCAGACTGAAAAGTTAAATCTGATGTCCTACCTTTTTCATATCAGAAAATTTATGATTTAAAGTGACAGTTGATGCCTGTAGTATTTATATCTATTGTTAAATCTCACAGGTTAAATATTTAGTTTTTTCGCAACCAGTTTTATACATTCAATTGTGTTATGTTAACCTCCTTTATTTATATAACCAAACACTATTATGTAATTTTGAGTTTTTATTTAAATATTTTCTCTTTTTCATTTTTAGTATTTTGTGTCAAAATGTTATGATAGCAACATTTATTTATTTATTTATTTATTTATTTTAAATCCTGGGAAGTGAGACGAGATATTTAGCATTTAAAAAATTGATGATACATTGATTAATCGTAAATATCAGTCTGTATACTAAAGATAGCCAGGATTTAATAAGATGCCAACTAAAATCTTATGATTAAATATGAATGTTACAGTTTTTGTGATAAATGGATAACATTCTAATTAGTCACAAAATTTCATTTTTTCCCTCCCTGTACCAAAACAATCACTTAGAAATCTTAATTTCATCCTTTTTGAGCCATTTTCATATTATAGGGGCTTTCAGTTGTGAAATTACTCCAGATTATATTTGTATTAATTACTTACTGTAGGAAATATAACTAAAAGGTAATAATTCAACTGAGAAACATAATTGCTAACAGGAAGAATGCAGACAAAATAAACTGAAATCACGCACTATGGGCTCAATGCACCATAAATGCAAGATTCTGTAGCAGTAAAAGAACTAAACCATATAACGAGACAACTGACTGGTCTCGTCATCAGGAGGCCTAACCAAATCAGTTACCTCAAGGGGGAACTTTCTGAATAGGATGCAGGTCCCAAAGACATACTAAGGCCCTGAGATCCCCAGTGCAAGATTTCTGTTTATTTTCATTTGATTTGACTATCTGTTTCATTGGGGATCTCAGGGCCTTGGGATGTCTTTTGGTTAGACCTGCATCCTATTCAAAAAGTTCCCCCTTGAGGTGACTGATTTGGTTAGGCCTCCTGATGATGAGACTAGTCGATTGCCTCGTTACATGGTTTACCGTAAAATCTCGACTATAATACACATTCTTGATTTTGCGCGAAATTTTTGGAAAAAATTAAATTTCGACTATAATACGCATCTATAATTTTTCAATATTTTATTTAAAAATTGCACAAATATGTATTAGAAGAAATAAAATTTGTAATAAAAAGAAACGTAAATATTAAATTCAGTAGAAAAAAAACTTAAATTTTTATTCAAAGCAAACGATACTGGCAAAGTATCAGTCTTAATCACTTTCACTAGAATACAGCTCATCTATTGTTGTTACGTCCATGTCATAAGTATTGGTACCATCGAAATATATATCACCACCATCATCCTCATTTGATGACTACTGCCCATCCTTCCATATGTCATTCTTACTGCCGTCTCACGTTTAACAATTGATAATTTTACTGCTGCCGTATAGGACCGTCTTGAAGAAAATTTGAGGGAAATAAGTAAAATAAAATAATTTTTTTGAACTTGCAACAACCAGGAACTATCACTATTTCAAGGGACCTGTTATTAAACGAATGTGTGTGCGATACAGATTGTGAGTTCCGCTTATTTAAAAGGAATACCTGCTTAGTAAACGGGTGGATGAATTACGGAGTGCAGATGCTCACGCACCCGTGTTGTGACAATGTCTGACAGCTGCTGTACGTTTGTTTATCCAATGTTTGGAACTACTTTTTTTTTTGTATGCGAGTATAGTCCGCACCCTCATTTTTACAGACTAAAATGTGGGAAAAAAGTGCGTATTATACTCGAGATTTTACGGTAGTTCTTTTACTGCTACAGAATCTTGCATTTATGGTGCGTTGAGCCCTAAGTGCGTGATTTCAGTTTATTTTGTCTGCATTCTTCCTGTTAGTAATTATCTTTCTCAGTTGAATTATTTTCTTCTAGTTATATTTGTCTGTTTTCAGCATGAGGATTTGTTGTAACCGCACAATCTTTTATTGAAAAGTAAAAAATTTTCAATGCTACGGTAGGTTTTCTGTTAATTTGTTCGGCTGTCTATGTCTTCTTTATATGTATTATTTTGTGTTGATTTATTTACGTTGTTTGTGTTACTGTAGGAAACATACCATAGCTTTACTTAGTAGTGGTCTAGGTAGAGTTGATTGCTAAGTTGCCAAGAACCAGATAGTTCTATGCACTTAGGTTAAACTATAAAATCATTATATGGTAACATTCATTATGATTATTAAGATAAGTTCATTTTACATAAACACATGTGCTACCCTCTTTCAGTTTCCATTATCCTCCCCAAAATTATATTATTTTTCACCTAATAAAATTTAAAATTACAACTTTTCCTATTTGGTTTAGCAATCTTCATCTGAAGGTGAAAGTGATGGCGATCGCAGAGATCGTGACAGAAAAAAGAAGAAAAAAGATACCCGCCACCGTAATCGAAGTCCTAGCCAAAGTAGTAGCAACTCTAGAGAAGAAGGAGAAGTGGACCAAGGGAGTGACAAGGTTTGTCGAATAAGTCGCTAGAGTATTTGAAATTGGACCTATTTTCATCAACCACTGCCATTTTTAGTTATAATTCTTCCTTCTTTTAATTTACGGTCTGTGAAGTGCTTTATAATTTTTTACAAAAATCATAACTTATATGGTTTTGGGGGTCTTTAAATATATTAAGACAACTAAATGAATCCTTGTTTAACTTTTTTTTTTTTAAACAGTTATATATTATTTGATTTAGGAGACATTAAATAAATTTTATCTTCAATGAATCATTTCTTATCTTGAATGAAAACCCTTGGTCATCAAATATTTATAGCTTCCTAGATGTGTAGGTGCCTTCAAGGCAAATTTCCTATGAAAGAGTGAATGAATTTGTCATAGAAAGGAAATTCCAAAAAGTTTTATTGGTATTCAATTGATAACGATGTCATGAGAATAACTAGCATAGGCAGATAAATATATTATAGCATACCCAGCCAGCTTAAATTGGGGTTCATCCATATCTTTGCTATAAAAATTGAGGTGATGCACAGTGCCCTCTTGAAGATGTAAGGAAAAAAAAAAGTGTTGAGTTGCTGTATCTTCTGGATATTTTCAGGAGGACACTATGCTATGCATCAATTTTTTATAGCTCAAAACATGCCCTGTTCATTAGCAAAAAATCTACCTGCCCTAATTTCATATTTAAATTTAATTTTATTGGGAATATTACTGCTAAAATTTTTTGGGAGTTTTTATGAGCAGAATTAAAATTTAGTTTTATATAATCAATTTTAGTTATTTAAAGCTAGTTTCACTCTATTAGGTTTAAATTAAAATTTAGTAGTTTTTACATAAAATTATTATATAATTTAAAGTATGAGGGAATTGTGACAAATTAAACAAAATACCCATTTCGTTATAATTTCCTTTTTCATTCAACCACATAATCTTTTTATAAATCAGTTCCTTGCTTTTGTAATTTTCTGGGAGACTCTCTCTTTCTCCATAAGTAAATGAAATTCAAATGATAGTTATAAATTAAAACCCCTTGGGGAGAATTATTTTGTAACTGACCATGCCTGATATTTTGACTGGAATTTACTACTTGCTCTAGATAATTATAAACATATCATGAAAAAATTTGAAGAGATTATGCAACATAAATGAGGCAGAATTTTTTGATGTAGAGAATGTTGCTATATTTTGAAGTGTAAAAACGATCATGACTATTTGACTAGTCAAGGATTTTATGTTTATCAGATATGTAACAAAACATGACATGTATTGAGGGAAAATATTCATTACATACTAACGTTTGACAGAAGTATAGTTAAAAAACTTACTTGAATGTTGTGTAGCTGGGGTTATTAGAATTAGCTGGGGATTTTATATTTATGAAACCTTCTGCGAAACTTAAACTTGTTGAAAGAAAAGCTTATGCTGTAGTAATGCCATGTCTTATTTTAATGTAAAAATCTGAAACATAAAATGGCATACGCTTTAGGTATTATTAATGTGCTATAGTATTGTTTTATCTTATTTTTTTGGGGAAAAAAAAAGACCTGAAAACAGATCAAGAAAAGAAAAATAGCATATTCATGAAAGTCGTTCTGTATATAGGCAACATTTTAATATCTAAAAATTTACATTTCAAAATTTTTATAAAATTTATTTTTGAAAATAATGAATATTCATGCAGTCTAGATAAGCATAACTTTACACTATCTAGATAAACATACCTACATAAAGTTAGGCTAGAAGATGCTCCTTTAACTGCTTTGACATGCTCAGAGAATTCATTTTGAAACCCCCTAAACTTTATTTCATGACCCATTTTTTTTTTTTTTTTAAATAAGTCTTAAAATTTTGTTATCTTTCTTTGTCTAACTATTTTATCAAGTTTTGTGAACTGTTGTCCTACATATTATCAAAACAAGTACAAATTATAGGCTGGCTCTAAGACTAATCCAAATGCTTTATTGTCTTTAAATGAATATATTTAAACAGTTGCATTTTCTATAGACCGTAAATTAAGTTTTTCTGTAATTTTTGTATAAAGTGTATATAACAAAATTTCCGTGATTTGATATGTGACATCTCAAAGTATAAGTAGTGATCTTTACTTTATAGTTTAAAATCTTCTAAATGTAGAAGTATTTCCTAGTAAGCAGGTTTATAAGCTTATGTACACATTGCATTCTTCCATGCATTAAAATGAAGTGTATAAATATGTGTGTATATATGTGTGTGTGTGACATGTATAGGTAAAAATTTTGCTGAATTTTCGAAATGAAATTATTTCTGATTTTTCTTTTTAAGCAGTTATACAATACTTTTCCTTAAAATTTTGTTTCATCTTTGAAGATATGTCAATCCCCAAAAAAATTTCTGCGATTGAAAGGGGGAGAATTTAAAAATTTGTTTAAATATTGATTTTTTGCATAATATGCACACATTGTTTCATGTACAGGTTTTAATGTGAAATCATGAAACTTCTGTATTTCCCCATTTTTGCTTTATTCTTAATAAATTACTAGAGTATTGATTTTGATTTTTTAAATTCAACTCAAACTTATTGTTATAAACCAAAAGACTTACAGAATATACTAGTGGATAGCATTAATTTACCCAATATACTTTCAAAATTAGAGAAGTGTTTGATTAAAATACTTCTCACTTACTGGCCCTTTCTCCCCACCTTCCTGTTCCCCTTGTATGAACTTTCTGTAAATATCTTGATCATCACAGTAAATTGTATTTTGCTCATTTCCATGTATTTACTGTTTTTGCTGCTAGAATTGAGTGCTAGTACCTAATTATTTTAAGGTGCAAATTTTTACATTATGTTCAACTACTATCACATTATATATTTTAGAAATACTTAAAATATTTTAAAAATTTGGACTATAAAAAATATATTTTGATTTTACTCTTGTATTTTATATGATTAGTGAAACAATATCTGGTAGTAAATTGTTGAATATGATATGCCGACACTGTATGTGATAGAGGATTTTCATAATAGTCATAAGCTAAGAATTTTATTCTGTTATCACTATTCATAACCATATCATTATTTTGTAAAATATTTTGTTGATGTATTCCAGCAGAATTATGTTCCTGCTTTTACTTTTCTTGCCTTATTTATGAAACTTAGTCCCTCTGTCTCTATTTAACACTGTAAAATTTATGAGTTGGCTGTATTAAAATTAAAGACTTATTAATTTGTTCTTTTTAATTACTTTAATTTACAGCATCTATAGCTTATTCCAAAACCTAAATGTTTCTTAGATCAGATATAAATGGAAAATACACATTTAAACGAATATAAATTTGCCTAGAGACACATGAAAATCAGTTAAATAAAATTCCACTTCGTTTATTCAATACAAACAAAATAATTATTATCTTGATTTGGGGTGGAGTATTCATGAGCTACAAGATGAAGAGAAGATATTCTCATATATTTAGTTACTTATAAAACTATTTTTGTTGCTTGTTTAATCAAAGCAGTGGAAATGGTTTCAATGCATTGTTGAAATGCTTATGCAAAAATCATAAGATGGTTTATATTACAGCAATGAATTTTTATATACAGAAGGAATAATTCTGGATATTTTTCTCAATTTAATAAAATGATGAATTTTATTTTGAGAGAATTTATATCAAACCTGTAATTCTAGGAATTTTAAACTAGCACTTCAGGCTTATATTTCACATGGAAGTCTACAGAATTTATTTTTCATCATTCAGAAAAGTGTAATTTTTGTGCAGTATGTTGAACTTTGTTTTAATCTTTATTATTATTGCTTAAAATATTCTGAAGTAGGATTAAAATATTCATGAGCATTGTTCAATTTTATGGTCTAAAATGTGAAAAAGAGTAATATGTTAATTTTTCATTATTTCTTGACGGTTAGTAAAAATGTTTTATGAAATTTCATGTTTTATTTACTTTTAAGAAGTACATTCTTTAAAAATTTGCAGCATAAAAATGTACTGGTTTGTTATTAAATATCCTCTTTGTATCCAGTATATCTGCTTTGCTTATAAAATTCCAATGTAAGGAACCATGAAAATTTGCAGATACATAGACCCAAAAGACGATTTTTAGGTCTAAATAACAAGCTAATGATGAACAAATTATCTTTATTTTCACAATAGTATATAATTGAAATTCAGTATTATTTTTTAAATTTAAAAAAAATATATATAGGAATTATAAACTTCTCCGAACTTAAGCTTTTATTTAAAGTATTAACTTTTTTCTTCTTTTTTTGTAACTATCTCCAACAAATAAAGATGAAAGCAGGAATCTAATGTTTTCCTCTTATTTCTGCTGTTTGAAAGTTAAATTGCTTTTTTACAAATAAGCCTTTATTGTGAATAGTTTTATAGAATTATTGTTAAGGGCAAAACAAGAAGTGAAATACATTGCTCCTTCCTCCTTTTTTTTTAATAATTTTAATCCGAAATTAACATTAATCCTCAACCTTTTAAAAATGCAAAACTATTTAGACAGTATTAAGCATGTAATGAACACATGTTTTAAATATTTCTTCTTAAACTTGTCACTTTTGAGCAAACATAAAATGGAGTAGCTGTGGTACTTTCATAAATTAGTGTAACAAGTTATTTAAGATGGGTATTACTGATTCATTGAGATTTTCTTTCTTGCTGAAAAGAAGACATGAATAGGAAAATCCATTTTTCCTTTTATATTTACTTCTATATGCAAATGTAGCATGTAACATAAAATGGATACTTTGATCACAGGTTACAAATGGAACACAATTTTAAAACTATTCTATTCATAGCTTAATATCTCTTGCAAGAGCACAATATCTTTATTCTTACAAGGTTAATCATGAAATTTATATTACTGTAAATAAACAGATTTAAGCGTTATTACAAACATAATGCAAAAAAGGAAAAATATATTTATGCAAAAAATCCCTATACATAATTGTTTATATAGTTATAAACAATTAGGGGAAATAAAATCATAAACAAGAGAAAAAGAGCGTTTAAGAGACAGTTTTTGAATGGCTTTTGGGGTACTGTGGTATTTTTTGTGGGGGTCAAAATATTAGTTTGCTTGTAAAGATTATACTATTACATTAGTCTGTTTTGTTTGTGCTTTCATTAAATTTCTATAATTAACTCTTGTCAATTAGCATTTATTTTATTTATGTGAAAAAACAATGTTTATCAAATATCTTCACTTTTTCTGTATCTTTAAACTATTATGCCATATTGTATTAGCTAATATTGCGCTTTACTGTTAGATATGTATAAAAATGCTAGAAAAAAAATTTCAAATCATTTTAGAGCTTAACTCATAATTAAGTTCATCTTTCAAATTCTCATTAATTTTTCATTATTCTGAGAAACAAGTTAGAGTATAGAGAGGAAGTATTTGCTAAAATTACTTCTAATTTTGATATTATAATTAAATTATTTAACTGATCATACAAGTACCTTTCTAAATAAAATTTGAAAAACTGATGATAATAAACATAGGTTTCTTTCCATAAGTTGTGAAAGTATTGGTGGCTAGATTTATTAAAAGCAATATCTTTTATCTGAGTGTTTGTCTTAGTAGAATGTACCTGTTATTTCAATTAACTCAGCAATATCTGTTTGGACTACAATGAAGATAGTTTTTTAGGGTTAAAAAACAACTTAACATGTAAAGTTCTTTGCAATTCTTTTGCTTAGTTTGTTGAAATGCAATTCATGATATAACATTCAAATGAAAGGTTACTGATAAACTTTTTGAAAAATTCAATATATCCAGTTTCTACTGATGTATTATTTTTCATCTGCAAAGTAAATACCTGATTATAAAATGTGGGCTGTGTTATTAAATTATCTGCTAGGTTTAATAATTTAAAAGTAAATGCATGAATGCTGGGGGTATTCAAATGTGTGGCTTATATATCTGAGTATGTTATGCATTCCACTTGACTTGTGTGACAACATGAACCTTAAAACAGAATGTTGCTGAAATATATCTAACACATGCATACACATACAGAAAAAAAGTTTGCAATGATGGAATTTAATTTTCTGAGACTGTGTGTAAATTTTATGTTAAAAGATTATGTACAAGTCTTTAAAAAGCATGTGTGACTTAAAATATTGTGAAAAAGACTGTGACTTAAAATATTAACTGGACCTGGCCATTAATTCACTAGTCACTCTTATAAAAATGGCTTTGAATTTATGCAAAAAATATGTGCCTGCCATATAACCCAGCGGTATTAACTTTTGTCCAGGAAGACCTATAAAATGGTTTAAAAATCAACCAAAACATGAACAAAATAACAAGCAATGTGTCCTGCATCTTCTGGACATATTTAATTTAATATATTATTATCAAGAATGATCTAAGTGGCTTTCCCAATTTTTAATTTTCTCCCTTTTAATTATTTTGTGTCGTAGGAATTATTTTTAAAAAAAGCATAGTACATCCTGTTTTTTTAAAAAAAGGCTTTATGTGATTTAAATTTTTGAGATTGCATATGGAAACTAATCTAATTTTATTCAAAATCCCATCTACAAATAATAAAAGTAAACCCTATGTCTCAAGGTACAAATTTGATTTTTCAAATTTTTAAATATTCAGATTTATCCAAACTTACCTTTTATACATATAATGGTGTAAAATGTAAATAAACGAAAAAGCTATGCCCTTCTCAATTGCTATATTTAATACTTTTTTTTTTAAAGTGGGATCTTTTCACTTTTTTGTAAGCTTGTAGTAATTAGTAAAGCTTTTTCAGTCTGCATTAAATGGTATGTTAATCCATTGTAGCTATACATAATTTAGAAACTAAATATAAAATGAACCTGTATGTGAGATGTATTAGTCTCATAGTTTCATTTAAGTATGCTGCATTTCACTTTCTGGTTCACTGTGTTTTTCATGTTTTCAACCCATTTTGCAAAATGTTTTGCTTTTCACCTTTGCTGAGAATTTCAATTTTATTTAAAAACAAAACAAAAAAAACCATGCATTCTTGAAATTGAAGAATTCCTGCTGGAAAACTTACTTAATTTTAAAAGATTGACACTTGAATTACTAATCATTATTTGTCTGTGCCCAATACTCTGGCAAATTGAATTGTTTAAATTTCTGTACCATTTTGGAGAAATTAACTTTTTAAAAATGTTATATGGAAGTTTAAATCTTATCAGGAATAACTTGAAAAGCTGTCACCAAGAAAGGTAGGAATATCTATTTTTTTATTTATTTCAAATTTTCTATAGAAGTTTTATAAAATACTAATTGCTGAAAAAATTCATTAATTTTGTAGTGAAATTATTATTTTATTATCATTAGATATAATTAATTTTATTTTAGAGGTAGCATTGTTCTGTATTGCTGTTGATCAAAATTAGAGTTGAAATTAATTAGATAATGATTAAGTATAGCTATAATTTTTTTAAATATTTTAAAATTCTTATTAATGATTATTTATTATTTATTCTTTTTAATACATGATGATCCCAGTTTCTTAAAGTATGTTTTTAGAATATTGTTGCCATGAGAATTTTTTCTCGCGTAGTTTTAATAGCTGTTAATTACTAATACTTCTAAATATTAATACATAATTTTGACTTCATATAATGTCATACAAATAAAGTAAAATGGATAAATAAATAAAATGGTGAGAGCTGACTTGAAAATCCAACAGAATTTATACAATGTTGTTGTTTTTTAGCATTTAATCATGTTGTTTAATCCTATTTATAAACATTTTACCAATATTTAACAGTATTAAAGTACTGCTTTTTAAATAAATATTTAATGGTGGTTCAATAGAAATTTTGCAATGTATTTTATAGAAAGTGATTAATATATATATATATATATATATATATATATATATATATATATAAATAATTTGAAAATAGAAGTAACAACTGCCAAACTTGACAGACAGGATTTCCAGACTACACATAACTGATAGTTTAAAAGGTGTAAAATATAACACCTAATTCTTCAGTTATTAAGATAACGAATTTTGGCACATTACCACAGTAAGTGTGGAATGGCAGGATGTATATGTATAAAGATATGAATGTATTACTAGCAGTCATGTACATCTCTTGCAAGCACTGGGTAATTTAAAATCATGTTAATAGTTCTTTATTGTTGTATTGGAAATATAGTATTTAATCACATGGGGTAGGTATGAGATGAGATAATATAACTTAAATTTCTGTCTGTTGAGCCATACCTATCCAGTATCTTGACTGATGTTAAAGCAGTAAAAATCAGTAGCAAAAAGTATTCATGAACTTAAGAATATTGCTCATCCTCTTGATGAAAATCTTGATGAAGTTTTAAGTATTTATTGGGGGGGGGGGCTTCATTTATTTTGTGGAAAATTATGTTATTTTATTTGGTTCTCACTTGTATGTTTTAACTAGGTATATTAAAAAATTGCTTGAGAGAAAAATATAGCTGAATTATCAGCTTATTCAACTTAACTTTACAATTATTAGCCCTGATTTTTTATGTGTGGAATGCATTATTTACATGAGTTGTGTAGAATTAAGATAGCTCTAAACTGCAGTTTTTATCGTGTGTTTATCAGATTTTGAATATATTTTCAATGTGAGTAGAAATTTGAATTGCTTGTGTGGTTCTAATTTGCTATATTTACTGACAAACTTTATTAGGCAACAGTAAATTTTTTTGTATTTAACATATTGTTAGCAAGTTAGTGAAAATTAACTGTGTTAAATAGATAGAAAATAGATATATTTATTTAATATTTTCCCCCACAAGAAATGCTTTTCACCATAAGTATTATTCATTTTGATGTTTCATTTTAATATAAAGTATACCTGTTGAAGCTGCAATACTGTGACAATATAAATGGTCTAATAAATACTTTTGATTATAAGGATGTATTTAGAAGTGTCAGGCTTTCTAATTTTATAATTTACTTTAAGCTTCTATTTATCTTTTTGATCTTATAGGGTTCCATAGACAAGACTGTATTAACTCTAATTTCAAAGTGCTAATTGATGAGAGAAACCTAAACTACTCTTTTTTCTCGTGAATGCTGTAAAACTGTTGATCAATTTATTTTACTCTTGGGAAAAGCTATACTTAGAATATCAAAATTTTGCAAGGTTCTATATGAGGACGAGTCAAATAAAAAACTTTAAAATAATATTACTAAAGCTAATGCAATTAAAAAGAAAATAAAGCCTAAAGCAAAGCTTTTTTCAAAGATATGTGTATTATGTGAATAATTCTGTAAATTATTTTTGACTTTAACTGCCTACATCAAAGTTGTAAAAAAGGAAAAAAAAAAGAGCAAAGCTGCAAAACTGAGATAATATAATTAATACACCTAATTTTATTTTAAAAAGTTACTCAAAACAACACAGACATCTGATATTTACTCAAATATGCACTTGATAATCCTGTATTACTTTTCATATTTCAACTTGCAACATAAAAGCTTATTTTTAAGTTTTCAGGTAATTTACTTTTGTATATTATTTCTATGTGAGAAATGGGCAAAATACATTGAGCAGGGCACATTATAGTAGAAACTATAGATGAGGATTATTTTATTTCATTACTACTTGATTTGGCAAGATACCGCAGTCTTAAATAGAATAATTCTTTAAAATTTACAAATAGCTGAAAATCAAAAGATATTTTGTGTAAATACACGATGGTATACTGCATAAATACTTACATGTATACAGGAAGTAAGGATTCTGTCTTTGCATAACATTGTTTATTAATTTAGAATTTTCTCCTTTACAAACATGTATTTGTAAAACATATGCTTAGCAATCACTTGAGCAAATTGTAGATGCTTTAAAAAATTTAATGTGTAAAAGAATGAGTAATGATACACCTTTTAATGCCAATATTTTACTCTTGAAACTGGAAAGACCAGTGAAGTTTTTTAAAAATCTAATTCTTGGCACTGGTAAATGGCTAATTTTGGTGTCTTTTTAATATTGTATTATATACTTTAACGTTTTTCCCTTCATGCTGCAATAGACTGGGATCATGGTTGACATGCGTAAACCTAAAGGGGTGAGTTAAATTATAAATTTTGAGAAAAATGCTGTGTGTGAATGATAAGTTTGAAAAGTTTTAATGCTGGTTTTAGTTTGAATTAATTTTGTGTATGGCTGCTTGTGAATTTGCATGGTATGAACACATGAGAATTTGCAAAATTTTGTACTTTTATCTTCACTAAATAGAGTTTTTAAAGTAACTCAACTGTTAATATTTTACTAAGATTATCTTTTCATTCGTGAAGCGTATTATGCTACTTATTTAAATAAACAAACAAAAATCTGAAATTTTTTTTTATATAACTGTTTGAAATAGTGTCAACAAGAATTAACTTCTGCATTAAAAAAATTATTTGTATACTGAAATTCTCGGTGTAAGATCCTTTTTTTTTAAAAAAAAAGTAGTAGTCAATAAAGAAAAACTGCTGCTATTGAAGATGCCTTTAGGAATTTTTTTTCTATTCCTAGGGCATTATAAATGATACTAATAATGGTTTTTTAAATCAACATTCAAAACCAGCCATACTCAACCTTTTTCTTCTCTCGGGCCACATGCATATGTTTCATATGTTACATGGGCCGCAACATAGTATGCTATACTTAAAATATATATAAAGACTAAAAATATATTCAAACGTGTATTTAAAAATGAGTTAAAAAAAGACAAACTTTTGACTATTTTAGACAAATCACATAATACTTGCTACATACTACTATCAATGCATCATCAAGGTAAGAGTCAGTAAGCCGATTTTTATATACATTCTTCGCATATTTATTTTGGAATTGGACGATTCACAAAGATACATTGATGCAAACAACTTGAGCAGTTGGTGGCACATTTTTGTTTAGTTTTGTATTTTTCAAGCACTCATTTCCAAAATTATGTTTACAAAAGCACCTGCCTAATGAGTGCCTCGGGCTGCATACACCTCGCGGTTTGAGTATCCCTGTTATAAACTATATTTATGGGATGAAATGTGTGCTTATATTAATGTTATTTTTTACCATATTATTGTATATATTGTTTTTTAAAAACTGGTATTCCCTTTTATAAGTACTTTAATAAGATAAAAAGTACCTTTTGTAATTTTTTTTTACATTGAGACTTTATATGCAGGATAATATATTTTATATGTAAACATGATGAAATGTACAATTCAATTTTGTGTTTTTTTAATTTTATTTTCTTCATGTATTCTATTAATTTTACCGGTTTGTAATTTTAATATATTGAATACCTCTTTATATGACAGAAGTTCTCTGAAAGTGATGCCAGTGAAGAAGAGCTTGAACATCGGAGAAGACTCTTATTGCAGCAGTTAGCTGCTCATCCATAATATTAAACTGTTATGAAGAAGTTTCCAGTCTGCCAGGTTCCATGCGATCATTATGAAAATTTTTATTGCAATTTCATTGTTTAGCATTTTGTTATTTAATATTTTGATCATGCAAAGTGAATATCATTTTTTCTTTCAAATTATGAATTAAATGTTTCAAATTTGTAACATTTCACATTAAAAATTCAATCATCTCGTTTGTCTTTTTGCCCTTTTTTGTAAAATTTAGACGGTAGGGTTATCCATAGGGGAGAAAATATTTCATTTGTTTCTGTTTCTTAATCTGAAACTTTCCATTTTGATTCCATGTACAGTAGATATCAATTCAAGTGCTCTTGCATACATACATACATACTTGGTAAAATCTGAAACCATTAAATATTTTTGGGGTTAAACATTAAATATTTTTGGGGTAAACTTTTTTTGTGTGTGAGTGTGCGCGCTCTTGCTTGCTTGCTTGTTTGTTTGTTCTATATATTACAGTGAAACTTGTCTAGCCAGCCTCCTCTTTAAACATCTTTTGTTCAGAACCAATTACACTCCATAGACCCATGTTATGGAAGAAACCTCTTTTCTGCAGCCACCCTCCTCAAAACAGCTCCCCCCCCCCCCCCCCGGTACCATTGCTGGTCGCCATAGAGAAGTTTCATTATATATATTATATATATATATAGTGAAACTCTAGTCGGCCAGTTACTTTAGCCCCTTTTCCCCGACCTCTACTCAAAACGGCCACTTTTTTCGGAACCATGAGTGGCCGCCATTGAGAAGTTTCACTGCATATAATGTGTGTGTGTGTCAGAGAGAGGGAGAGAGAAAGGATTGAGATTTGTCAGACATATAACATTTAATTTACCCTTTTATATTTACGTTAGGTACTCTTGGGAATGTTCAATTAAATTCTTTTGGAGGAATTTATCAGTAGCACAGGTTGTACCCCTTATTCTTGGGTAGATAGATTTGATGCCTGAAATTGCGGGCCCACGTTTTTGAAACTGCGCTGTCAGTGTAGACTCCTCGCCTGTGTCTGCATGGTCAAATGTGGAAAATTCGGTAGTGGTAGATTTGTGTAAATCAGTAGCTCATACTTCGTGGCGCAAGGAAAATCAGTGGTCCGATTGCAAGATTTCGAGTCACTTTTTGCGATTGAGCAAAATTGATGAGATATCAATATTTAATGTATGAACTGTGTACAATTATTTCTCCTTAAGAAAATATATGGTATATCAGTAGCCAGATACACCAATTTTCAGGTAAAGAAAAAAGTAATTTAAAGAGAGCTTTTATACTTTCTGATGTGTGGAAATTATTACTTTTATTAAACTGCTTCCATGAAAACACAATCCCATTCACTTCTTTTCACATAACTGATTTTTGAAATACCTCTACATCTTGCGTCACAATCGGCAGTGGATCGTCTAAATATCCAGGTTGACTTATCTGCATCCATCGTGTTTTCAAATCTCGTTACAGGACACGGTATGCAACCCCTATATTGAAAATGTATCGTCCATTTACGAAAGCGTTTATTTAAACTTCCTTTTTCAGCTCAGTACAACTTCCAGTCTCAATCCACCTGTACAACTGCTGTGGCTCGCTTTCCAGCCTTTGTTATCAGCATCAAGGACCCAGGACTCTAAGAACAAATTTCTAGCTCGAAGACAACCATGTTTAATTATACATGCGCCACAACACAGGCTATTCAAGACAATTATTATTCATAACCAACACACTCTTTACATTCTAAAATACCCTTTTTAGTATTCGTAAAACATATACAGGTGACGCGCCTGTGATAGCAACCTCCCCTCTCGAGAATCATTTGGGTTAATTCTTTTTACGACTTCCGTTCGGGATTTGGCGAAAGTTTTGGGATTGGCGGCAGGGTTGCCAAATGTCCCGGATAACTTTGATACGGGACGGCAAATGTCCTGTTTTCGCCGAAATGAAAGATTTATTGTATACGAGTTGGGCGCATACAAGGACCTGTTCACATCCGGTAGTGGAAGTGCAAAAGGAAAGATGCGCTGAGACGAAAATAAACTAATCATAGGCGTTAAAAATGTCGTTGCTAATCGTTTGGAGGTTTGTCATTGGTTAAATATATTTCAATACTTTAATGCTTCCACTACCGGACTCCTATGTGAACAGGCCCTTGACGAGAAGGTTGTCTGTATGCGCCGGGATCCGAACGTCACAACGACAACAGTCTCAGTCTAGTGCTAAATACGAATCCAAATTAGTGTGTGATCATGTTGATAGATAGTGGCGTTTGAATTAAGTGTTTGTTATAAAACTAATACCTGAATATGAATAGTGTTAATGGTAAACGTTCAAAATTCAATAGTGATGGGCCGAAAAAAAAGGTTATGTGTTTTTAGGGATGAAGGACGAAGATTGGCTCAGGCCTAGTCCCAACAACGCTAATAAGGCACGTTGTAGCTATTGTAATAAGGATTTTTCGGTTGCCCATGGAGGTCGGAATGACGTAGCTCAGCGTGCCGAGCACAAGGAAAACAAAATAGCTGTTTCATCTAGCAGCAATCTGTCAACGTGTTTCACCACTAAAGTTTCCTCTGAAAGTGACAAAATCGCTCTAGTAGAGTTAGCTACTGTATTTAACACAGTAAAGCACAATATATCATACAATTCAATGGACTGTGGGAACACGCTCATTGGAAAACTTTTTTATGAGTCAAAAGTCGCCCCAAAGATTTCCTGCGCACACTTTATTATGTACATTGTACAATAATAAAATTACAAATTTTACATACACGTCCCTAATACTTTATAAGGGCACTTACTTATTTGTAGTAAACTAATAAAATAAACATCAGTTTTGCACTATATGCCTAAACCAACTTTAAATTGTTTTTGATTTGCAAATTTTCTATGTAATTACATTATTGTTTACTTAACCTAAACTCTATGTAAGTTGCAAAACTGAACGAAAAATGCATTGAAAATGGCTATTTGAAAGGTTAAAATTTGAAAAATTTCCGGGGGAATACCCCTGGACCCCCTTTCCCTGGGGGGTATTCCATACACCCCAGTAGTATAGTTATCAAAACCTTCCCTTATTTTCAGTGTTTTTATTTAGCAACCCAGATTGGCGGTCACCAAAAGTCCGCTCCGTTTAAGTTAGTAAAGTCGTACATGTCCCTTTTTAAGGAGCACATAGTTCTTTAGACCATGCTGCTTAGAAAAAAAAAGTTACAAAGCACCTTAAAAGAGGAAAGAGCCTGTTCTTTAGCCCAATTTTTAGCATTTAATGAAAGACTCTAATACACCAAACTGAATTTTAAACAAAAATACAAATAATATGAATACAGTAATTAAAAATGATCTTGAAACAAAATATAAAAATAACATACACTGCTACAATTACTACAAAATTATACAATTTAACCTTTTCATTATGGAAATCTGTAAAGTGCATCTGCATTGCCATGCCTGTTTCCTTTCCGTTCGGTTATTTTTAAGTAATATCTTAGAAATACTAAATCCCATCGTACTAGTTTGGCGACATGTAGCAATCACTGGATGAGGCAGGAAAGGAGATTGTGATCGGAGGTCACTTCGATATCAGCACCAAAAATCTAGGTGTCAAACTTCTGAAGAGTAGCTAGTACGCTGTAAGATTCTCTATAGTAGGCCATCTGGTCTGGAACGGAGTAAGCTTCTTACTATAGCTTACTCTTCCAGACCAAAGCTATTGGATGCTCTTTCCCATCCTTATCAAGCTGTGATAAACACGCTCCAACTGCAGTGGCAGACACACCAGTATAAAGCTGAAAGGGTTTGTCAAATTGTGTCGGGTACAAGGAAAGCATTTTAACTAAATGGTTCTTCAAACTTCAAAAGGCTTCTTCTTCAGGCTGGTTCCATGTAATCTGCTTGGGAACTCTCTTGGTCAGGTTGGTGAAAGATAACAATACTTGCAAAGTTTAGGATATAATCTGTAATAACTTGCTATTCCCAACACTGTTCTCAATTCTTTTTTGTTGGTTTGTGCCGACAGTTTATGCATAGCTTTCACCTTTCTTGGGTCTGGGGCATATCTTTCTGACCCAACCACCTGCCCTAAAAATTTCATTTCCGTTTTCCCAAAATCACACTTTTCTAGATTTACTGTTAAGTACCACATGACACAAAGTCTTGAAGAACAAACACAGTGATTATTTGTGCTTTCCCTATTGGATATAAAAGTTCGTTAGCATGTTTCATCGGTTAAGCATTTGAAATACCGTAAGATGGGGTTACTTTGTGACGGATTTTAAGTTTTTTTTCCTGTGCCAGCCGATGAGTTTTAAAAGCAGTCCAAAACGAACAATTGCAAAACATTGGTACATCCCTTCCTTACGTAGTAATGCATTGCGCTAACCGGGATCTTTAATTACCATTGAGAAATTTAAGTTAAAATGTGTCATAAAGTTGTCACGCCGAGTGGGGCTACTTTGTGACATCTGTGTTTTCGCCTTGAAATCCAAGAGGAAAAATTATTTGAAACAAAGTTAGACAATAAAATGCTTATTAAACGCTTGATACACAATTATATATACCTATTATAAATATTGGATAGCTTTACCTTTATCTTTGACATCAAAGAGACCTCGGGTGCCAAGGGCAGCCATCAGACCTCTGAGAAGATTACGAAATTTGTCTTTCGGCACATTCTGCTCCTTCGGGTAGTTTTTTTTCCAGATAGTCAATACTTCTTTCTCTCCAGTGGTATTTTAGAGGACGGAAAATTGCAACATCGAGTGGCTGAAGGAGGTCTGTCGAGTTTGTGGGTTATTTCGTGACAGTGTCAATGTGTCACAAAGTAACCTCGTCACTTTTCCATACTTAGGTTATGTTCTCATATGTCTTAGAAATATCCCTACACACAGAGCCTGACTAAGGCAGGGGCATACGGGGCAGTTGCCCCGGGCCCCCACTTCAGAGGGGCCCCCAAATCAAATAGAAAGTTTATTTTACGTTTCCTTAATGAACTTTTTTAAAACAAAATATCAGTACAGTGTAAAATCCGTCAGTTTTATGTTAGCTTCTCCGTTAATCTATCGTATGAACACAAAATATCTATATTTCGTAAATCCATGGCTTTCTAGGGCGAAATTTAGCTGAATTCCGCCCTAATGTCGGGAAGAATATGAATTTTTCGCAACTAGATGACAAAGTTAACAATCAGAAAACTGCATTTCGGAAACTTGTGAAAAGTTCACAAACTGCAGGAATATGATTGTTAACTAGGTCATCTTAATCGCAACTGCGAAAAATTCAGTTGCATCGTGTTCAGTGGATTCTGTTGGATTTTTGCAACACTGAGAAATCACATTAATCAATTATAAGTTGTATTCTCTCAAATTCTCACAAATGTCAAATATTCTTTCGATTAATTAATTTCATAATACCTTTGGGGGGGGGGACTTCATAGCTATTTTAGGTTCTAGTCAGTTTTTTTGTTATATATCTATAATGAGGTGAAAAATTTAAATACCTCCATAAAGTTCGGTTCTTCATTACTGAAGTAGTGAAGCAGAGGGGGGCCCCCAAAGATGTTTTTGCCCCGGGCCCCAATTAGGCTAAGTCGGGCCCTGCCTACACAAAAGTTATATTGCTCCACAATCTAACCAACATATTAACAATTAAAAGTAATTACCTGTGGTAGTTGGTTGTATAAGGTGTTAGCCTTCAGCACACAAAGTTTTCGAAGTTTGAGTCAATAGCTTGACAACAAGTTTGAGCAATACACTGGCCAGCAAAGACAAATGGCGCGCAGAAGCTTCGGATAGTGACCACTAGGTGTCTCTGTATGTCGGACCAGCTGTTTGCGCTGTTCTTTGCATTCCCGGTATCACGGCGCGGCGCAAGATCCGAAATATGAAAAAAATGCTGTGTGTCACATAGTTACACCTGCAGTCACAAAGTACGGTAATGAAACTGTTCAAAAGTCTAAAGTCTATACACAGACGTACTCTATCATTCTCTTTAGCAATGCACACTAAAGGGTGGGCCCACGCACTATCACTTTGTTCAGTAAGACCAAGTTCCAGAAGTTGACGATCTACTTCGTTTTGGAGAGCGATTGGAATTCGATAAGGTCTAAGTCTTTTGGGTGAACAATATATAGACAGTTGAATCTCGATCGATCGTACCCCGAATCATCGTTTTCCCGCATTTATCGTTCAGTACAGTCGGTCCCTTGAAAAGCGATAGATCGAGATTCCACTGTATATATATATATATATATATATATATATATATATATATATATATATATATATATATATATATATATATATATATATATATATATTAATATTATATGTATGTGTCCTAACACCTAGAGCAATTTCAACCAAACTCTGTACACATATGACTTACAATCTGGAAAAATATACTGTGGGGATAAGACACCCCTAGGAGTGGGGGTGAGAACGGGGTAACACGTAAAAATAATCGAAGACTGATATTAGTGTCAAATCCATAGTTCTCGGGGTCACTGAGATGAATAGTGACACTCCCGATGCCGTTTAAGTCCAAGTTCAGCCCCATCGGCATGGGGGGGGGTGAGAATGGGTGAAAAATAAAATGACCGAAATAAACCGAAACGTTCCAAATACTCGGGCAACGCCTGGCAAACAACTAGTACGATAATAAAAGTTGGTTGGAACATTATCTTACAGCTTTAACTCTTGAAAACACTATCAAAATTACGCTACAACTTCAGCGCATCAAATTCTCTAATTTCTGAACTAGAAACTTATTTCAGTCATGATTTAAAATAACATACCTTTCTCAAAAATCATCTTTTCAAAATTTAAAATTTCAGTATTAATATCATCATTTTGAGCAGTGCAAATTTTATTTATCTTGCAACTTGTAAATTTATGCTTTAACTTAAATTCTTATTAATCTCCAGCCTACGGAAGCATTACGTTTATATTTCAGTTCTCGTAGTATCGAAAGCTGGCACACTCATCTTGTAGCACAGGCAAGTTGAACAGTAACAGCAAAATAAATAAACAAATAAAAAAAAATCTGCAGGCTTTGAAAGCAGTTTGACGAAAAAGCAATTTCTCCCGAGGCGCTTTTCAAATATTAAAAAAACTCATACGTTGTTAAGAACGCTCTCCGAGGGCGCGAACTTGTCAAGATGGCCGAGAAATTCTCTGGACGCCTGACTATCAAGTGTACGCTGATTTATATCAGTTTTGTAATCTGGGCGGTTTCATATTCTGTAGAAATTTTACAGCGTTAAGAAATTTTTTAAAAAGATTTTTATTTTGAGTTGTACAGGTTTATTTCTGTTCCTTTTCTTTGTTAATTTTATTTTAATAAATATGTTTCACATTTGGTATTATAGCCTAGGCAGAGATTAATACTCTGTCTACTGCAAGTATTCCAAAAATAGGGCTGAGCGTATGCATAAAAAAAAAACAAAGTCGAAAAATAAGGGCCACCCTAGTGTATATATATATATATATATATATATATATATATATATATATATATATATATATATATATATATATATATATATATATATATATTATATATATATATATATATATATGACACGCGTAGGGCTACGCCCGTCATCTTACAAATTATGGCAGTCATGGTATATCCGGTGGTGTAGCAAAAGTAATCCAATCAATAATTGAGCAGACATCAATTCAATTTAATCCAGTTTTATTCTTTGTCATAATACCACCTCTCCAGATCTACGCATTTAGTTATTCGCCATTTCTTTTTTAGAGCCGCGGCGAAACACGCCTGATGGCATCGACTTCTATTCCGTGCTCTCACCAAATTCGCGGGCATCTCCGCGCGCCAACTCTCCTTGGACATGCGCAGAGCCCGAAACAGACATCTTTCAAGGCTAAAATGTAAACGTTCCTCCTCGACCGCAGAACTCAGAGGCGCGCGAAGATTATATAATAAAAAGGGAATTTCCCTTTCCCAATTCGCGTCTTTGAATACGAACAATTAGAGGCGAATTACGCCACGACTATAATTTAATTCCCAAGCCCCCTTTAAATTTAGAATAATCACTCTTTTCCCACTAAATCCTTTACATATATATATATATATATATATATATATATATATATATATATATATATATATATATATATATATATATATATATATATATATATACGTATATTTTATAAATGTATGTGTGTTCCACCCTAACTCTGGAACACCTGGTGCAATTTTGACCAAACTCTGTACACATATGACTTACAATCTGGAAAAAATAACTGCGGGGGTAAGACACCCCTAGCACACCTAGGGGTAGGAGTGGGAACGGGATTATATGTAAAAATAATCGAAAAAGACTGATATTAGTGTCAAATCCATAGTTCTCGGGTCATTGAGATTAATAGTGACACTCCCGATGCCGTTTAAGTACAAGTTCAGACCCATCGGCATCGGGGGGGGGGGGGTTGAGATTGGAGGAAAAACAAAATGACCAAGAGTAGCGTCGAATCCATAGTTTATGGGGTCGCTGAGCTGATTGGTGACAGTCCCGATGACATTTTACCCCAAGTTTAGTGCACCCCTAGCGGTTAGGGTGGGAAGGCACTTTGGTATATGCATTGTGTAATTCAGGGGTCGGCAAGTAATTTTATGTGGGGTCTGGATACTACTGAAAATTTTTATCGAGGTCCAGAAAAAGAAAACTCATAATACTTAGTAGTTTTAAATTTTTATTTTGACTCATTTAAGCAATTATATAAAATACAATAGGTAGGTATTCTTAAAAATGAATGCGAGAAATTACACTTTCGGTCTTGAGCCCGTTTTTTTATAGTTTGGTTTACGCGGGGAAAAGCTAATGCCAAGAGTGTCTTCAAGGTGAGCGTCCGTTAATCTCGAACATTATTTGTTCTTCAAAAAATTCATTTTTGAAAAAGATGATTCACATACATATGTGGAGCCAAACATAGTAAACAGGTTGATAGCTAGTTTTTTTTTTGCAATTTTCATACTTTTCTGAAACATGTTTACCCAAAAATTCTTCAGTGGATGCAATTTTATACATTTGCAAGGAAATATCTTCTTGTAAGTCAATTATATCCATTTGAAGTAAAGGCTTTGAAAGACTGAACAACTTCGCAGCTACGTTAATCCCTTCTGCCTCTGCAGCAACTTCATAAGGTGATTTAAGGAACTGAGACAGCTTCCCTATCTCTGCAAAGTCTTGGAATCTTGCAGCAAATTCCTTCCCAAGATCTGATATAAACCTTAAAAATACTGCAATGTTTTCTTCAGAGTTCTTTTTATATTTAAGAATTGTTGGGAAATGAATAAATTCTTGACTTTCAATATCTTTTTCAACGATATCCAGCTTGCGACGGAAAGCAGACACACTTTGTATCAGATCACATATTAATTTTCCATTTCCTTGTAACTCGGTGTTGAGCACATTTAAATATTTCAGAATGTCTTTCACGAAAGCCACAGCTAGCATATTGCACTCGTTTGTTATGAACTCCAAGTGATTCCTTGCTTCCTGCGTATCCAAGTTTTGCAAGAAGAAGGTTACTTGTTCTTTTATTTGCCAAACACTTTCAATAACTTGACCTTTACTTAGCCAACGAACATTGTTGTGTTGCAGTAAGTCAGAATACGCCGAATCACATTCAGAAAGAAACTCCTTGAACTGTCGGTGCTGAAGAGCAGATCGAGACCTCATAAAATTGATCAACTTGACCAAGCTGTCCATTACTTCTTTCAGAGTAGCACTAAGTTTTCCACAAAGAACAGTCTCTTGAATTATGCACTGATAAGATATTAGGCCTGCATTCTTATCCCTGATTCTCTTTACTAATTCTTTTTCTTTGCCAATCACCGCTGGGGCCTCGTCACTTGAAAGGGACACCATTTTATCATAACTAATATTTGATTTTGTTTTGAATTCATCAAAAGTCTTGAATAATTCTTCTCAGCGGGTCTTACCTTTAAATGGAATTTTGCTAGCAATTCTTCCCTGAACGCTTTACTTTCAATGTCAAAAAATCTCACGAAAATAGACATTTGTTCATCATCAACAATGTCACATGATTCATCAAGTGCTATGGCGTAGCAAGGTGCCTTCTGCAGAAGTTCGAGCAAACTACTTTTGTTGTCAGCAGCTAAAATTTCGGTTCTTCTTGTATTACTTCTTGCCGACAATGGAATACCTTGACCGTAGGATATTGCGGCGACAATATCCTTTTTCTCTTCAAAAAGTGCCATGGCCACTTCCAAGATGCATTCTTTTACTATCTCAGAGTCAGAAAATTTCTTCTGGTGTTTATTAAGCGTCCAGCACACACGCAATGCTGCTTCTGCGGATTTTTCTTGCTCGCTCATGCAGCGAACAAGTAAGGCTGTCCTTGTTTTGTAAGAAGTTAGATATGCTTGGAGTTTTTCTGCCAAGAGGAAAGTTTTTGTGGAACTGCTGATGAGTTGTTTCGTAGTGTCGCTTTAAATTGGCACTTTTAACAATAGCGACAGTTTTGTTGCATATGAGGCAAACTGGAACCGGTTTAGGCCTATCAGGCAGCGTAAAACAATATTGTTCAGTCCACTCAGTCAGAAACTTTCCATTTTCACTGTCAACTTTTCGCTTTTTAAGATCCATATTGATGTAGGTACGAAACGTTTTAGTACACGACAAATTATAACACAAATGAACAAATGCTTCTCACCCGATCGCAACGAAACTACCTAATAACCGACGACGTGTCGAAACATGCCGGCCAGTACGCTCCCTCCTGCCCGCACCCTCGCACTCCAACGCACTCTCTTGTGTTACACAGCACAGCATAGCAACAGCTATGTATCTACTTACTAAAACTACTTATATAAAAATATTAATTAAATTGAATAGGTAGGTAAGTTATTTAACAATATTTGGCGGTCCAAGTTTCGACCTTCCGCGGTTCGGATACGGACCGCGGTCCGCCTGTTGCCGACCGCTGGTCTAATTCAATGATTCATCTATTTTTCGTCACGATACACTTTTAATAATTTAAAATTTTGGTGGCACACTAACAATAAGATAAATTTAAAAGAATTTTACATGGATAATTAATTGATGTACCTATTATATATTTTGTAAAAATAGCATAAAAAATAATTCGCAGTTGCGGCACTCTAAAGTGCCACGGCAAAGTGGTTGAGAATCACTGGTATAATTAGACAGTGTGTAGGCTGTATATAACTCCGCGCTAGTTTGATACGCTTAATCGTAAGGAAGGAAATAAAATTTTCCCTTTCTCAAGAAACTAAGAAGTAATTTTGACATAAAAGAAGGTAATGATCTATATCTTACACCGTTAAATATCAATAATTATGCAATATCTTTTTTTATTTATCATATAATCCAAGAGTTTGTGGAACCATAATCAAAGAGTATGTGAAAGATATATCGATCTTTTTGATTAAATCTGTGATATAAAGAGTGTATCATAAAGCGTAACTGCGAGCAAAAAATTGTAAACAAACGCATCTTATTTGCAATCTTATCTTTTTTCTCTATTAGATGATTCCATATTTAGCATCCATTACGTTGAAGCGGCTCGTCTCCTACAGACTTGGACGATAGGCAAAGTAGGTAATGTTAAATATATTAACCTTTTCCTTACGGGGTTGGATAGCATGCATCCCAAGAATACGGGCCCAAGAATGAATATATATATATATATATATATATATATATATATATATATATATATATATATATATATATATATATATATATATATATATATATATATATATATATACATATATATATATATATATATATACATATATATATATATATATATATATATATATATATATATATATATATATATATATATATATATATATACACACACACACACACACACACATATATATATATATATATATATATATATATACATATATATACTTAATGTATATATATATATATATATAAGCCCCTTAATGGCTGTTCTGATGAAGGGGGTAGGAAATTTCTAAAGAGGGAATCGGAAAAATAGGCCCCATCAGCAAAAGGTTAACTTCAGAATAGCACTTAATTTCTTAAGGAGAAAAGAAAGAGGTTATTGAGAGCGGCGTACTTCTGATTGCGTAACAAGACGCATATAAATGATCAAAATTATTTTATGCTGAAATGAAGAGATGTCTGTTGAAATTCGCAGTGTAATCCTTCTACTGGAGACTTTCACTGTAAGCGAGGGGAACAGATTTTTTTAAATACCCCACGTTCTCACTTTTCATTGATCCACTCGCGACTCATGATGAGTGTTCCTTTTCGCGGTTTACATCCCGTATCCGACTTCAAAAAAATACCCCAAACACAACACGTAGTGTAAATAGTCGAGATATTGCAGAGTCACCAATGCCAGCGAGTAGGGTTGTAAATTCGGTGTACGGGGGTTAGGAAAATTCTCTAAGGATTAATCAGGATGAGCTAGTTATCGCAACAGTTGGGAAATATCTACTCAGTTTGCAGTCAATTATAATCGAATGAAATTCCGTTTCTGAACTGGAGGTATTCTCATTTCGCAGACATCAGGTACTTTTCGCCATTTACCACTTTACCTGTTATAATTATAAGAATCATGAATAAATGGTCTCTATATCTTAAGTACTTTGATTCTCCGATGTGTTCTAATTTCACATCTTACATTGTTTGTTTAGATTGTTACTTCTTCCGTGTTTAACCTGCGATTATAAATATAGTTTTTAAGTCTGTAAAAAATCACTAAGAAAATTCAATTCTTTTTCGTATATAAGTAATCTAAGTGCCACCCACATGGAATAGTGGTTAGCGTGGTGAGCTTCCACGCATTCGGCTTGGGTTCAAATTCTGAATACTGAGGCATAGTCGTTAACGTGTTGTTCTCTCATAGGGAGTAATGCTGGCTCACCTAAATGATACTACCATAATAAAGTAGCAAGCAAGACATCGCGGTGAATAACAAAAGAGGAATGTCGCACAACAAGTGCATCAGTAATATATATATATATATATATATATATATATATATATATATATATATATATATATATATATATATATATATATATATATATATATATATATATATATATATACACAGGGTATTCCAAAATTTGACCGACATATTCAGAGGGGTGATAGTAGGCATCAAGACGAGCAATAATCACGTAGGAATGTATTACCGGAACCACAAACCTGACGCCGGAGGGCGATGTCTACTTAATCGGACCGTACCTCTTACCAACCCCACTAGATGACCGGAAATATCGCATTTTTCTGGAGGAGATAGAAAACTCAAAAACCAAACAGAATCACATAGGAATATATGACTTTAAAAGCAAACCTGATCAGCTAGAGCAGGGGACCCTAAACTTTTTATCCCGTCGACCCCTTCATAGAATATTTGCCTTCTAATCGACTCCCAGATTACTAGGCTAAGGCAAAACTCAAGCTATAACTAGGGTAGTCAGTAGCTGATCATATCTGCATTTCGAATTTTTATTGGAATATTCTATTTTTTCCTAGACAGTTTAATTCATCCTCTTTGGTATTAATTGACCCCCCCCCCCTTTCAACCCTCGTGTATTCATCGACTCCCTTTCGACCGTCGTGTATTCATCGACCCCTAGAAAACTCTTATCGACCACTTTGGGAGACCCCTGAGCTAGAGGATAAACAAAGATGCAGAAATGAGAAGCCAGCATTTAGTTTCCGGTCATACATTCCTATGTGATTCTGTTTTTCTTTTTGAGTTTTCTACCTCCTCCAGAAAAATGCGATATATCCGGCCATCTATTGGGGTTGGTAAGAGGTACAGTCCGATTAAGTAAACATCGCCCTCCGGCGTTGTATACCGGGCGCCGTTTGCACAGTGTAAACGCCTAAAGCTATTCTTTTTTTCACTTGCATTCAATGCATTCTAGTTAAATGATCAGAAAATGGCTAGTACTGCCATCTGTTATCAGTTGACAGAAGTAAGAACATTTTGCAACTTTTCATTGGAAAATTTTTCAAGATTCTTTAGGTTAAAAAAAAAAATCGGGAAAAAATCTGCACCTTGCAAACGGTGGAAGTTGTTGCCCCTGAAAAGGTTAAGGGAGCGATGGACCTTTATTTGAACAAATATTTTTATTGTAATATTGATTGTGTTATTGTAATATATATATATATATATATATATATATATATATATATATATTACATTCAATACAACGGTCAATGTATGCAATTGATGTAAAAAAACGAAAAAATATATTTATAAAAAATCGTAACGGCTATTTTTATAGATAAAATAATGTAGAAGAAAATATTCAAATTATATCTAATAAAACATACTAACGAATATAGTACAGTTAATATAACACAGTTTGAGAAACATATATTTTACTGTATTTTAATATTTTTTTGGATAATGTCCAATCGTCTGCCGCATTAGCAAGAAATTTTTAAAAAATTTATTTCGTTGTTATGTAAGCGACGATAAATTAATTTAAAGTACCAGAAAAAGAAATCCCGTGATCATCATTCAATAAATTAAATTCTAAAAATTAATCTTTAAAAATCCGTCAAAAATCAGAAAATGGAGGTAAAGATTCGAAAAAGATTTCATTTTAAAGGAATTTTCATGATCTCTCTCGTGATATACCTGTAATATAACTATTACAGGTATATCACGAGTTTAGAACCTATATTTTTTAGTTATCGTGATATAACTATTTCTCATATATATATATATATATATATATATATATATATATATATATTCAGAGTTTTTGTTTGCTTGAATTTCTCATTGCGGTTCTCTTTCAGGTCTCTAATCAAGTATAAGATGCATGTTAAAAGCTCGTATATATTTCACACATATATATTTTATAACTTTCAAATTGTTATTTTAAATGCAAACTTAAAAAAAGTTACTAAAACAACTTAAAAATTTAATTTAAAAAAATCTAAGAAGATTTTTTCAAAAATCCTTCTTAGTGCACCCCTACACTATAAGAAGAATCGCCATGCAAAATATCAGCCCTTTAGGAACTGTTTTATATACAGAGATTATATTTTACTATTATATTTTCTTCCAACATATTTTTTTAAATCTAGTTCACAGCTTCAAAATTTCCGTTCATTTTAGATCGCAATAACAGGAATTCCACTAAAACATCATTAGGAATTCGAGACTCCTATCAGAAACAGTTATCAGAATATAACTTTCTGCAACAGAAGATATATACACTCACGGACAAAAAAATTAGCGCACCAAGAAATAATTGCGGGATCGTAACGAAACTTGCAATGAAGGTACATGTCGGGAAGATATGCAAATGATTAGAAATGCAGCGTGATTGCGCATTACGTATAGCCGGTAGAGGGCGTTGAACATCGTACTCTGTGGAGTATAAAACAGGTAACTAAAGCTTTTTTGAGTGTACTGAATCATTTACAAAGGAAGAGCTGAGATAGACATGCCATTACGTCGTGTTCGAAGACAATATAAGCAGTTGTCGCAGTTTGAGAGGGGGAGAATCGTCGGGATGATGGAAGCTGGGTGGTCAGCTAGGCGAGTAGCTCGTCAATTAGGCCGCTCTGATTGTGTTGTGAGGAGGTGTTGGGACCAGTGGACCCGAGCGATGTCATGTACACGAAGACCAGGCTCAGGACGCCCTCGACAGACCAGTCGTCGAGAAGACCACCACGTCGTAAAAAATGCACGCGTACAGCCAACTGCTTCATCGGCCGCCATCCAGGCACAGGTAGCACTTCACTAGGGGCCTCTGTGTCTTCTCGAACCATACGAAGGCGCCTGGCTGAAGGACAGTTGGTATCGCGGCGCCCATTACGTGTGCTGCCCTTGACACCCACCCATCGACGCCTCCGTTTGGAGTTTTGCCGCGCACGAGGAAACTGGACTGCAGCGGAATGGAACCAGGTCGTCTTTAGCGACGAATCCAGATTCAATCTCGGCAGTGATGACAATCGTGTTCGTGTGTGGAGAGCCCGTGGTGAACGCTTCAATCCTGCCTTTGCTGTACAGCGACACATCGCTCCCACAGCTGGTGTGATGGTATGGGGTGCCATTGCCTACAATACACGGTCACCCCTAGTATTGTTCCGTGGCACCATGACAGCCCAGCGGTATGTTCATGAAATCCTGCAACCACATGTGTTGCCACTCATGCAACGGCTCCCAGGAGCCATTTTTCAACAAGACAATGCTCGACCTCATACGGCAAGGGTGTCACAAGACTGTCTCCGCACTGTTACTACCCTTCCTTGGCCTGCTCGATCCCCAGATTTGTCTCCAATCGAGCATATCTGGGATCATTTGGGACGACGAGTTGGGCATCCCATGAGTTTGAACGAACTAGAGGCAAGGTTAAAGCAAATATGGAACGAAATGTCTCAAGACATCATACATAACTTGTATGACTCAATGCCCGATCGTATCGCATCGTGCATTCGCGCTAGAGGGGGGGTCCAACGGAGTATTAACTCCTCCGTTCTTTTGCCTTTTTCTTTGAAATAAATTATCCTTTTTCTTTGATTTTCTTATCATTTACTTATATCAAAGTAGTCATTACGTATGTAAAATTTCGTTTCATTTTGACGACTCCTTCTTGGTGCGTTAATTTTTTTGTCCATGAGTGTATATATTTATAACACATATAAATTTTTTTTTATAAGTCATTGACATTCAGAGTTTTTGTTTGCTTGAATTTCTCATTGCGGTTCTCTTTCAGGTCTCTAATCAAGTATAAGATGCATGTTAAAAGCACGTTGGGAGGATGGGACTACACCGTAATTGCTTTTACCATGGCAATCTCAATAGCCATAGGGTTCTACTTTCGTTTCACGGGTTCTCGCCAGAAAACGACAAACGAATTTTTGATGGCCGGTAGGAACATGAACCAGTTTCCGGCAATATTTTCACTGGTGGTAACCAAACTTTCGGCTATAGCAATCATCGGGGAGCCTTCAGATATCTATATGTTTGGAACTCAGCGTTGTATTGCATTTGTTTTTATATTCATCGGGTCATTTGTTACTGCCTACATATATCTACCTGTGTACTTTGGTGTTGGAGCTTCAACAATTTATGAAGTAAGAATTTCAGTTCATTTTTTATTACATAGAATTATTTTTAATCAATATAGCATTTAAAGTTAAAAAGTTGTTAATATGCATATAAATTTTCTTTAAAAAATTATTTAATTCGTTTGTTATACTATATTTTTAGTGCGAAAGATAACAGATACGAAAATAAACTGCAATAATGAGATGAAATTTACTGTCGTCACCCTTTATAACTTGTATATTTTATTCTTTGGGACTATTCTATGTAATATTTCGGAGTTTAGATTTATCCCAACAATATCGGCTTTTACCGCATGTTACTTTAAATAATTTTACAATTAATTAAATAATTTATAAGGGGGAAAAGACATGGAAAAAAATGACATGGAAAAAAATGAGGAAGATCTCAACTAAAAGAGTGATTAATCCTTTGAAGGGAGCCGTTTGCACAGTGCAAACGCCTAAAGCTATTCTTTTTTTTTCACTTGCATTCAATGCATTCTAGTTAAATGATCAGAAAATGGCTAGTACTGCCATCTGTTATCAGTTGAAAGAAGTAAAAACATTTTGCAACTTTTCATTGGAAAAATTTTCAAGATTCTTTAGGTTAAAAAAAAATCGGGAAAAATCTGCACCTTGCAAACGGTAGAAGTTGTTGCCCCTGAAAAGGTTAAGGGAGCGATGGACCTTTATTTGAACAAATATTTTCATTGAAATATTGATTATGTTATTGCAATATATATATATATATATATATATATATATATATATATATATATATATATATATATATATATATATATATATCTTTAAGTATATAGTACCAAAATAGTTTTTCAATTAAAAATTCATTTATGAAGCTTCTACGAAGTAATTTATAAAGGGTAAGTGTAGTAATAAACTTTGAATGTGTTTTTCTCAAAACAGATTTTTCACAGATTTTAGATTTTAAAGATGCTCCTTGCGACTTAATTTTTGTTCAAAATTCACGAAATTGATAAGGGAGAATGCTGATACTGTTTACCAAGAAACTGGGGGAGCATTTTACAATTCGACTTCATTAAGGTAATTAAATTTGATTTATAACTTATTAAGAGGCAGAATTTTGATGAAAATCGGGACGGAATTCAGAAAAAGAAAAACCTCTCAAAAATTAACTACTCAAGGGGTAATAATAGATACTCAGATTTGTTTGTAATACAGTTTTAAGGAATTAAAATGCAAAATAGAGGAAATGTCTCAAAAATTAAGTCGCAAGGAGCATTTTAAAATTTTGTTTATAAATTTCAGATTTTTTAAAAAAAATCTTAAAATTATAATAAGATTGGAAATTTCTTTTAAGGTATTCTATACATTTATAGTGAAATCTATATATGTACAAAATTTCATATCTCTATGATAAAAAGTTAAAATAAATTCCACCGTTCCCTTAACTTCTTTATTTTTTTCCATGAAAAATTTCGGTAGCCTAAATCTAACATCATTTTTCAGTGTCATAGATTTCTCTGTTACTTTATATACCAGTATTATAGAAAAAGTATTGGACTATTCATATTTGATAGCTTCATTTTAGCCAAAATACATGAGATGATATTGCATTTATGTAAAAAAATATTATTAGATTAGACTCACGCTGACATACACAAATATAGATCCGGCAAACCGCTCAGTAGAGTATATACTATATGTGGCTGGTTTTAAAGGCAGATCAGTCTCGATTTTTCTTTCATTCAACTAGGGGCTTAGTCCCTAGGCTCGCTACGTTCGCTCCTCTGTTAGGGCTAATAGCGAGATACATAGGGGTGATTCTCGGGCAATGTAACAGCTTCCATCCATTTACTGTTGTCACCCTTATGCGAAGGGCTTTTCCTCACTGTTGAATTATCATCTTTAAAATTCAATTAAAAATAGAAATTTTAAGATAGAGGCTTGAAATGAGGTTTATATGAATAAGAAAGCTTTCAGCTTCCAGATGATGTAACTATTTTCATTTTAAGATAAAAACTCGAGGAGCATCGATATCACATCCACATATGGGACGATATTTCTTGAAAATCTGTGTTTCATTTTTTGATGAAAATATTAGTCTGTTTTAAAATATTTTTAAACAAATGAGGTCTAGTTTGAAAGAGAAATGTCTGTAGTCTTAGATCCTAAAAAGATCAAAATTCTACGATCATTTTTTGGCGAGTTATCGTAATCTGAAGATGAAAAAGTCAATATTTCTTGAAAAACTGTGTTTCATTTTTTGATGAAAATATTAGTCTGTTTTAAAATATTTTTAAACAAATGAGGTCTAGTTTGAAAGAGAAATGTCTGTAGTCTTAGATCGTAAAAAGATCAAAATTCTACTATCATTTTTTGGCGATTTATCGTAATCTGAAGATGAAAAAGTCAATATTTTCCCACAAAACATAAAATAAAACAAACTTAAAGTCCGACGAAGATGAGACATGTCTTACTTTGGTCCCCCCCTTTTTCTGCATTCATTGGTATCGCTCTAGACCCCATACCCCCAGCGGTTTCGGAGGAGATAGCGTGACAAGCTTTTGACAGCGGCGGCAGAGGGAGTTACTTTTTTTTAGAATAGAGAGAAACATTTAAATCAGGCAATCACAATTAAATGATATCTTATCCAATGTATTCAGGAACGATCGTTAGATTGTTACAATGTTAATATAAAAAGCACTAATATTTTACTTCTATGAAATATATACATAAAAAAATTATAATCTCTTCTGAAAGAAATGTGTTGTGACATACATGACTTAAAAAACAACACCTTTCTGTTGTTTCTTTTTTACTTATTAATCCACCGTTAGCTTGAGGCATTTAGGGAATATGGTATAAATTAGTCCCTAGACCTGATGGAGGAATTTTCTCTTCATTATCTGACGCATCTAAAAATATATGGCATTATATACATTAAGATACAATTTTTTCATCTTCGCAATATAAATAAAGGAATGAAAAATTTTAATAAAAATTTGTAATGATATATTTTCCAAATGTATTTTGAACCCCCCCCCCCCTTTTTTTTTTTTTTTTTTTTTTTTTTTTTCAGTTTCTCGAAAGACGCTTCGGAAAAAGAACTAGAAAACTGGTTTCGGTGTTTTGTTATTTTCAGACAGTAAGTGAATTACTTTCTTTACCTATGCGTTGTTCGTGTATATAGATCTTATTTCCGAGGTGTCTTGCGTTGATTCAGTGCCTTTCGAGTCTCTAACTTACTCAGTAATCACAGAATTTTATATTAGGTGAATTATTTACCCAACCAAAGAATATAATCTTTGTATTTGAATACCACTGTGCGGTCGAGTTTTAAATTCAATAAAAGGTAGCATTTTGCTTTGACATTTCCGTGTGGAAATGGCGTGACGTCATATGGTGTCAGATGTACGTGTTCTATAGAAACCAGAGATTAGTTAATAAGAATTCTTCACGCCTCCAAAAATCATGTGCCTTAAATGTTTTCCCACGACCAGACCTTTCTAATTTCAAATATGTTTATTTTGCTAACGCGGAGGCACTTGTTCTGAGACATTCGAACTTCGCGGAAATTGTTGAATACATTGCTTTCATGGTGCCACCTCAATTTTGATCGAGCATGTCACCGTAATATATTTTTTAGTTATAATATTAGTGGTAGTACGAGTAATTAGAGAGTGATGCTCATATGTATAGTTCCAAATCAATTTATTAAACCAATCATAAAACATATACAAACCACATTATTCATTGAAGATTTCCGAATTTCTATTTCATTAACACCATATATCTACATATACATTTCAAATTATCTTCCTTCCTATATCTTATCAATACATTAATTCTGATTATTTATCTAACCTTCATTCTCATCAATATCAAACTACTAACATTTTTATCTACTCCCTAACCTTGTTATATTATCCTACATTCTTAATTGCTATACATAAACACATTACAAACTTATTGCAAGATACTACTTCAATTAATATGGATATACACAAGCACTATTTTATGATAGATATTCTATGCATAAATGTAAAGATTTCACCTAATCTGCCCTATCTAATTAACTGCGCTCTCTAGTAGGCATTAGGCATTGCTAGGATAAGTCAAAATACTCTCCTACCTTGTCTGACGACACATCGACATCACAAGCCTTGTTGCGGCGTCCTCACGGCGCACGTCTCCGAGAATACACTCTCGTTGGGAGAGCGTTCGTCACTCCGAAGGTCCGTACCTCATCACAAGCATGGCTGGGGGGTCATCGGGCTCTCTGGTCCAGGGTAACAGCTGCGATCATCGGCATGCGGCGGACTCAGGGTGCTTTTCTCCGCATCTAGGCATTTGCTACGGGGGCGCGGTGGTCCAGGGGAAACGGCTGCTCCTCTCTCGCTAAATGACAGGTTAGTCGGTCGGCCTCTCCGGTATTGGGGTCTGCATCTATCTTATATCGGTTTGCTTTTTCGGGTACCGAGGACTTGGCTTGTCTCTCCGGTATTAAGTTAGCAGCCCGTCATCTCCTTCTCTCTTCCTTCGCCGTCTACAGGGGCTTATGTGTTCTTAGTGAAAGATCTCAAATCGTTCTGCTCTCTCTAAAAACTTTTCCTCTCGAGCTCAACTTCCATCATTAAATATTCAGGCCCTCATTGGTGGCCACCTTCTGTCCTATGGGTCGATCCGGGACCCCTTCATTGGCCGATCACCCATTTTATATTCCTATCTTCTCCAATCCATATTGACGGGGGCGTTCGCCCTTGCACCTGTCTGGGGTTTCTTACATTTTTGACTTCCCACGCTCTCGCCTGGGCCTCCTGTGGTTTTTCTAACGCCGGTCAACCTCGTAAATTGCCCTACCCCTTTTCTTCTCCTAACTGTGACTCCGTTTTCAGATTTTCCTCAGCTCATTATCACCAGCTGGGCCCTTCGTTAAACGCAGCTGTTGACCGTTTTCTCATTTCAATTGCCCCCTCTCAACTTGTTATCTCTCCTTGCCATTCGCATACGCAGTACATTATCCCGCTGTTCAAGGCATCTCTTTTGTCTGATTCTTTGAATTCCATTTTATATCGCCCCTTTTCTGAACACATGTCGTGTCTCCACGACAGAGCATCCCCAGGGGCGACAACTGGAGGGCTCGAACTTTTCCCCATCCACTGACATCGTGGAAGGACTTTCCGGTTTACGGATTTAAGGGGGCACACCACCTTTAAAACTTCAAAAAATAGATTTTTGGTTTTTGCTATATTCTGATTTTTGGGACATTTCTGAACAATATGCAAAAAAACCGCATAAAAAAATTCTCATTATTTCTCGAGTTATGAGAGTTTATGTAAAGCTCACTCTGTTGCCATGGCCTTGTATACTCCAACTTTAACTTCAGTTTTCTCAAATATGTGAATTTTTGGATTACGCGCACTGTTACTCCCAAAATATGTGTGATAGACACACAAAATTTTTATCAGATTTGTATTTTAAGCTTCTTTACACACTACAACCAAAAAAATTGTAAAAAAATTTTTTACACTTGAAATTGTTTTTAAAAGATTGCTAAATTTAAATTTTTATTAATTTTATGTAAATTTTTCAATTTGAACTGCATTTTTAGTATATTTTTTTTGGTTTTACATTAAACTTGAGTATATTATTAATTTAATTTGACCAAACATTAGTTTCTGTATGCATATTTCTTAATTTTATGATGCGCGAAACATCCAATGATTTTTTTTCCCTTTTTAAGTAATGCGAACATTGAAAAATAAATTCTAAGAATCATTTATGGATTTACAAGTTCTATTTTTGTATAAAATACGACTGAAAAACTGTAATTTTGATATAAAACAAAAAAGTTTTATAATATATATATATATATATATATATATATATATATATATATATATATATACACACATATACACACACACACACACACACACACACACACACACACACACACATATATATATATATATATTAATATTATTGGAGTTTCAGTAGTTCGAATTTGTTCATGTTTACGGTCATTTCAGTGTAGTCAAAGATAGTGTGCCCCGTTAACATGCCCATATCTGGCTTAGACAGGAAGTTTATTAATTGTGTTTCATGAGATTCGAGCTGAGTATTCTCCGTCCGAAGCCCAATGCTTCACCACTTGGCTACTTCGGGCCCAATCTAATTTCGAATATAAAGATATTATTCGTCATTTGTTAGGTTTGGAAAATAGCGTGTAGTTTGAATACTTTTTAATCTAATTTGATAAATTCTATCGAACTCAGAGAAAACTTCTTCAAGAGTCTCGGAAACATTGAATATCTATGGAACGTTCGTTCCTCCGTTGTCTGTAATCTGAGTCCTTTTTAAACGTCTGTGATGGCGGCGGGCCCTCTGCTTAACCCCCGGTATATTATATATAAAATTTGGTGAAGTTTCTTTTCAGTTTTGAATGTTTACCAGAGGCGAGTTCAGGTAATCAATCAAGAGGCGTGCCAGCTCTCTGGTAAACAGATGACAACCAGGACCGGATGTGCAAATGGTTTGCTGGACGTGTTTCCGGAGGTATGGAGTGGAACCGGTTTTGGACTGGTGTTCGGCTGGGCAGGAGAGAGCCAGCTAGTGTGGTGACAAGAGACGGAGAGAGACAGTGGTCCGGTGTGGACGGTTCTCGATTTTGTCTCGGACCAGCAGTTTACGTGTGCGGAGAAGCCACGTGGAGGCGACTGTGATTTGTTTGGCGGAGCGCCTTACAAAGGTGAATTAATTGATTTGGCTGGAGGCCATGCATGCACTGGAGGTGCAAAACTCATATGGAGTTAATGTAAATGTGTAAATACGTTAAAGAATAAAGGTGCTTGTTTTACGTTCCTTAATCCAGCGTATTCTCGGTGATTTCTGAGGGAACCGGGTGGCTAGGAATTAGCCATAGTTCGGCGCGCTATCGAAATAGACTGGGCAGTGAAGACGAATTGCACCCAGTATATGATAGCTGGTGGCAGCGGAGGAATTCTACGTATGTGTTTGTGAAATACGTGAGGATCCACGGAGGAGGTGAAGCAGTGGCGGAACTGGCGAGGATAGCCAAGGGAATCCGCCGATGCAAGCAGTCAACTAGAACCTGCGGAAAATACTAGCAGCAGAGACGTGTAGCCAGACGGAGTTGTTCTTAAGAAGTGGAACCTGTGCAAGAAAATTCGATCAGCGTGTACAGCTGGATGCGACAGCAGGAAAGGTAAGCTCATTTGAAATCTTCCAAAGAGGTCTGCGCGATAATTGTCGAGGGGCAGTAAATTGTGGGGTTGGAATTAGTGACTGGTTGGAATTAGTCTAATAATTCAGGGGATTTAGAAAGATAATTTCAACGCTTCTTTGAGAAGTCCGAAAGTTAAACCAGTGAAGGTTTAGTGAAAATTTGTTCGAGAAGAACAGGTGTGAAATCCTGATAGAGATCGGGTAAATGTAGTAGTCTTAGTAGACATTAGTAGTTAGTTTTTTCTAAAAGTGATTTTGGTTAATCAAAACTTTGTGAGTAAATCCACAGGGAATCTCATGGGCACGTGTTGTGCGGAAAAATAGAAGAAAAGTGTTTTCTTTTGGGTTTAATAAATAGAAAGTGTTTAATGAATTGAATTTGTGCGAGTGTTTGTAGGAAACCGCACAGTGCCTTGGTGCACAGGAAAGTACTCAGTGTGGGACAAAACGCTGATTTGAAATAGTATATTTGTATTAGTGTTATTCTAGAAGTGTATAAGCAATTTGAGTGTTTTATGCTATAAGATAATGTGATACATATGTGTTTCTTTTAAATGTTTGATAATATATTGTGATATATGTTCTAGCTATTGTTATGTAATTTGATAGGATTGCTTGTAATTAATTGTACCAGTTTATGTGTATAAGTGAAAGCTCAAAGGTGACAATATTTAGTGTCGTTATATCTAGTACCTGTCCTATATTTCTGTGTTAAGTAGGGCAAGTGAAATTACATGTGTATTTCTGTGAGCGTATTGAGTGTACATTGGGTTAGAAATAAGATATTGTGATTTCTGTGAATACTGTGGTAAATCTTTTAGTTTGGGAAAATGGAAGTTCTTCTAATTAGACAGACTAAAATTGTTCTTGTGGCTTTGGCCGATAATTTGGACGTTGAGGCGTCGATAAATGATAAAAAAATAGTAATTGTCCGACGAATCATTGGGTCGGAAAATTACAGTGAAGTAAGAACCAAGGCGTGTCTAGAAGGAATTCTAGAACAGATTAAATTAGATCGGGAAGAGAAGGATAAGCAGATGAATAGGGCCTATGAATTAGCTTTGATAAGAAAGAGAGAAAGTTTAGACGTTAGTCAGAAAGCCATAATAGACAATATTTTCGAGGTTTTCGAGTCGAATAAAGAATTCTTTGTGAGACATGATAAAGGAATCTTCGAGAGACTAGAATACGACCTAGACTGTGAGGCGAAATATGCTTTAGATCAATCAACTAGATTTATTAAATCGGGGGAATTGGAGTACCTGAGGGTAAAATTACAGGCTGTAAATTCCTATAGAGAAAGTAGAGGTTTAATAAGGAAGGCCGGAGTCACTAAAATTGAGAAAAGTGTCGAAAGTCAAATTGAGGGAAAAATTTGCGTAGAGCAAAAGGTTAAATCTCTGGGTAGAGAAAAAAATGTAGAGAATGTGTTGGGAAATTTCAGCGAGGTGGAAGCTGGGAATTTCGGAAGCGCGAGTACTCGAGGCAAAATTAAAAATAAGGAATTCTGTAGCCAGTTGGTTGCCGGAGATACTTTGAGCAGTTCGAGGGAAGTGTGGGAAAATAAGGAAACCTTTGTAATTGAGCAAGCAAGCTTAAATTCGGGTGTAGGAAATCGAAGTGAAATAGATAACTCGCTCTGCAAATCCGTGAATGTAGAGACAGTGGGGAAAATGAATGTAGATTTGTGTGAGGAAACTAGCCCTGATAGGAGGGAAATAGATAACTCGCTCTGCAGATTCACGCATGTAGAGACATGTGGGAAAATGAATGTAGGTTTGTGTGAAGAAAGTAGCCTAGATAACAGAGAAATATTGTCTCAAAGCGACTCTAACATTTGTGAGCTCGAAGTGAGAAAAGTTAGTTTCGTTGAGTCAGCCGATGTTTTAGGGGATTTGAATCTCGCATTTTGTGTAACTGACCGCACACACAGGGGGATGGACCTTTGTCCGCGAGTCCATTCATCAGGTTCTTTACAAGTGGAAGGGACTATAAGTGCATGTCAGGCTGTGATGAATGTAGTCGAAAAAGTTGAGCCGAGAGACGGTTTAGAATTTGCTCCCCAGGGAATAGACAATGGCATTCGGGAAAACACGGACCGCGAAAGGGCCGAAAGTTCGTCTAAAATGGATGGTCAGATTTTGACGGAATTTAGGGGAAACCTAAACAATGCGGCTGAGGGGGAGAGAATCCCTGTAGAAAATAGAAGGACGGGGTTTCCGAGTAGAAACATTTTGAGAGGGAGGTTACCTAAGATTGGGATACTCCATTGTAACGAGTTCAAAGGGAAATTACATCCGGTAGTGATAAGGACTAAACCGCGCCGCGAAAAGGCGAGTGGAACAAAGTGCAAGAAAGCAAAGTTTAAAATGTTTTGGGGCTTGAGCAAAACTAGGGGGAAAGGTCCGTTGTCTAGAAAGAAACCGAATTGCTTAAGGCATAGACAAAAGGTGGGACGCCAGGGTTTTGGCAAGTTCAAGAGGAAATTTAGGGGAGGAAGACATTCTGTTAAATTCAAAATGAAAATGGGTACGAGGTGCTCAGAGGGGCAGCCTAGCAATTTCGGGAGACTGATGAAAAACCGAAAGTTGCAAATATTCGCGAGGGCGAAGATTAATAGACAGGATGATTTAAGGGAGCCGTATGACAGGGTTTCCACGAAAATTCAGCGTAAGCGAGATGCTACGAGGAGGGTTAACTCCAAATTTAAAGGAATCAAGTTTGGGAAAATTTCAATTCTCAGTTGAGATTTTGAGGGTCAAGGGAGAATTTAAATGCTGCGTGAAACAGTGACCCAAAAATGTATGTGTAATAATTATGTGTATTGTTTTTTTGTTGTATGATTTTATACTAGAAAGTTGAATTGAGTAAATTGTAGTGTATAATCTTTTATGTGATGATTTTTGTGAAATCTAAAGTGCATATATGTGGGTAAAACATGACCACATAGTATGAGAATGGATTTAGGCAAATTATGTAAATTTCCTTATGTTCAATTAGTATAACGATTATGTTCAATTAGTATAATGATTTTGTTTTGGTGAAAGGTCCTAAGACGCTTTTTGTGTAAGCCGGTGGAAGGCCTCAGAAAGACTGTCATTAATATACCGCAATACAATTCTGTTCTTGTTAGAAAAAGAACCAAACGAGTTAGTTTGTTATGACTCTATGTCAGGAGATGACGTTAAAAACACATAATGAAATTGTGGAATCCTAGTGTAGAAGTAAATGTGGGCTCAACTGTGAGTTTCGGTTTCCTGGCCAATCGAGTGGAAAGAGGCCGATTGAGTCGCGCGTTTGGATAGGAGAAATTATGTTCCGTGGGTTACAGGACCAACTGAATGTCGAATAGTTAATGATCTTGTAATGCCGAATGTTTAATGAAATAGGAAGAATTACATAACTAATATTTAGTAAGAAATATAAGTTTAATTTTGTCCACTATATTTCATAATCGTTATCCACGATGATGTGTTTTTGCTTTTAGAGAAGTTTACAAAGCAATTGTGAAATTTTTAATTGGTTAATGTTGTGATCAATGTAGGTTGTGTTAACTGTGTTTTTTTTTTGAGTAATGTTTCTTTGTTTAATGTGTCTTTGAGTAATATTTTGTTTCATGTTATTGCAACTAGGTTAAGATATAGTCGATAATTGAAATATGGTCGAAATTGTGGTAATGTTTGTAATTAAGTTAAGATTAGAGTAATGTATTGTTGTACTACCTATGCTAAAATATGTTAAATGAAAGTGCTTAATTTGTTGGCGAATAGAAGCTAAACAAGTTAGGTTACGTTGTCGGCTATGACTGGCCGAAAGGTACGGGTGCTAACGCCCTTAAGTTTATAATTGAACCGAGAAGGTTATCTGCAGATAGAATGGCCTTGAGGCTATGTTTTTGTTGTTTTCAGTATGAAATTGTTAACTTAAGTTTTTTAGTGCATTATGAGTATTTTGTTTGTCTTAATCATGTATGAATTTATTATGTGCTTAGCTAATGTAATATCAGTGTAATGAATATCTGCATATCTTACTGGAAATTGAATTAATGTTTTTCACTCTCGAAAAGTATTCGGAGTGCAGGTTTAGGAATGATGTGTCCCAGACTGAGTGCAGTTTAGGGCATTTTCGAGGGAAATTTCTAAAGTAGGCGGAAAGTGACTCTAGGAAGTTAGGGCTGAAGAAAGCCAAATGGTATTGACCTCTTTGGAAATGTTTCGTGTGGGCATACCTAAAGGGACCTACCGAACTTTCCATTAGACTTTTTTATGTATAAAAAAGCCTTTAAAGGGGGGAGGAGCTGTGATGGCGGCGGGCCCTCTGCTTAACCCCCGGTATATTATATATAAAATTTGGTGAAGTTTCTTTTCAGTTTTGAATGTTTACCAGAGGCGAGTTCAGGTAATCAATCAAGAGGCGTGCCAGCTCTCTGGTAAACAGATGACAACCAGGACCGGATGTGCAAATGGTTTGCTGGACGTGTTTCCGGAGGTATGGAGTGGAACCGGTTTTGGACTGGTGTTCGGCTGGGCAGGAGAGAGCCAGCTAGTGTGGTGACAAGAGACGGAGAGAGACAGTGGTCCGGTGTGGACGGTTCTCGATTTTGTCTCGGACCAGCAGTTTACGTGTGCGGAGAAGCCACGTGGAGGCGACTGTGATTTGTTTGGCGGAGCGCCTTACAAAGGTGAATTAATTGATTTGGCTGGAGGCCATGCATGCACTGGAGGTGCAAAACTCATATGGAGTTAATGTAAATGTGTAAATACGTTAAAGAATAAAGGTGCTTGTTTTACGTTCCTTAATCCAGCGTATTCTCGGTGATTTCTGAGGGAACCGGGTGGCTAGGAATTAGCCATAGTTCGGCGCGCTATCGAAATAGACTGGGCAGTGAAGACGAATTGCACCCAGTATATGATACGTCCAATTTGAAGAAGTCGTGCTGATTTTTTTCCTGTACTCGTGAGTGTGTTATTACCTAAGGATACGTAATTTTCGTATTTACGAAATAGATGCGAATAAATGCGAATTTTGCCGAAATGAGCGAATAAATGCGAAAATTTATTTTTTTACTACTTCGGCGAAAACTCAGTGATAAAGGGCTTTTTAAGCAAAATTAGGTAATAATGGTAATAATTAATTAACATAATTACTTACCTAAGACCATCCACGGTTTTTAACTGAGAAATCTTATACTCCTTCGGATTTGCTCCGAATTTCATCTGGACAGTTTGTGCTTACTGGAATCGAACTTAAAAATCTAACTGTAAAAAATCAACCATCAAGTTTTGTGGAACAATTTAGTAGATTTAAGAACGCCTCTTGACGGCTAAAGTCAAGGGTATTTCAGCTACTTACAGTAGTTAATCAAGAGACTAAATTTGATGTTATACAGATTTTAATTGCAACGAAATGCTGCTACCTTATCTTTGCAAAGGCCATACAAAGCTATACAAAGCCTCTATAGTCCCGTTAAGTAAATGCTGAGATATTTTAGTATATACAACATAGTAATTAATGACAGAAGGCAAAGACTTAAGGTCCATAATATGGAGACTACTACAAAGTTAGCTTTTAACTAAGAATTTTGATACTTACCAATTAAGTAAAATTGTATTTTTTTAAATAAATGCAAAATTTTTGAATTAATATATAGTAGTTGGTACCCATCAAAACATGACGCCTAGATAGTAAATAAATGTACTAATACACAAATTATACTCAACACTTCATTGCTAAATAATGAAAATCATAATAATTTGCAAAAACAAATTAATGTGTTTAAGCGGCCTCGTGCTTAGTGAGTATCTAAAGCCAGATTTAAAAATGTCACTGAGCATGCGCAGAAAGCAATTTTTTTAATTGTAAATTATCGCTAATTAAACAGCGCGAAATAAAAAATTTCCACCAGGTTTAATATTATAACATAATTATCATAAAAAAATGGCAGATAGATATCTCGACAGACTCCTCGGAATAAACGTGTTTATCATTAAAACATGTCACTGAGCATGCGCAGAAACAGTGAGTTTCTAAAGCCAGATTTAAACATGCCACTGAGCATGCGCAGAAATCAATTTTTAATTGCAAATTATCGCTAATTAATAGAAATTGAGGTTACAGAAACCCAATTTGACAAATCTACAGATTACAATATTTCGCTTAAGACCAAAATTAAGTATATTAATGCAGTAGTTTTTTCTCACGGACTGCCCAAAAAGTCAGCTTAGCAACTTAAGTATATATATTGTTTTTGCAAATAAATGCGAAATTTTATAAACTGCATTTTATTTTGCAAAATTTCGATATTTTTTATGCGAAATTTACGTATCCCTGGTTATTACTGATGTCCTGTCAAAGGTTCGGAGTGTTGATCTGAACTGTCTGTTATTTTGGAAATCGCTGAAATATCTGGCGAATTAGTATTGAATTCAAGATGGTCAGGAATGGTATGGAAGGTGCCGATGTATCTGGAGAACATTTCCTGCTTTATCGATAGATATTTAAAAATTGTGAAGGGATAGCTCTTCAAATATTATAACATTTTCTCATTTGCTTGAAGATAAAAAAAGTACTAAGGGGGCACAGGACCTTGAAGCTCAACGAAATGACTATAAATATGGTCTAATTCTAACCACAAAAAACTCAAATAATATTAGAAAAAGAAATTATCTTTCTTTATGCATATAAAGTACATATATTTAAATATGTCATATATGAAAATGAAAATTATAAATCTATATATATATATATAACAGTTCCGTAACTGACTGACTCATTGACTAACTGACTGACATACAACGCACAGACCAAACCGCTGGACCAAAAGGGCTGAAATTTTGCATGGTGATTCTTCTTATAGTGTGCACTAAGAAAGATTTTTCAAACATTCATCTTAGATATTTTAAATTAAATTTTTAAGCTGTTTTAGTAACTTTTTTTAAGTTTGCATTTAAAATAATAATTTGAGGATTTTAAAATTTAAATCACGAGAAAGATCCTAAAAATTCCTTTAAAATGAGATCTTTTTAGAATCTTTACCTCCATTTTCCGATTTTTGGTGAATTTTTAAAGATTCATTTTTAGAATTTAATTTATTAAATGCTGATCACGTGATTTCTTTTCTGGTAGTTTAAATAAATTTATCGTCACGTACATAACAACTAAATAGATAAAAAATATTTTTTTTTGCTAATGCGGCAGACGATTGGACATTATCCAAAAAAATATTAAAATACAGTAAAAGATATGTTCCTCAAACTGTACTATATTCTTTAGTATGTCTTATTAGATTTAATTTGAATATTTTCTTCTACACTATTTTGTCTATAAAAATATCCCTTACGATTTTTTTATAAATATATATATATATATATATATATATATATATATATATATTTGACATTAATTGCATACATTGACCGTTGTATCTAATTTGAAAGTACTCCGTAGCGAAGTGCGGGTTTTCAGCTAGTCTATAAATAATTTTCAAATTAGTAGTTAAGAATTTTATAGGATTAACTGCTAATTTTGAGTTTGTGTGCAGACTTTTAAACTATCGATAGAAAACTGATAAAACTACACTCATATGTATATTTCATGGTACTCTACATTTTAAAACCTGAAAAATATGCAATTCTGGAATAATTTTTTTATGGGGGAAAATTATGCAAATAATTGTGATAATTTTTGAAGTTTTCCAATTTTATGCTCAATTTTTTATTTAAATAATATTATTACAATTTATTTGGTCTTACATTACAGATAAGTATATTACAAGTGTATTCTGACCATTAATTATTTTCTGTAAGCTTATATCTGAATTTTACTATGCGCACAGCACTTTATGATTTTTAATCCCCAGTTAATCATATAAAATTCCAAACTGCTAATTTAAAAATTATTTTTAGATTTATAATTTCCATTTTTATATATGACATATTTAAAGATATGCCCTTTATATGTATAAAGAAAGAAAATTTCTTTTTCGAATATTATTTGAGTTTTTGTGGTTAGAATTAGACCATATTCATTGTCATTTCGTCGAGCTTGAAGGTCCTGTGCCCCCTTGCATAGCCATTATGAAAGTATTTTCTGTTTAAATAATTAGTTTCCTTGCTTGCAAGTTTTACACGAGACATAAATTAAAGGAAATTATTTTTGAATTTACAGCTCCTTAATATGTCCGTGGTTATCTACACACCAGCCATAGCTCTGAGTGCTGTAACAGAATTCAGCACTGAAACGTCGATCGTACTCACTGGAGGAGTTTGCATTCTTTTCAGTTCTATGGTAGTATTGCTCATTTTCTTTGATGTTTCATGAAAATTTTACACCTCACTGTAATTTCAATGACATTGAAAGCAAAGTAGTGCATTCATTGTCAATATGAGTATGTAGCAAAGAGTTGATACTGTGCAAAATTAAGGTGTTTAACATCCTACGGTAAGTTGGTAGTCAAGCTGACCTGATTCGAAATACACTTTGAATGCTTCTTCGTTACTGAATCTACAACTACGTTGTAAGTAACTATAAAAGTTTTCCTAAATCAAATCAAATAGTTTGGTTGAAAAGAAAATGACTAATCACACTACAACGCAGAATGGTGATACATAATAGTTAAAAAAAAAAGTACCCCTCGATTCCAACTCGCACATATCTGGAAAGAAATCAATATTTTATTCCCCCCCCCCCCCGCCAAAAAAATTACAAAATTAATGGACAAATAAACTTATTTGAATATTAAAGTATTAAGGCAGTTTAATTCATCGTACTGTTGTTAGGGTTTAGGAACATAACGTCACCTGATTGCAAGAACTAGGTAATTCGATTCTTCAAGTTCTTGAAGATCTCAAATGTTTACTTCTTCCAGTGAGAAAATTCTCGTCGTTCTGTTTGTCTAATTATTACACTAGCCAACAGATGGCATTAGGTTAGCAGCAATGTGAGTTTTCTACTTATTGCATTCACTTCTTATGTAATCTAGCTATAAATAGCCAGATATCTCAAAAGTAATTTTTTGGAGTTACCTAGTTCTTGCATTCACGTGACATATGATACTGCAGATGTTCTTGCAGTCGAACACTTTGACTACACGTAAAAAGTAATTAAATTCATTAACTTCGATTCTTCCATTATATCATGTCATAAAATACTGGAGACTAATAGTTTACACGATCTCGAAAAATAAGGCTTTAATATTCGATGTATAAACTTGAGGCCCTGTAGGAAGAAGCCTTCATGAACTTTTATGAATTGCTCAATTACCGTGAAGAGATGTCTATTACCATTATTTTTAAAATAAAACTTCAAATATTTGTAAAACTGCAACTTATATTACCACTAGATCGATTTGGCTATCTTCGAAATATTCTCAGGACATTATGTTTATGTCGTATTTGAATATAAAATAAGATTCGAAAGTAGATCACATTACAAAGCCAACATTTACTAAACAATTACCAAGAGGATCCGCATAATTTTCTAATAATTTGAATAATTCAAATCCTCTAAATCTATATGGCTACAATGCCTTCGCGGTACTCATGAAGTTTTTCCCTGAGAAAACATCAACATTCGATGGAAAAATTTCGGATCCTATTCCCGCGTCATGTAGTCAACATTCTTGTTGTCATAAGATGAGATTACAAACATTGCAAGTTTCAAAACCCCTGGCCGTTTTTAAAGCAACAATTTAAATGCTCGCAAGTCTCGGTTTACGGGGTTTCGTTGCTTGAAACATGCCTCTGAGTAATGTGCCCTGAACATGGGAGGTGGAATAGCAACAGATGGCGCTTTTGCTGCACTTGCACTGCTTCAATGCTGTTCGTCTGATGAGTTCAGCGGAAAGATGTATACAGATTTATTTTCATTCTCGCCAGCTGGCTGTTTGTGCATATAAGTGCAGACACTAGTCTAAGACAGTGATTCTCAAACTCTTTTTCGTGAGGGTTGTCCGGGACACATAAATTTCGAAAAAATCACTTTTTTATTTTTTAACCTTAAAAAATACTTCAGAGTTTTTAAAGTCAAATAAAACAAACCGCATGTTTCTACGATGATTACATCAAAATATATTTAATTTTTTATGGTATACTGTTAGTGTGCTCCACTCCCTCTACCAGGAGTTAAATGTCCTTGACAAGCTGAATGAATGTAAACAAACGCTTTGGTTCCCTAGTTTAATATTTATTTATTTCTTTTCGTGTCGTATTGAAAGTGAAAAGATTTGATGCTTGTTGTCAGTAGTTACGGTTCATATCCACACGATTTCAAGCAGTAGTTTGAAAATACTTGAATTTCAACGAAAAATGGTCGTAAGAGAATGTAAACTACAGCGAAATTAAATTTGATGAAAACTAAAAGAAACAAAGCATTATCTGCTAATTATGTTGAAATTAAAAATGATTTAATAACAAAACTAAAAAAAAATGCTTTACATATTTGGGTAATTTCAGCAAATTTATTCCTACATGTTGAAAAATGTCCTCAAAAATGAATTATTCTGTATGCTAAGCAGCTATACTAAAAAAGTTATTTTGTTAGTATAGTCCAGTGGTCGGCAAACCGTGGCTCGCGAGCCACATGTGGCTCTTTGGCCCCTTGAGTGTGGCTCTTCTACAAAATACCACGTGTGAGCGCGCACGTACAGCGAGATTGAAACTTCGTGATGACCAGGGCCGAATTTAGACTTGCTGAGGCCCTAAGCTATATAAACCCCGTGGGCCCCCTGCTGTTTTAAATTACATCAGCTGGTGTCGGAAAAAAAAAATTAAATATGTACGCCTTTTTAATGTATGAAAATCTATTTCTTTTAATTTTTATTAAAAGTTAAAAAAGGATGTGTTTACAAAGTCACAGAAATAATTATATAATTAAAGGGTTTTAAAAACGACAAATAAGGCTCATAGAACAGAAAGTTTTAAATTAAAATATTAAAATAAAAGGTAAAAATTAAATTAATATAACAACATAATTGGTAGTATATAAAAACTTAATCTTTTATTCGGGGGAAAATTTGAGTCTCAATCAATTTTACGATGCGCTTAAATTATTTTAATGTTGCATTTTGCATATTTAAAATTATTTAGAAGTTATCGTGATATGTCGGACTTCATTTGAGTGATTTTTCTACAAGATATTTTTATATCGATTTTTATATATTTTTTGTTTTTTTATTTGAGGCCTCGGCAGATTGCGAAGCCCTAAGCAGTAGCTTTTTTAGCTTATACGTAAATCAGGCCCTGGTGATGACTGGTTTTCTTATTTCTATTTTTACATACTTAGTTGGCATTTATGTGTCTTTATCTTTAAGCGAGTGCTCTGAAGCGACTTAATGAGAAAACATTTTTAGAAAGATTAAGGCCGTCTGCACACGGGGCAACTCAAAAGTATGGAGCCACGCACACGGCGCAACTGGTTACACACCCGACGGACGGGTGTGTAACCAGTTGCGCCGTGTGCGTGGCTCCATACAATTACATAGGTTACGACTCATCACGGACTGGTTTGTGATTCGAGTCAGTTATCAGTTTCTTTTGAGTTGCTCCGTGTGCAGACGGACTTAATGTCAACGCATATCGTCGTATCTTTGCATCGTGTTTTGCAATGTATTACTTCCGAGAGCGTGTCCCCGTAGAAAACACTAGACTAGTCAAAATGGTCTTCGATTGTAACCAACCAGCAAGTCGAAGATCTTAAATTAGTTTCAGCTTTATCAATAGCAGTTGATGAGTCTTGTGACATAAATGATACAGCGCTAGTTTCACTTTTTGTACGATTTATTTCATCTACAGGTCCTCATATTTTTTTTTAAGAAGAACATTTAGAATTATTGTCGCTCAAAGGTCAAACACGTGGAGAGGATATAGCAAATGCTGTAATTGAGTGCATTGAAAAACAGCGTATTCTACTCGATAAAACTGTCTCAATTTCAACAGATGGGGCGAAAAGTATGACTGGCGTAAGAAACTGGCGTAAGGGTTGAAATGAGGTATGACTGGCGTAAGGGTTTGTTGATATTTTGAGAGAAATTCATCTAGACGCGCTTTCTGCGCAGACATTTAATCAACTAGGACAGGGATGGCGAACCTGTGACCCGCGGGTCACATAGTGACACGCGAAGCAATTTTAGACGCGAGACGATCACATTGTTTTAACATCCATTTAACTTTTCAAATTTTGATTTTCATTCGTCGGACTGAGAGATCTATAATCTAATTTGTACTAGAAATAATTTTTAAAAAATAATTGTTTGAATTTAATTTTTCCTCTTTTTGCCAAACAGAAGTCTTAAAACACTCTTCTTCAGTACTAGCGAATTCAAAAGAAATATTTGACGAAAGATTCTTCCAATTTCTAGAAATGGAGAAAACTTAAATTATCCTCTTTCGATTGGCTTCAAATTGATAACTTAGAAACGAAAATGGTTGAATTTCACAACAGTGTTGTTGTACGGAGGAATAAATTTGCAGAACTAAACGTAAAATTGGAAGATCTGGAAAATTGTGACGAATATATTTTAACAACAAGCACTGAAAATATTATTGTAACTGAATGGAACTCGCTGCCTAATTCACTAATGTCGATGAAAAACTTAACAAGAGTTCCTTTCACAATAATGTTCGGATCAACCTACGTTTGCGAACAGTTGTTTTCGACAATGAATTTTATTAAAAGTAAGAATAGAAATCGCCTCGGCATCGACTTGTCCGCTGCGTGTGTACGATTAAAAGTTATAAATATCGAACCACGTATAAATAAATTATCGTCCGAAAGACAACAAGTGTCGCATTAAGTTCGATAATTTTTTTATTTATTTTCTTCCTGATATTGACAGTTTTAAAAAAATCCTAATAAAAAGTTAAATTTGTTTTTGTTTTAAATATATATCGTATTTTTTTTTTAATTTCCGAAGGTCTTCCAAAGACAGAATTTTTTTTTTTTTTAAGTGACACGCGGTTTTAATTTCTACGGTGTCAAGACATTTTTTGACAGGCGTTAGAAAAAGGTTCGCCATCCCTGAACTAGGAGATGCGAGGCTATTGATCATATTAGTGTTTGTCTGTCATTGTTATGATTTAATTTTATGCATACTTTACAATTTAATTTTATCAATAAATAATATCGATATTAAGTATGATATCAAGTTTTATTCGACATACCTATAGTTTAACTAAGACATAAAACTTAAAGTAGAGTTTATTAAGTTAATTTTATGGAGCTCTGTGGGGTGAAAGAAAATGGTAGTGTCGAGGATTGAGAAAGGTATGTTGAGATGGTTTGGACATACAGAGATGATGAACGAATGGTGATAGACGAAATAAGCATACAAAACGAGTGTGGATGCAGAGCCCGATTATGAACGCTGGGGGCCCCTGGGCAGATGCTATTTGGGGACATTTATAAAAATTTACGGACATTTATAAAAATACATACTATTAGAAGTACTAGGTGCATACACCAAGGGGGTTTTAGGGGCCCCTAGCATCAGGGGGCCCTGGGCAAAGTCCCGATTTGCCCATGCGATAAAAAGGCCCTGTGTGGATGGAAGAGTTGAAAGGGGTCGACCTCAGCGAACGTACTTCATTCAGATTGAGGACGTTTTTAGCAAAGGCCAGCTTTGGAGTATCCTAATTAAATTAATAACAATGCACCTGCCTATATAGTTTGAGTTTTAAAAAATTTGGCTCTCAAAGGAAATTTCAATCGTTGTACTGTTGACATTTGGCTCTGTTGACTAATGAGTTTGCCGACCACTGGTATAGTCAATTATCTTTAGAGTTACTGATTGCCACGTTAACCCACGCTGTGTTAAATGTGCTGGCCCTCACCGTACCCCCGACTGCCCCCAAGCTAAAACAATTGAAACACCAGTATGCTGTAATTGCAACGGCCCACACCCTGCAAATTATAGAGGATGCCCGAGATTCCCCATTTTTTAAACTCCAGAAGAAAGACAACGCGAACGCGAACTGAAAATTGCTTTAAAGTTACACCAAAAATCTTCTACGCCCAAATAAGCAATTTGCTGCCTCCACTACCTCCTTTGACCCACAACCAACCCTAGAAATAAATAATATAATGCCCGCAATCAATAATAATTCAACCAACTTAAATAATAATATCCCGGACTCCTTCTCCTTCATATCGCAAATAAATGAAATCAACACCCTAACTACTGAAATTAAAAATCTCCTCCAAATTGATGACTTCTAATTGATTGTTACTATGCTTAGAGAAGCCGTTTGCAAAATGCGCTTAGCCAATTCCCCCCGCGATAGATTATTCATGCTCCTCGAGAGCATGAAAATCCTTACGCCGTAATGGGCCGCTTGTGTCTCTCTGCGTCGCATGGTTTTCAGGAAAGGATGAATATATATATATATATATATATATATATATATATATATATATATATATATATATAAATTTAAAATCTATACGTGCTTGCACGGCAAAAAACATTATAAAATCTTTAAAAACTAATACGTAGCCTGGCTATGGCAAAAAATATTTTCTCTAATTAAACTTTCTACTAGCCACTATCCATAAACTTCCTTCTAGTCACTATCCTTAAACTTCCTTCTAGCTACTGACAGAGTTTTCTCTCTGTCACAGTAGTTTTGTCATTTCTAGGGGATCCAAATGTCACCCAATCACTTTTCTATCCCTTTCTGTCTCCACCTTATGTCCATCAAATTATGTTCCTTCCAATCGCTAACAAGAAAGGCTCCCGAGGGCGTGGCCCAGAAGAAGCCGCCCACTACATTTCATGTTGAGCTCATGTTGAGCTGATTTAAGTACTGAAACATCACAGCGAGCATCAAAATCAAAACTATTTACAGAAGTTTAAAAAAATGCATTTTTAAGGATTAAATATCTAGGGGTAATTAGTGGTACAGCTAGCGAAAAAGTCTTCTCAGCATGACAATGCCTTAGGGCTGATGTTCAACGGAATCGGTTATCAAGTATGAAATGCTAGGGACATACTGAGGCAACAGGTAGGCATCTGGGTTTGCCAACAATCAATTTCGAGAGAACAAAGTATTTCTACATACTGCTGCAGTATGTTTTAGGAATTCGAAATTGCTGTATCAGTCACAGAGAATGAAACACCCTTTTACATTCAGGGAGGAAAAGACATACAACGAAGTAAGCGATTACAATGTGACGCAGTATATGTACGGTATTTAAATTGCAGTAAAAATACGAACTTCTCAGATCTATAGTCATATTAATACAATATAAAACAATATTCTTGTTTAATTATAGATGGCAAGATTAGAAATCATTAAGTCCTCGAAAGTCGAGGGTCGACTTCAGCATTACAGTATTGATTCCATTTCAAGCTTTATATTTATTTTTTTAATAGGGAGGATTAAAAGCTGTAATGTGGGCAGATGTTTTCCAAGCTGTCATGATGTATGGATGTCTCTTTGCTGTCCTAATTCAAGCTGTGACGGAAGCCGGGGGACCTGAAGAAGTATATAAAGCAGCATATGAAAGTGATAGAATGGACTTCTTCAAGTTAGTGCTATCCTAATTTTTTTAAATATAAATTGTATAAGAGAATAAATAAATTTGTGATATCCAAAATATAGTTTAAAGAATGGCTGCACGTTCGTAACTAATTTATAGTTCATCGTCTGGCCGTAAAGCAGTAGTGGGATTGCCACGATGAGCATTTGTGAGCTGACAATCACACCTAATGCTTCTCCCGCCAGACGATGGAGTATTAATTAGTTCGAAACATGTAGCCATCCTTTTAATTACATTACGGATTTCAATAGGTTAATTTTTTCCCCGTTTACGTTTTCCACAAGTTTCTTGTTGGTCAAAATTGCATGAGGTTTCTCACACTTTTGGCAAAAATGTCGAAATTTTTCTGAAGAAACAAAATAAGAAATTTTCTTGCAGGAAAATTCGAAAAAAAAAATGTCGCTTATTCATCTTAGTTTGTAGGTGAATGTCCTCAGAATAAAGTGCCTGATGGATAAAAATTATAAAGGATGAATAAATGCATCCTTATTGATTTACATTTTCTTTGTTCATAAACATGTATGAAAATTCATAAAAACGTAATTTTAATGAATTGAAAATTCATAAAAACGTTTTAATGAATTGAAAATTCATAAAAACGTAGTCTGTGTAAATAATCTGAATCTTACTCAGGTTTTATTTTAATTACCAATAGCTAGGCAAATATAAAGGTAAGATAAATACAAACAAATAAACAAAGGATGTACATAAAAGTGACCGAAATCATTGCCTCAAAAGTTCTCTAGAGCGCCAATAAAGCGTCGTTTCAGAGTCGCCAAAAATTGACGCACATCGACGTAGGGGAACAGATGTGTCAGACGCACTTCCCTTGGCGACAAATTTGCGCCCAAATTTTTTGTCGCCAACTTGGCGCTAAGAGGGTTTCCGCAGAAATGTTAGGCTTAAAGTGCGAAATGTAAACAAAACATGGAACAGATGTAGTAAACGTAATAAATTGGAAAACAAACTTACTGCTGGCTTTATTAAACTCATAGGCGCACACGGGATCTTAAAAACACATAAATACAAAAAATAAAAGCTTAAAAATAATCAGAAATTTGTTAGGGGGGGGGGCTGCCCCCCCCCTCCCCCGCTAAAAAAAAGTCAGTATAATGCAACTCAAACGTAGAAACGCATAACACAACCAACATGTAAATCCATCAAACCACATTTAAATTAAGCGCTTAAATTAACATTTAATTTCAAATAAACCGCAAAAAACCTTATTTAGCCTCCCACTTTATACCCCTAGCAACCCCAACAGTACACATATCTCTCAGAAATCTACATCTAATAGTATCCAAAATACGTCATTAATATTTCGCAACAACATGGCCGCCATATTATATCACGTAAACAAACGCACACGACTAGCCATTCAAACTGAGTTGCCACAAAATAACAAAATCTCGCCAAAATTGCATGGTTACCACGCCAAACACAAAATCGCTAAACTTGGCAGGGAGGTGCGTATAACACATCTGTACCGACGGGGATGGTCTCGATTCATTGGATCTTTCGAATTACAAAAAGGACAGCGAAAAAATTCCAATGCGGTGGAGATGCTCCGCCAGGCAGTTATGTCCAGTCAAAAGCCGGAACTGAGCAACAGCTTTCCGACGGGGACTATTGGGGATTGCTAGGAGATCTTCAATATTCCAACTTTACCCTATCTTGAATTTGGGATTTATAGTTTTTTTCTAATATTTGTTTGATATGTAGTTTGATAGAATGGAAAGATAGGGCTGAAAATATCTTACTCAGGCTTACACTGAACATTAGCTATACGATTTCACGCATTTTAAAAAAAAATTAAAAATCCTACTTCCATCTGAAATCTTTCGACAATTTACTAACTACAGTGTAAACATCTACATTGTCAAGAATTTTGGGGTTAAAGGACAAAATTCTTAAACGAGGTTCCCATTCATTTCGTGTAGCTTCCAAAGAGGGCAGGTAGGTGATCTTTAGCAATCAATACGGTGTAGAAGCCTCCGTAGGTAATCATGTTCACCAAGGCGTTGAATGTTCACAATGCGTACGGAGCGTTGCTTTAAGTTACTACGTTGGCTCCGAGATTGTTGACATGCCCTGTGACTGGTTTGACATAACACATGGTCAATCAATTGAGCGCTGTTATTGGTTAAAATTTTTAATGCTGATGCTATGTTACGCTCTGGATGAAACGGGAAAAGGCCATATATCCTTGAAAATTTACTCTTTTTCACAACTATCAAGCAATTCTCTAGAGTACATTTGCTTGTTTTTCCTCAGATCATCTTTGCTATATATGAACATTCCAAATATGACATTTGATTTCCACTGATAACATCTGAACCCCTTTGTCACCACGCAAACAATTTCAGTTAGACATCATAATTTCAAAGATACTATAGGAGTGAATCACCTAGAAGCAATGGATGCATGCAAGGGTTGGAACACGCAAGGAATACAACGCATTGACCTTACACATACATTTATTTGATAACCCAAATTTCAATTAACATGTCAGAGCTATAGTATTACAATCAGTTTTATATTAACAATTTTGACATACGATACCCAGAAGCAGAGGCAAACTACAGAGACAAATATGATTTTTAGAGTCTATCGGGGAGGCACTTACTATAACGGATGTATGCAACGATGATCGTAGCATCGGCTACCGGGACCCAGTATCATCTCCAGTGTAGGAACACGTTGGCGGGATATTGGAACTTCTCCACGGCTATGGGGCAGACGAGAGCCTCCGACATCTAACTCTCAGGAACCCAATCTAAAATCCGTCTCCTTCTTTTTTTTTTTTTGATTCCTTCCGTCCTTAGCGAAGCTGTTGTCCGTTTACAGGGGGGCCATTTTAGCACGCCCCTCACTTTCATTGGGCAGTGGGCTGTTTCTCTTTCAGTGGTTCCTATCCCTAATTGGTCCTTTATTATACCGCCTCTGTCGCCTCTGTCCATAGGCCATGTAGTACCTCCCCCCCACATACGTTTATTTTGTAAAACAACTTTGATTCTTCTCCTCTGACGTTTTTACTGTGGGCCATAAAATAACGACCTTGTAAACGATCTTGTAAAATATAAACTTCAGATCGCTATCACTGGCCACACCGACAGCTATTCTTCTATTATTTTTATTGGTTTACAATCCTGTATTTACCCCTGCCTCTGCATCCTTTAAGATACATTCTTTATTGTCCACACACCGTGGGGAATTACACCATTTTCACTTCTACAACAGACAACAGTTTCTACTCATACAAACAACAGTTTTCTTGATCTTTGTATGTATTGAAGAACAGTTCCATTTCACAAAGACGTATCATATCGGGGTTTCATGAGATACACGGTGTTTCATAACTTATCTATTCAATTTCAGATTCAAATAGTTTGAATTTATGAGATATTGCTTGTGAGACCTCAAAAATGTTTTCTAGCTTCCATTTATAAATAACTTAACTAGAATTAATTTGTTTCAATATGAATGAAATAATTTTTTTTTCTTTTATCCAGATTTCACGCCGATCCCCAGATCCCGTACACATTTTGGAATTCGATATCCTACGGCGTCCAGTTTGGAATAGCTCATTCTGTAAACCAGATGGAAGTCCAGAGGTTGCTGGCAGTAAAAGACTTGAAAAGTGCTCAATCGTAAGCAGCATTTTTTTCATAACATTCATAAAAATCTTGTCATTCAGTCTCGTTCTATATTTTCTTTTGATCATTTTGAAAAGTCCTATTTTTATGGTTCAAATTACTCTCTCTATTAGCTTTAACCGTGAAGGTGGTAGGGGAGACTAACTAAATTGAGAAATTTTTTAAAAGAACCATAAATTGAATTATCAAAAAATTAAGAAAAACTCTGACCTCATAAATCTTCAGGTAAGTATAAGTATATATATATATATATATATATATATATATATATATATATATATATATATATATATATATATATATATATATATATATATATATACACAACACGAAAAAAAAATCTGGTACTTTTTTTTCTTTGGCTACCTTTAGCTTTCATCACGTCATGCAATGTTGATGGCGTTATTTTCACAGTTAGTACAAGTCTTAGTTTAATACCTATTAGTCGACGTCTTATTTACATTAATTTTTGTCAAGATCTTCTATTAATAACGGGAAAGTCAAAAGAATCCTTAAACACTTCTCCACTTCAACCAAACTATCGATGTGCTTACATCTGGAATTCTAATATGGTCAGTTTTATGGGGAAAGGAAATATTATGCACTCTTAATCACTCCTTTGAATAGAAGTCCTCAGATATCTCAGAACGGTCGTCCTGGAATATGCTCGAGGGAGAAAAAATCAATAATGGATAGTTTTTGTTGTTACTAATGCCCCCTGGCTGGAAGTGTTCCTGACCGGGTCCATATAGGCTTTGTGAGCTGAAGATTTCGGCTCAGGTTTGCATTAGCAAGGATCGGATTCAGTCTTAGCTGGTGCCACCTTTATTTTGTACGAGCTTCCCCAGGGGTGACATCTGGAGGGATCGAATCCTCTCCCACCTTCTCGAATCTCATACAGGGACTTTCCGGTCTACGGATTTAACGTGCCCATATGCGGCCTAGACACGAAGGCATAGAATGGAGCTTTTCGGGATCCGAACCGAGCACCCTCGGCACCGAAAGCCGGCGCGCTACCACTAGGCGACCTGGAGACCTCTATAATAGGTAAATTTCAGGAATCAACAGATTAAAGTGCCCATAGGATTTCATTTTAGAGTTGCAGAAGGTTGCTAAACCAAAACATATCTATATATATAAAACAGTTCCGTAACTGACTCATTCATTCATTCACTGACTGACATACAAAGCACAGACCAAACCGCTGGACCTAAAGGGCTGAAATTTTGCATGGCGATTTTTCTAATAGTGTAGGGGTGCACTAAGAAAGATTTTTCAAAAATTCTTCTTAGATTTTTTTAAATTAAATTTTTAAGCTGTTTTTTAAACTTTTTTTACGTTTGAATTTAAAATAATACATTGAGGGTTATAAAATTTATATAACGAGAAAGATCATAAAAATTCCTTCAAAATGAAATTTTTTTCGAATCTTTACCTCTATTTCCTGATTTTTGGTGAATTTTTAAAGATTAGTTTTTAGAATTTAATTTATTAATTGCTGATCACGTGATTTCTTTTTCTGGTACTTTCAATAAATTTATCGTCACGTGCGTAACAACTAAATAGACAAAAAAAACATTTTTTCTTTCTAATGCAGCAGACGATTGGATATTATCCAAAAAAAAATAAATATTCCTTATGATTTTTTTATAAATATATATATATAAATGTTTTTTACATCAATTGTATATCTTGATCGTCTCATTTATTATAAATATATACATTTATTTTTTTTGGCATTAATTGCATACATTTTCCGTTGTATTTAATTTGAATGTACTCCGTAGCGAAGCGCGGGTTTTCAGCTAGTCTATATATATAAAACAGTTCCTTAACTGACTCACTGACGTACAACGCACAGACCAAACCGATGGACCTAAAGGGCTGAAATTTTGCATGGCGATTCTTCTTATGGTGTAGGGGTGCACTAAGAAAGATTTTTGAAAAATTCTTCTTAGATTTTTTTAAATTAAATTTTTAAGTTGTTTTTCTAACTTTTTTTTAAAGTTTGCATTTAAAATAATAATTTGAGGGTTATAAAAGTTATATCAAAAGAAAGATCATAAAAATTCCTTTAAAATGAAATCTCTTTCGAACATTTACCTCAATTTTCTGATTTTTGGTGAATTTTTAAAGATTCATTTTTAGAATTTAATTTATTAAATGCCGATCACGTGATTTCTTTTTCTGGTACTTTCAATAAATTTATCGTCACGTGCATAACAACTAAATAGACAAAAAAATATTTTTTTTTCTAATGCAGCAGACGATTGGATATTATCCAAAAAAATATCCCTTACGATTTTTTTCGAAATATATATGTATTTTTTTTACATCAATTGTATACATTGATCGTCGCATTTATTATAAATATATATATTTATTTTTTTTGGCATTAATTGCATACATTGACCGTTGAATTTAATTTGAATGTACTCCACAGCGAAGCGCGGGTTTTCAGCTAGTCTATCTATATATATATAAAACAGTTCCGTAACTGACTGACTGACTGACATACAACGCACAGACCAAACCGCTCGACCTAAAGGGCTGAAATTTTGCATGACGATTCTTCTTATAGTGTAGAGGTGCACTAAGAGATATTTTTGAAAAATTCTTCTTAGATTTTTTTAAATTAAATTTTTAAGCTGTTTTAGTAACTTTTTAAAGTTTGCATTTAAAATAATCATTTGAGGGTTATAAAATTTATATCACGGGAAAGATCATAAAAATTTCTTTAAAATGATATCTTTTTCCAATCTTGACCTCCATTTTCTGATTTTTGGAGAATTTTTAAAGATTCATTTTTAGAATTTAATTTATTAAATGCTGATCACGTGATTTATTTTTCTGGTACTTTCAATAAATTTATCGTCACGTGCATAACAACTAAATAGACAAAAAAATATTTTTTTTCTTGCTAATGCGACAGACGATTGGACATTATTTTGTCTATAAAAATATCTGTTGAAAAAAACAACGTTCATTTTCTCTCCTTATGCTCCTTACGGCATGCGTGCGCACACATATTAATTATGACGTCATCATATTTTTCCCCTGTACGGTAACGCTCTGTGAGCGGTAGTAGAAGGAGTATAATGTTGCTTTCTGTAACATGCTTCTATGTTATGTACCGTAAAAATGTTTCTTAGTCCTATATTAAATGTTTTGCTACTACTCTGCTGCTATTTTTACTCTGCGATACTAAATTCCCATAATATCCCTTATGATTTTTTTATAAATATATATATTTTTCTACATCAATTGTATATATTGATCGTCGTATTTACTATAAATATATATATATATATATATTTTTTTTCTTTGGCATTAATTGTATACATTGACCGTTGTATTTAATTTGAATGTACTCTGTAGCGAAGTGCGGGTTTTCAGCTAGTCTATATATATAAAACAGTTCCGTAACTGACTCATTCATTCACTGACTGACTGACTGACTGACATACAACGCACAGACCAAACCGCTGGACCTAAAGGGCTGAAATTTTGCATGGCGATTCTTCTAATAGTGTAGGGGTGCACTAAGAAAGATTTTTCAAAAATTCTTCTTAGATTTTTTTAAATTAAATTTTTAAGCTGTTTTTTAAACTTATTTTACGTTTGCATTTAAAATAATACATTGAGGGTTATAAAATTTATATCACGAGAAAGATCATAAAAATTCCTTCAAAATGAAATTTTTTTCGAATTTTTACCTCGATTTTCTGATTTTTGGTGAATTTTTAAAGATTAATTTTTAGAATTTAATTTATTAAATGTTGATCACGTGATTTCGTTTTCTGGTACTTTCAATAAATTTATCGTCACGTGCGTAAGAACTAAATAGACAAAAAAAATATTTTTTTCTCTTTCTAATGCAGCAGACGATTGGATATTATCCAAAAAAAATGCATATCCCTTATGATTTTTTTATAAATATACTAGCTGAAAACCCGCGCTTCGCTACGGAGTACATTCAAATTAAATACAACGGTCAACGTATGCAATTTATGCCAAAAAATAAATATATATATTTATAATAAATGCGATGATCAATGTATACAATTGATGTAAAATATCTATCTATATATATATATTTATAAAAAAATCGTAAGGGATATGCATTTTTTTTGGATAATATCCAATCGTCTGCTGCATTAGAAAGAGAAAAAATATTTTTTTTGTCTATTTAGTTGTTACGCACGTGACGATAAATTTATGGAAAGTACCAGAAAAAGAAATCACGTGATCAGCATTTAATAAATTAAATTCTAAAAATTAATCTTTAAAAATTCACGAAAAATCAGGAAATGGAGGTAAAAATTCGAAAAAAATTTCATTTTGAAGGATTTTTTATGATCTTTCTCGTGATATAAATTTTATAACCCTCAATGTATTATTTTAAATGCAAACGTAAAAAAAAGTTTAAAAAACAGCTTAAAAATTTAATTTAAAAAATCTAAGAAGAATTTTTGAAAAATCTTTCTTAATGCACCCCTACACTATTAGAAGAATCGCCATGCAAAATTTCAGCCCTTTAGGTCCAGCGGTTTGGTCTGTGCGTTGTATGTCAGTCAGTCAGTCAGTCAGTTAATGAATGAGTCAGTTACGGAACTGTTTTATATATATAGATAGATATAGATTAAACGTTTGTCACTTGGAGAAACGTTTAATTGACAAAACGTTTACAATATAGACGTTTACAATATAAACGTTTACAATTGACAAACGTTTATAGATACACATTGGTATCTCAAAATTAGAGTAAGAGATGAAATAAAAATACAAAAATAAAAAAAGGATTTTAAGTAAAGAATGTTTTTTTAATTATTTTAAGCACCTAAAATAATATTCAAATTAATATTACGTTACTTAATAATTGTGTGCACGTCCGCCATCTTGGATTTTTTGCGCCAACTTGGCGATTTTACCGTGTTTTGAGGAGTGGAAAAATTTTCGCCAATGTGTTTTAAGCGGTGTTTTCAAAACGCTGGACTTTGAATTTTTTTAGCTTTTTTAATAAAAACCACCTTTTTAAATTGTGAAACTTAGAAATATTTTTGAAAAATCATTTAATCGTTGGACTGAGATTTTTTTTGTCATTTTTAATTAAAAACTACCTTTTCAAATTATGATCCATATGAAAAATTTGGTCAAATGAATTTTACTTACAGATAAAATTTAAATGCCATCTATTCAGTTTGCCCTAACTCTTTGACTAATAGCAATGAATCACCAAAATATTATGCCAATATATTGTTAATTAGAAAAAAAATACAGCATTTTCGTACCACCTAAATAACTTGCAATTTAAAAATTATCTAAAATTCAGCTTTGAAAAATGTAAAATAATTATGAACCCATAAATTTATGGTGAGTAACCAGATCCTCTTTTTTTTTTTTCTTTTTTTTTTTTTTTTGGTTAGGGCATTGTGGTAATGAAATTTTACTTCAGATTTGACCTTAACCAAATATTTGGTGCATACAATAAAATCGGGACAAGGATTATTTGACCATTTATCCTGCTGTGTTGGAAATAAGAAAAAAAAACCCTTTTCCTAAACCAATAACTTAACCTTAACTAACTTTTTAACTTAGGTTCCTGGGGAGAGAGAAGTTGAACTTCAGTTATTTAAATTTATTTGTAATCCACTACAACTTGGAATTATAAAATATTTTAAAATATATTGTATTTAAAATGTAAACTGTATTTTACATTTTACGAAAAAATGATGGCAGATAATTTTTACTTCAAATAAATGAAATGGTGTATCATTATAGTATACTAATTGACAATCGATAAACAAAATTAAAAGCAACTTAAATTTAATAAGTTAACGAAAAACTGATAATGGATTCAAAAATTTTCAACAAAAAGACTCTTAGTTTTAAAAATAATTTACTCTTTTGAGTATAGTCAATTTGACTCAGATTTCCAGGTCAAGGCCAAGGTCTGACCTAAAATTATTATACTCTAATTAAAAGATCACATCAGAAATAACTGTTTGATCTTAAAATTAGAGAATTTGACATTGGGTTATTTTTACCAGAACGCAATAATTATCGCCATGCGAAATGCGCCAAACCCTGGCGGGAAAATCCAAGATGGCGGCCGTGCACACAAATCTAGAGTATCCCCCCTAACTTTATTTCTACTGATCAGATATACATAATATATAGCCTATGTCCATCTGGAATAATGTACCTTTCAAACAGTGAAAGAATTTTTCAAATAGGTGCAGTGGTTCCGGAGATTACCCTCCACGTACAAAATCTGCTCTCTCTTTATATATTAGTATAGATATATATTTTACATCAATTGTATACATTGATCATCGCATTTATTATAAATATATATATTTATTTTTTGGCATAAATTGCATACGTTAACCGTTGTATTTAATTTGAATGTACTCCGTAGCGAAGCGCGGGTTTTCAGCTAGTATATACACTCATGGACAAAAAAATTAGCGCACCAAGAAATAATTGCGGGATCGTAACGAAACTTGCAATGAAGGTACATGTCGGGGAGATATGCAAATGATTAGAAATGCAGCGTGATTGCGCATTACGTATAGCCGGTAGAGGGCGTTGAACATCGTACTCTGTGGAGTATAAAACAGGTAACCAAAGCTTGTTTGAGTGTGCTGAATCATTTACTAAGCAAGAGCTGAGATAGACATAACATTACGCCGTGTTCGAAGACAATATAAGCAGTTGTCGCAGTTTGAGAGCGGGAGAATCGTCGGGATGATGGAAGCTGGGTCGTCAGCTAGGCGAGTAGCTCGTCAATTAGGCCGCTCTGATTGTGTTGTGAGGAGGTGTTGGGACCAGTGGACCCGAGAGGTGTCATGTACACGAAGACCAGGCTCAGGACGCCCTCGACAGACCAGTCGTCGAGAAGACCGCCACATCGTAAGAAATGCACGCGTACAGCCAACTGCTTCATCGGCCACCATCCAGGCACAGGTAGCACCTTCACTAGGGGCCTCTGTGTCTTCTAGAACCATACGAAGGCGCCTGGCTGAAGGACAGTCGGTATCGCGGCGCCCATTACGTGTGCTGCCCTTGACGCCCACCCATCGACGCCTCCGTTTGGAGTTTTGCCGCGCACGAGGAAACTGGACTGCAGCGGAATGGAACCAGGTCGTCTTTAGCGACGAATCCAGATTCAATCTCGGCAGTGATGACAATCGTGTTTGTGTGTGGAGAGCCCGTGGTGAACGCTTCAATCCTGCCTTTGCTGTACAGCGACACATCGCTCCCACAGCTGTAGTGATGGTATGGGGTGCCATTGCCTACAATACACGATCACCCCTAGTATTGTTCCGTGGCACCATGACAGCCCAGCGGTATGTTCATGAAATCCTGCAACCACATGTGTTGCCACTCATACAACGGCTCCCAGGAGCCATTTTTCAACAAGACAATGCTCGGCCTCATACGGAAAGGGTGTCACAAGACTGTCTCCGCACTGTTACTACCCTTCCTTGGCCTGCCCGATCCCCAGATTTGTCTCCAATCGAGCATATCTGGGAACATTTGGGACTACGAGTTGGGCATCCCATGAGTTTGAACGAACTAGAGGCAAGGTTAAAGCAAATATGGAACGAAATGTCTCATGACATCATACAGAACTTGTGTGACTCAATGTCCGATCGTATCGCATCGTGCATTCACGCTAGAGGGGGTCCAACGGAGTATTAACTCCTCCGTTCTTTTGCCTTTTTCTCTGAAATAAATTATCCTTTTTCTTTGATTTTCTTATCATTTGCTTCTATCAAAGTAGTCATTACGTATGTAAAATTTCGTTTCATTTTGACGACTCCTTCTTGGTGCGCTAATTTGTTTGTCCATGAGTGTATATAAAACAGTTCCGTAACTGACTCACTGACTGACTGACTGACATACAACGCACAGACCAAACCGCTGTACCTAAAGAGCTGAAATTTTTGTATAGCGATTCTTCTTATAGTTTAGGGGTGCAATAAGAAAGATTTTTGAAAAATTCTTCTTAGATTTTTTAAAATTAAATTTTTAAGCTGTTTTAGTAACTTTTTTTAAGTTTGCATTTAAAATAATAATTTGAGGGTTATAAAATTTATATCACGAGAAAGATCCTAAAAATTCCTTTAAAATGAAATCTTTTTGGAACCTTTACCTCAATTTTCTGATTTTGGTGAATTTTTAAAGATTAATTTTTAGAATTTAATTTATTAAATACTGATCACGTGATTTCTTTTTCTGGTACTTTAAATAAATTTATCGTCACGTGCATAAAAACTAAATAGACAAAAAAATATTTTTTTCCTAGCTAATGCGGCAGACGATTGGACATTACTTTGTCTATAAAAATATCCCTTACGATTTTTTTATAAATATGTTATTTTACATTAATTGTATACATTGATCGTCGTATTTATTATAAATATATAAATATATATTTATTTTTTTGGCATTAATTGCATGCATTGACCGTTGTATTTAATTTGAATGTACTCCGTAGCGAAGTGCGGGTTTTCAGCTAGTATATACACTCACTTCCTAAAGTTAAGCACGGGGAGGAAAATGTTAATTTCCGTAAGCCAATCTGAATTAAAGAAGCTGAAATTTGCTGCAAAGGTAGAAGGAATTATGCAAATATGTTAGGTAACAGCCAATTATGGTTTCGCGTCGAGAAATATGCAAAACAGGCAGTCGTATAAGAAGCCGGCGTTGGGAAGGGTTACAGGAGTTGCATGTAAGTGCTGATGACAGGTGTTTAGAACATTTGTACGATTTGTTTTCAAGCTAGACGTGTTTTTATGGCTTCCAGAAGACGAATGGAGGATTCCGAGCGCTGTCGGGCTGTCGGACGCATTGAAACAGGACAGTCTATCACAGATGTTGCTCTTGTCTTCGGCGTTCATCATTCCGTTATTTCACGATTATGTAAATAATTCCAAACCAGCCAAACAGTTGTCCGAAGACCTGTAGCCGGTCGTCCAAGGGTTACGACCCCCTCGGAAGGTCCATATATTGCTGTTGTGCCAAGCGGAATCGAAGATCGGCCTCCACACGTGTGACATCTATGGTTGCAGCGGTCATTGGTAAGACGAAATCAGCCACTACTGTTCGTCGAAGGCTACACATGAATGGTCTGTACGCCCGGGTACCACGAGTTTGTGTTCCTTTATCCGTCCAATCCAGAGGGGCAGGATTAAAGTGGTGCCGCCAACATGTAAATTGGACTGTATCTGATTGGAGCAACGTTATGTTCACAAATTAGTCCAGATTTGCCCTACAACCCGATGATAAGCGTGTAAGGGTCTGGAGGGAACAAGGCACACGCAATCGGCCCGAGAACATCACCGAACATCACGCATTCCGCGGTGGAAGCATCATGGTCTGGGCAGGGATTTCATTGGGATATCACACCGACCTGCACATCTACAGGCGAGGTTCTGTGACATGCTGTACGGTATCGAGATGAGGTCCTAGACCCCACTGTGAAAACTGTATGCTGCAGCAGTTGGACGATAATGCCCGTCCCCATAGAGCTGTCATCGTTGACGACTTTCTGGAGAGGGGATTGCGCGTATGAAGTGGCCGGCTTACTCACCGGACCTTAATCCAATTGAAAATCTTTGGGATGCCCTCGGCCGTGCTGTATGTAGACGTTTCCCCCCTCCAGCCACTCTCAGAGATTTAGAAACTGTCCTACAGGAGGAATGGCGATTACTGGACTCTGCGGTGGTTGATCACCTCGTAACAAGCATGATCACACGCTGTACACTTTGAGGGGTGATCACATACCCTATTAATGTCGGTTTTTGCATTTTTGTTTTGCATTTAAACATCATTTTGTTAATGACGCAAATATGACGTCATCTTATACTTTATGAAAATTCGATATTTTTTTTATCTCTATATGTAATTCTTTGTTTCGTTTCATGAATAAACATAGAGCTACTTACTTGCAGCATATCATGTCAATCAAAGCAGTACTTGTCCATTTTTTCTCATTTTACCGCTCCGTACTTAACTTTTGGAAGTGAGTGCATATATTTTAATGTAGTCGCAGATTATAACTCTGTTCTCTGAGGCTTGTCACAGCAGGTACTAAACTGATCCATTGCTTGTTACTTGTTTCTACTTTTTCTTTCCGTTAACCCCCTCACTCTGGAATATGGTTTATCTGGATTCATCAGAAGACAGGATTTCCCCCTTGTATAACCATTTTATATTTATATCTCCAGAAAAGTGGTGTTCAGTCTTCCAGGACCGAGGACCACAAACATAAATTTTCTTACGCGGTATACATCAGTAAATCATCAATGAAATAACGGTCCTCAACACCGCCGAATGAATAGAGCCGGAAGCAAGGTCAGTAGTAATATACTTGTACTTCAGCAAACAGGAGTAATACAGTACTTGTGAAACACTACACTAAAAGTAAAATTAATTGTCATTAAATACTCGCATTGTATAATGATTGCGAGTCAGAGCAGTCATTATGAGAAATTTCATATTTTTATTTCACTAAAGCTACACAGATATGTGTAAACCGCGATTTGCATAATATCTACTTCGTGTTTTCCTGCTAGAAAAGTGCATTTATTGTTGATTTTACGCTCTTCGTACAAACACTATTAAGCTATATCGATGAATTTAAGGTTTCTTTTATTATCGTTTCCAGATAAATATAAGATCTGACCACTTTAACAATAATGATTTAGAGACACGTCATATTTAATCTTGTTACCAGGAAAGAATTGTAAAACCTTGGAATAACACATTACGAACTTTCCGCTGATAAGAGCAATGATGAATTAAATGATAAAGAAGAAAAGAGTGAACATTTTCCCCCCGACTCTCTTGCTCAAAGACTCTCAGCCTTTCTTTCTCATTTCTTTTCAGATTGCAGGTAATTAGCCTTTTTTCGTTGCATTTTCAAATTTTAACAACGATTTTAACTTAAAAGACCTAGACACGGTATACAGAGTGAATCTGAAAAAAATGGGCAAAACTTTACGGGGTGATAGAACGTAGCTATACGAGCAATATTCGTCTAGAATGTATGGTCGGAACGCAAGCGTTGAGAAGTTAAAAGGTAGTTTTCCCAAAGTCACATTTAAAGTATTAACACAAGAATGAAAGGAGATACTTCAGAAAACATTTTATTAACAGGAATGTAATTGATGTACATGCTCAAAGAAATTGCTCAAAAGAGCTTCCGCCAGCTGTAATGCAGGCTTCACACCTGCGGGAAAGGGACTGACGCACATTTGGGAAGGCACCAGGTATCTCCAGAATATCGCCGGCAACAACGGCGATCCTGACGACTAGTTTATTGGTTTCATTATTGGTTCCATATTCGTTTCAATGGGGCACTCGTAGATTAAGCTTTCCATGTGGCCCGACAGAAAAAGGGCCAAACACAAGAGATCCGGTGATCTTGGTGGCCAAGCTATGGGACCACCTCGACCAATCCATCCGCGTGTTACAGGAGAAAAGAATGCAACCCTATCGTACGCAGAAGGTACAAGCTTTGTCACCGGTGGGCTATCAGCCACGTGATTTCACACATTGGTACCTTCATCGGAATGCAACCGGATTTCGATGCACATGTTCTGTTTATAGACGAGTGCACTTTCACTCGCGAGGGCGTTTTTGATACCCGCAACTCACACACGTGGGCATCTACGAACCCGTATGCCACACGTCCTCATTCATTCCAGCAACGGTTTTACGTAAATGTTTGGGCAGGGATCCTTCATGACCATTTGGTTGTCCATACCTTCTGCCACACCGTCTGGACGGCGAATCGTATCACACATTCGTACGAGAGGTGTTGCCGGAGCGATTCCAACCCCCATCAGGTCGAGAATGTGGTTCCAGGACGACGGTGCGCCTGCACACTTCAGCTTGGATGAGCGGAACACTTTATGGCGCATCTACACACAAGCGAATCAGCTCCCCCCGTCGCCTCTTGACACATTTTGGCGCCGATTAGTCCCCCCCCCCCCAACGTGGGGGAACTATTTCGCGGATTTGAACTTTGTCTTAAAACCGCCATCCGATTCGGTCTGAGTACGATTTTTAAAGGCACGAGGGACGCCATAAAACCTCCTCTCGGCGACGGGACCAATAAATCACTGCTTTCCCCTACACTTCGTTCTCTGTTTCGCGAATGTGTGCTTCCAGGGTTAGATGCAACGTTCCCAGGGCGATGGATGGGTCGAGGTGGTCCCACAGCTTGTCTACCAAGATCGCCGGATTTCTCGTGTTTGGACGTTTTTCTTTGGGGCCATATAAAAAGCCTAATTTCAGTATTTGGCCAAGTTCCAAGCCTCATTTCAGTATTTGGAAAATACTGAAATGATATGCTCAACGATTAATTGGAAATTTTTTCTTGAAATAAATATTTGTAGATGTTTCTACTAAACTTTTATCATTTCAGTGTTTGGAAAATACTGAAATGATATACACGACGATTAAATAGAAACTTTAATTCTTGAAATAAAATTTTTTAGATGTTTCTGCTAAACTTTATCATTTCAGTATTTGGAAAATACTGAAATGATATACACGGCGATTAAATGGAAACTTTTTTTCTTGAAATAAATATTTTTAGATGTTTCTACTAAAATTTTATCATGTCAGTATTTTGAAAATACTGAAATGATATGCTCAACGATTAAATGGAAACTTTTTCTTGAAATAAATATTTTTAGTTGTTTCTACTAAACTTTTATCATTTCAGTGTTTGGAAAATACTGAAATGATATACACGACGATTAAATGGAAGCTTTTTTTCTTGAAATAAATTTTTTTTAATGTTTCTGCTAAACTTTATCATTTCAGTATTTGGAAAATATTGAAATGATATACACGGCGATTAAAAGGAAATTTTTTTCTTGAAATAAATATTTTTAGATGTTTCTACTAAAATTTTATCATTTCAGCATTTGGAAAATACTGAAATGATATACACGAGATTAAATGGAAACTTTTTTTCCTGAAATAAAAATTTTTAGATGTTTCTACTAAACTTTTATCAATTCAGTATTTGGAAATTGTTGAACGAAGTGTATTTAATCTTTATGTAACTTCATTTAATTGGGGATCATCCTTACTTATTGAAATGAATATTGGTTTCAGAGCTTCTCTGTGGACATCTCTTCCTTCTTTTGTAATGAGTTTTTTGACAACGTCCGCTGGTTTAGCCTTGTATGCGGTATTTAAAAACTGCGATCCCCTATCGAAGGAGGGAGGAGTTGGACTCACAAAATCTGATCAGGTATTTGAGTATCATCTGTATAACAGCCTAAACTCCTCGAAGATAATGATTAATAATTGCAAGATAAAAAGAACTTTTTATATACCATGTTTTTAAATTTTCTGTTGAATCATATAAACTTGACAATTCTATGTATTTATAAATAATTAAAAAAATTTTTTTTGATGAATTATCCCATCAACTTGAAAGAAAATGAAGTTGATTGGAAGTTAACTGTGGCAACGATTTTTTTATTGGGGGGTATATTTTAAACTTAATAATATTATATTAATTACTAATTAAGTTAGGTTTCAGTTAAATTTAAGTACAAAAATATTTGTCATTAGTCATAGTGGTTAGTCCATTATAAGACTTGCGTTGTGTGTAGCAATAACCCAAAATTATAATTAATATTTACCCTAGGTTCGACTTACTGTTGCATCACTGTGGTGATTAATGAGCCAAAAAGAAAAATGAAATTAAGTTCAATAAAATTACCTCCCGATCATTGGAGTATACCTAGAAATAAAATTACTTCACCTAAAAGATAAAACTTCAAAAATTCCAATCTGCTGAAATAAAAAAACCTAAAGCTAAAAATTAGAAAATTAATTCAAAGGCAAAGACCGACATGACAAAGATATACTTTAACATAACAAATTTATTCATTCCGATTTCCTTCACAATATTACACAAATAGCTTAACAAAAATGGTTTAAACACTTGAGGATTCAATATCTCCTCCCAATAAACTTATAATAATCACAAAATTCTTGCTTGCCTACAGTACAATTTGCTATTAGTATAACAGTTATTATCATAGTGGCTGGTGAGAAAAAAACCTCGTCTAAATGAAAAAGTGATGAAAAAAATCAAAAGAAAAACTAAAGAAAAATTCAGTAAACAAACAAAAAAAAAAGGAAATTAAAATCATATTACCAAATTAAATGCTGCAGCATTAAAAAAAGGCTATAATTTTACTAAATCATGAGAGGAGCCTTAACGCCATTTTCTAAAGCGTGCATGACGCCAAGACATGAACGTCGTCGGACCTTTCCGTTCAGCCCTCATCTCTCCATCATGGGTCTGGAGTCCACTCCCAGCCTCTTGGCTCGCCTCCCCTATATTATCTTTCGCACCCTCCGCCCCCGAGTAGACGCTACGTTTTTTCACCTTGGATTCCGCGAGGAAGTAAGAAGGTCCAATGCGCGCCGTCAATCTCGGACGAGGAAAACGTTGAAATTCTGCAAATGGCCGAAGAAATCTTTTCTTCGACTCATCGTTGATATTTTTTCATCTTCTTATTTCACATAATAATTGTTGGTTACTTATTTCCTCCTTGAAAACTTACAGGCATCTACGAATCACTGTATTCAACCGCGTAGAGAGCGCTCTCGTATGCTGCTAGGCTCATCAACATTCCAAACGTCCCGAACGGGGAGGGTGTCCGTGACCAGTCGCCACCGGATGTCTCGGTTTACAATCAACTGACAAAAAGGGGGTTCTCAAAAGGAAGGATTTAACTTTAAAAGATAAAGACACTATAATTTTGCATTCATTCATTAAATAAAAAAAACCCCAAAATTCACCAGCGTACCATAATACGTACCAGCCACCTCACAATTATTTCAAAATAAGGCTTATTAATTTATCAATATTTTAACAATAAGGTATAATATGTGATGATCTATTTCAATTTAATTCTTCACAATGTCAAAACATTTAGAGAAACTTGCGCACACTTCTCCAAATGCGATGACATTAATCAAATCAATTAATATTTGATCACCAGAAGTTTAACCCTCACATATATTTAACAGAGGCTTAATAAATTTATTTATACAAAGCATAACCGTTACTAAAATTTACTTACTTACTTACTTACTTTATTATCTCAATCCCCGATATTAATATAAACGTCAATTATTTCTAAAACTATTAATTATCATCACAACATAACTTGCGTTTAACTTTTAGTTCCCGTCCCGGCCGATAGATAGCTGCACCAGTCTACAAAGCAAAATTATCTGAAAATAACTGAAACTGAATTTAATTCTGCTTAAAGATGGCTAAAAGTATTAAAATAATGCATTGTCATCGTGTTCTGAGCTATTCTAAAAGTTTCAAATGTCTAGCTAGTCTGGAAGTTAGTTAAAATTCGATTGCAAGATTTGTACGGGACAAACACACAAACACGCAAACACACAGACACACAAACAAACAAGAAAGCGAGTTAATAAAAACATGGTAAAAATTACAAGTATCATCATTACAGTTTAAATATTCTAACTATTAAAAAATTCATCGTGTAGAAAACGCAAAATAAATATTTTTTTTAATATCCAATGGCAATAGTGTGGACATAGAGTTGTTACAAAAATGAATGAAGAGAATATCTTATTTCCCAAGAACCTTTCACCTCCCAATATTTATAAGTCAAGGTAGCATATAGCGCCTTGCACTGGAGAAAATAAGGATATTTTCATGACTATATCAAGTCCACAAAGACAACAATTAGGACTTGGGTAAACGCAAATTCCAAATAAATGTCCCACGCGATAGTCAAGACCAGCCAGGAGCCAAAAAGTTGCGACAATCCCCTATCGAGGTCTGTATTTTATCACTGTATCTCAGGTCTTTGAAGTGCTTCGGTTTCTTTGAAATTGCTGATGTTTATTAAAAAGGTTTGGCTGAATTAAAAGTTTTCTTGCTGTTGACAACGTACGAAATTTTAGAGCTTCTTTTTCGCCAAACTTATAGATTTTCAATTAGCAGTCACGATTTGAGCTTCTCTATTACATATTAAAAGCTTCATTTACACACTATAGGAGGAGATGTTTCATCCCGTGTAAAGGCATGCATTTCAAATAATGTTGAACACTAATTAGCAGTAATTCTGATGAGCAATCCACTCTGAAACAAATTTTGAAGCAATATCTTCGAGGGAAGAGGGGCTTCTAACATCATCAGGGAAAACGCAAAACTACCACTTGAAGTTATCTACTTAATCCAGGTTCATATCAAATAGTTTTAACGCCTTCTCTGACACTTAGTTTAAAATTAAATTTTACTTCTGTCATCTGAAGTATTTTTTATCAGTTATTTGTTGGTAAAATTTACTAATACCCCGAGAAAGAAAATCTTCAACTTTGTCAGTATTCCAACGTTTCTTTTAAATTTGAAGTCCACAAAACATTCTGTAAAGACTTAGTTTCAGTTCAAGTTTTTTAGTTTCATTCACGACTGTTGCTATGTTGATATAATTGCAGATTGTTCCTTACTATATCGTAAGCCGTTTAACTGAATACCCAGGACTACCAGGTTTGTGCATCTCCGGGATTCTGAGTGCTTCTATAAGCTCTCTATCGTCAGCTGTAAACTCTTTATCGACTATATTTGTGAATGACTTTCTCGGAGTCTACGTGAGCCAACAAAGATTATCTAAACTGAAAATCAATACCATTGCAAAAGTATTAGGTAAGAATAATATCTCATCTGTAAAATTTTCACCGATCATAAAACATACTAGTTGGTACCCGTCAAAACATGACAGCTAGATAGTAAATAAATGTACTAATACACAAATTATACTCGACAAATCATTCCCAAATGTTGAAAATCATAATAATGCACAAAAAAAAATAATGTGTTTAAGGGGACAAGAGACCTTCAAACTTGAATATTTAAATTTTCAATTCTTAACTTTATATCCCAAAAGAGAATAATTTGTATTCTTTTTTACAACATTGAAGACCCTGAGAATTCAAAAGAAGGATTCTTTGGCAGAATATTGACTAGTTTTCAAAAAAAATTTCAAAATTTTCTAGCATTTTTCAAAATGTTCTAGGTGTATTCCAAATCATTCAAAAATCTTAATATTTTTAATATAAGTTTACCGTACATTTATAAACATAATTGCGCAATGATTTTTTTTGTATGACTCTAAAGCCATTAATAATTATTTTTAAATCTGCCTTTTGTTTTCTTTATGTTTTCGCTTTATTTCATGATCTATAGATTTGAAAAATATTGGTGGTTTCAAATAATGATGCACAGGTTCTTCGAAAACACTTCAATTAACAATCCTGAGACATTTGGAAATAATGAGAAAAAAAGTAATGCACGGGGAGCATTTTGAAAAATTCTAGCATTTTTGAAGAATTTTTTGATAAACAAGTCTTATTCTTCCACAAAATACTTATTTGTGAATTCAAACTGTCTTCAACGTAGTAGGAAAGAATATTAATTATTCTCATTTTGTATATAAGAGTAAAATATTGAAAAATGAAAATTACGATGTTAAAGGTCCTTTGTACCCTTAAGCGGCATCGTGCATAGTGAGTATCTAAAGCCAGATTTAAAAATGTCACTGGGCATGCGCAGAAAGAAATTTTTCTAACTGTAAATTATCTCTAATTAAACTGCGCGAAATAAACAATTTCCATCAGGTTTAATCTTATATTTCACAAACATAATTATCATAAAAATAAAAATGGTAGAGAGAGATCTAGAGAGACTTCTCGGAATAAACGTGTTTATCATTAAAACATGCCACTGAGCATGCGCAGAAATCAATGTTTTAATTGTAAATTATCACTAATTAATAGAAATTGCGGTTACAAAAACCAAATTTGAAAAATCTACAGATTACAATCTTTCGTTTAAGACCAAAACAAAGTAAATTGATGCAGTAGTTTTCTCTCACGGACTGCCCAAAAAGTCGGCTTAGCAACTTAAATATATGGATATGAATTCGTTAGTATTACAAATCAAGTATAGTCAAAACTTCTCTAGTCGGCCACCTCTATTAGGCGGACACCCCGCCATATTTTGTTCAGAACTGATTCAATACACTCTATATAGTCGATGTTATTTTACCCCCTTATCCGCGGCCACCTCTGAAAACGGCCACTTATTTTCGAAACCATGACTGACCGCCATAGAGAAGTTTCCACTATTTCTAAGTTCAAACTATGTTATGATCGGCAATAATGTCACTGAAAATTTGATAAAATTAATGACATCTCCATAATTAATCTCGCTAGTATTTGCGAAGCTGTTTTCAATCGAATGTCAAATCTCTCTCTCAGGATGTAACAATTACGTAAACCTTACGAAATCTTAACGATACCTCGATTTTACCACAAAATATCTTTTGGCACATGTACGTATTATGAATCGACTGAAGTGATTTGCTTGAGAAAAGATTTAAAAGAAGTATCATAAGGAAGACAAAAGTTTTAGTAACAACGGGGAAAGTTACATAAGACTTTCTGAATACCGTAAGATGGGATTACTTTGTAACTGCAGGGGTAACTTTGTGACACATAGTAATTTTTTCGTATTTCGGATCTTGCGCCGCGCCCGTGATACCGGGTAGGCAAAGAGCAGCGCCAACAGCTTGTCCGACATACAGAGACACCCAGTGGACAGTGTCCGAAGCTTCTACACGCCATTTGTCTTAGCTGGCTTGTGTATTGTTCAAACCTGTTGTCAAGCTATTGACTCAAAGTTCGGAAATTTTGTGTGCTGAAGGGTAACACCTTATACAACCAACTACCACAGGTAATTATTTTTTTATTTTCAATATGACGGTTAGATTGTGGAGCAATATACCTTTTGTGTAGTGATATTTCCGAGAGATATGGGAACATAACCAAAATATCGAAAGGTGAAGGGGTTACTTTGTGACTCATTGACATTGTCACAAAATAACCCACAAACCTCCAGCAGCTCCATGTTGCGTTTTTCCTTCCTCTAAAATACCACTGCATTGAAAGAAGTATTGACTATCTGGGAAAAAAACTACCCGAAGGAGCAGAATGTGCGGAAAGACGAATTTCGTAATCTTCTCAAAGAACTGATGGCTGTCCTGTGCACCCGAGATCTCTTTGATGTCAAAGATATAGATAAAGCTATCCAATATTTGTAATAGTTATATATAATTGTGTATCAAGCTTTTGATAAGCGTTTTACTGTCTAACTTTGTGTCAAGTAATTTTTCCTCTTGGATTTCAAGGCGGAAACACAGATGTCACAAAGTAGTCCCACTTGGCGGGGCAACTTTGTGACACATTTTAACTTTAATTTCTCAATGGTCATTAAAGATCCGGGTTAGCGCAATTCATTATTAGGTAAGGAAAGGATATGCCAAAGTTTTGCAATTGTTCGTTTTGGGCTGCTTTTAAAACTGATAAGCTGGCACAGGAAAGGACTTAAAATCTGTTACAAAATAACCCCATCTTACGGTATGCTTGAAGTTTATTCTATTTAAATCTATTTATTTTAGAATATATTTATTCTCTGAATTATTCATTCATTCCTGTAAGATTCAGGATTTTGCTTCTTATTTAGGTAAAAAGCATAAATTCGTTTAATATTTCCTAGAGTTCGTAAAAGTTTGCTCTTTTGTGTAAAGACATTTTTCTTATTGAACTTAGAGGGGCAGGAACTCCATTAAATTGTTGACTTTGCAGAGAGCCAACTTTTGACAAGAGATAAATTTATTCAAGCATCTATCACATCGGACATTCCCTCGCGTACTTCATTTTACGTATTTAGAGCTCTACTATGCTGTCATATAAAATATACCAAACTATATTTATGGTACTGATGACAGGATGAATCTTCGACGTATCTTATTAAAAAAGACCTACCTTATTAAAATCGGAAATAAGTTATAAAAATACATTTCACTCATTCAGGAACTTCCTTTTAGCAAATTTCATAACTAGAGCAAGTTTTATCCTAAACTATATTTTCCATACTGGTTTGCACATTTTCTTCATAATTGCCTGATATTATGATTGAAAACTATATACAATTGTTTGAATGCAATATTTTCCTACAGTTTTAGTGGAAGAAGCATAACTTCCTCTGGAAGGTCCGAAACTGTTGTCTCTTTGAGCATTATTCATTTCTTAATATGTTGAGATTTCTCTGATAAATTTCACTTTTTATTTGAAATTTTCGATAAAGGTATTTCCATGTTTAAATTCCCAGCAGAAATTTTTCAATATACTCCTTCGAACTGGAATATATTTAAACTGCATTTTCTTAAAATAATACCCAGTTCTCGAATCTTAGACCCTTATTTTTAATATTTCAGTTTAAAATATGCAAAAAAATATCATTTATGCAAGTTTTTGACTAATAATCGTCTTAACAAATATTGTTTTTAAATCTTGCTTTTGTAAGATCATCATTTAAACTGTATCTTTCCGTTTAATTTTTTCCAAGGTTTTAATCGAATCAGCATTTCGTCTGTAAAAATTTTAAATGGATTTTTACGCGATGATCACATTAACTTTTCTGCTTGTAGAAGTTTTGTGGAGTCAGACGCCTTCAGCATATATCCTGCGGGAGGTGCTATGTGATATTGTATTAAAGCATGTGCTCGTTCATTATATGCTAGTGTAATCATTACAAAATATTTGCCAAACAAATGTTTTGATACGATAAAGTGAATTTTTCTGAAAACTAAAAAAAATTGAGTATTGAGATTAGAACTACATATTTCTCTCTTTGTTTTTTTTTTCAGTTGTTTTCCATGGTATTGTCATAATTGGATTAGCTTTCTTCACGTCTAATTTTCAAAGTGTGCTTCAAGGAGTCGTGGTTCTAGATGGCATGCTCTTGGGTCCGACACTTGGCTTATACACATTGGGCGTGCTGACGCAGTCTGCCTCTGAAACGGTATTTTCTTTATCACCGTGAAAGTAAATATATTCCCAAAATCTACAGTTCATTGATTTTTGAAATAGTTTCTCAAAATTTCCTTATTTTATCTATCTATTTTTTTGGTAATATTTTCCCAGTTTAAAAAAATGGTATAACCAATAAATTTTTCTAGGTATTTAAAGCAGCCATACTAAAACTTTTTTTCCATACATATGTTTTCTACGTCACTCGGGCCGCAACGTACCAGTGGTGCGCAAACTTTGTTCGACAGCGACACATGTTCTTGAAATAAAAATCACGAGACCACAATGAAAATTTATTGGTAATAGCAATTTTTTTTATCTATGAAAATATTACTAAAAGAATAGATAAACAAAACAAGAAAATTTTGAGAAACTATTTCGAAAATCAATGAACTGTAGATTTTGGGAATATAATTACTTTGCACAACAACAATGAATAATTACAAGATAAAAAGAACTTTTTATATACCCTGATTTTAAATTTTCTGTTGAATCATATAAACTTGACAATTCTATGTATTAATAAATACTTTTTTAAATTTTTGTGATGAATTATCCCATCAACTTGAAAGAAAATGAAGTTAATTGGAAGCTAACTTCCGTTTAACTTTTCGTTCCAGTCCCGGTCGATAGATGGCTGCACCAGTCTACAAAACAAAATTAACTGAAAATGAATTCAATGCTGCTTAAATATGGATAAAAGTATTAAAAACATGCATTGTCACCGTGTTCTGAGCTATTCTAAAAGTTTCAAATGTCTAGCTAGTCGGGAAGTTAGTTAAAAATCGATTGCAAGATTTGTATTGGACAAACACACACACAAACAAGAAAACAAATTAATAAAAACATGGTAAAAATATGTCTCCCTTACCATCTACACTTGCTTTTTGCCAAATCTCATGTGACTAAAACTTCATATTAAAATATTAATTTGTATTTGTATTTTATTAAGGTAAAAATTAACAAAAATTAAAGGTAAAAATTAACAAAAATTAAAGTTAAAAAAGAGCATGATTTTAAAATTTTAAGCTTCCTATAAAAACATTGAAAATTATAAGCTTTATTTATTTATATGAAACTAAAATAGAAAAAAAAATTAATGAAAGGTGAGCCTGAAGATCAGATAATATTACTTCAATATTTGGTGAAATATTTGAGAATGCTACTCTCATATCAACATTATTTGGTATTTATGGCTACTCATTTTGAAAACCCAGTCTCGCACGTATAGGTAAAAGCGAATGGAAACAAGGTAGCCTTGTAAGACTGTTCGATACCTTATTTAACAATATCGTATACTTTTAACCCTTCGGTGGGAACATCTGCCTCTCAGTCAGCTATGGTGTCTTTATTCAACGTTGGGTACCCCACACATCGACCTTGGGTACTGTGAGTCTACACATGCTTCAGACAACATCTTGTATTCAGTGTGGAAGGGTGATTCGTGACGCCAGTCTTCTGTGGTTCAGGTAAAAATTAGATTAATCAGAGCAAAAATTAAAAATCCTAACCCAATCACTCGTTCGACTCACTAAATGCCTCCACAAAACGAACAGTCGTAAAACCTGTGATAATGGGTTTTGTTCAATAGAAACTGATCAGGAATGAAGGAGAAATGGTTTGACGATTGCTACCATGAAATATAATAAACAGCAAATAAACCTCTGAATTTCTAGTTAGTAATACCTGGGAAAGAGTTATTCCATCTAAATCTGACTTCCAGGCAAATGTTCCTACTAAGCGGAAAAAGAATCATGTTCCCATCGAAGTATTAGCATATAAAAATACAAATAAAAATATGTCATTATAGAAAGTTTAAAGCATGTTTTTAAATACATAATTCAGTAGGATAGAAATTGACTTCGGACTATCAGCGACTCAATTTTTTCGCGACCCCTATATGGGTCGCGAACTACAGTTTACGCACCACTGTAGTACACATAATACGATAATAATATGATAATGATAATGTAAATATGATAATGTAAAATCATATTATGATTTTTACATGTATGGTAATGTAAAAATATAATAATATGATAATATAATATGATAATATGATAGTGTAAAAATAGAACTCAAAACCTAAACGTATCTAAGTGCTTAGTTAAAAATGACGACGATTTTGGATGTCGATACAAACTTGTGAGTATTTCAGACAAATCAGGTTTATACGAGGGATGGAACTTTAATAGTGGCAACACTATTGTAGAGCCCCCACGCAGCAGAAACCAGGAAATCAACTTACATTACACGTACTTCACATACTACCTTACCTCAGAGCGAATGCGCTCTCCCCACAAACATCACACGCCTGCACAGTGATAGGATTAACACAACCATGTTTTAGTTACCTGTCTATCGTACAAAATAAATTGTTGCATCGTACTAATGGAAGGAGAATGCTTGTGCGCACACTGTGGCCGATGTGTTTGCTCGCTGGCGCTGGGAAGTGCTCTACCATCCCCCATATTCCCCGGACTTAAGTCCCCGTGACTTTGATCTCATCTCCAAGATGAAGGAACCGCTCTGTGGATTCCAGCAGAGATACTGCAGGCTGTAGACCGCTCCTTTCGAAGGATCGACAGATCAGGTGCTGGCATCCTGCAGCTTCCAGAACGTTAGCAACAGGTGCCAAACAGTGCTGGTTACTAATTTGAAGGGCTATAAAAGTTTCACCCCTGTATCTCTTCTGTATACTTTGAACTTACCTAGTTGCCCCTATTAAAATTCCATCCTATGTACATGCTACGAGCTACTCTAATTTTGTCATCAAGGGGAAAATCAGTAAACCGATTTCTATATACGTTCTCCTCGTTTCATGTTGGAACAGGATGATTCACGGAAATACAGAGGCTGTTCGCACATTTTTTAGACGATTTTGGTAAGCGGTAATAAAAAATCGTTTGCTGCAAAAGAAATAATTGCAATTGTACTATGTTTTTAAAAGTCAAAATTATCGTCTGCGGCTTGAAAGTTTTGTTTTTATTCAAAATGGCGTTTTTAACAAAGCAGTGGTTCGAAGGCTACATTTATGCTCTTTCCGAAGAGAAATATGCATACTCCGTTATCCAAAAACGATGTGAGAGTCATGGTTTTGTGATATCTAAAGCGTCGATAGGTAATATCGTCAACAAGAAAGGAAAAAAACATCAAATTGGAGCCTCAAGTGGGACAAAAATTCCAAACAAGTATCCAAGGAAAAAACGGACATCTACGACTATTGCAAAGGTAGGTTGTTTAATGTTAAAAGAAAATCCCCCTAGTCAAAGGACAGTTACAAAATCATTAAAATACTCGGTGTCCACTGTAAACAAAATGATAAACGTTGATTTAAATCTTAAGAAAGCGAAAAAACGCAATGTGCATCGTCTTCTTCCAAATCATATCGCTGGACACGCTGCAGAATTCTATATGAGAAACACTTATCCAAAGAAAAATGGAAAACAATTGTCACAATAGATGAATCATGGGTGTATTTAAATGATTGCAACAAAAAAAGTGCCATTTATTATCATAAAAGAGGAGAAAAAAATTTAAGTACATGGTTCAAAGAATCGAAAGAAAGTTTTTCTAAAGGATTCATGATTGTTGCTGGTTTTTTTTTATAATGGCAAGTTTAAAATAAAGAGAGTGGAAAAAAATGTCAAGATTAACTCCAAATACTATCAGGAACATATTTTATCGCCAATTTTTCTGAATGAAATACTATCGCTTTACCCACACTGCCATCAATCTGTGAGACTCCACCAGGACAAAGCTAGCAGTCACACATCAAAATCCACTGTAAATTTCCTAAAAGAAATGGAACAAAAAACTGGTATCAAGGCCATACACTGATATCTGCCCTTCACTGATATCCCTACTAAATCTCCCGATGTATCACCTATGGATTTTTGTGCTTTCGGACTTTTAAAATCTGCATTATCCAAACGTTGTCCCAAAACCCTTACAGGACTCTGGAAAGCTGTTCAGGAGGAATGGGATAGAATACCTCTTCTGACACTTCAAAAGGCATTATTATCCTGGAAATTGCGGTGTCGAAAGGTAGTTCAGAATAAGGGATGTCAAATAGAACATTTAAAACACAAGAATTTTATGTAATTTAGTTTTGTGAATACAATATACATCGTCTAAAAAATGTGTGAACAGCCTCTGTATATTGATGCGATTAACGTGAGCAGCAGGTGGGTTCATTTTTGCACAGTCTTGTCTTTTTCTTCGGGCACCCATTTCCAAAATTATATTTACTGAAGTACCTACCTAATAACGAGTGTGAGTGTTTCGGGCCGCAGGTTGAGTTTGCCTGATCCAAAGTACGAAATGCACAACAAATTTGAGACAGATTGATATGGTTCAAGGAAAAAGTACCTTTTCTTTTATTAAAATTACAGGAGTTTTTGACTCGCGTGTTCGGTCTGGTAATATTTCGACAAAATTATAATAATACATAATTTTAAAATCCCATACGTAATTTTAAAATTTTTATATTGAAAAATATAATGGTGGATATTTTGCTTCTCTATATGTTATTTTTAACAGGTTTCTTGAAGCCTTTATTTCTATTTCTTTTTTCTAGAAGCTTTTTTTTTCTACCGGCAGGCACTTTGTGTATTGCGACATTAGCACATCCCCACCGCGAATTTGTTGGCTTCTTTAATTTTGGAACAGAAGCTGCCTAAATTTGCACAATAGGTTAATTTACCACGTTTTTTCCTTGGCGACATTTACATAAATTTGCAATAATACTTTCTCGTTTTACAATTTGTTTTCAGGGAACGTTGGTTGGCTTGCTATCTGGAGCAATACTCTCCGGCTGGATTGGTCTTGGGTCTAGTTTCTTTGGAGATAAATACGAGGGAAAACCTATAGGTACCAGCGGCTGCGATGCATCTTCTTGGAATGTTACTATTGACAGCTGTTGCAACTCTGCTGCGGTAAATGGAACTTCAGAGGAGAACGATTCTTCTGAGTAAGGATATGTTTCTATTAATTTTATGTACTTGATTTTTAAAGTATTATTTCTGAGATGGGTTGATTACAAAGCATGAATTACCCAAAATATGTTGTTTCCAACGTTGCAGGCATTTTGTATATTGAGATATTAGCACATCCACACTGCGAATTTGTTGGTTTCTTTATCATGGGAGCCCCCTATAGGTGAGACAACATAAGCTTCCTAATGTCAGCCTCGTCCTCAGACAAGCGGCAATCGAACCCACAATCTAGCGGTGAAGGCACCCAAAGAATACCCGTGGGCCAAACCACTGCGCCAATTACGGCCGGCAATTACCCAAAATATATGATTAAGCTCAATAAGATGTAGAAACTTCTTATAATGTATTTTTATATAGTTCTTGTTTTATCATCCTACCAAAAAAAAGGAGAAAAAATTCAACCCCCCCCCCCCAAAAAAAAAAAAGAAAAGAAAGAAAGAAAGTCATATTTTTACAATATATTTAAGAGGAATTATCTGTTTTTTGGACTGTGTAAATTTCTGAAGTCTAGTCTCATCACGCTTAAAACCAAATTACTATTATACAAAGTGCTTTTTAAGACTTGTGCTTACCTGTGCTTCGGACACATGGACTATGGTCCTAAGAGATGAATATGCCCTAGGTATATTCGAAAGAAAAATCCTAGGATGTATTTGACCAGGAAGTGGTGACCAGGTAAATGGATTATGAAGCTAAAGATTCAACCCCGGATTATATCATCTTAAAGATCTTGAAATTATTAAGTTTTTTAGGATACAAAGAAGGAAGGAAGGAATGGGCCAGTCATCTGATGCGATTGCTTGAAGAGAGTAACGCTAAGAAACTTATTATGGCTAGGATAATTGGCAGTCAACCCAGAGGTAGACCAAAACAAAGATGGTCTGATTCTATCAGCAAGAACTTTCCCCTTTGAAGGCTTCTGTGTACTAACCCTATTGGATTCGCTCACCTTAGCGTAAACATATGGAGAAAATGTGTCCCAGGATTGCCGACTTGGATAGAAAGTTTTTTTTCTTAAAATTGTACTCCGTAATAGAAAAAGAAATTTTACGCCTTGGGTTTTTTTCGTTTTTTAAAAAATGCAAATAGTATTTTAAAATTTAAATTATTCGGGGAAAAAGTCTAGTCAAGCGTGTTTTAAACGCTCCTCAATTCCTCTGGTGGACGCAATTTATAAAATGAATCCAGTTGCAAGGTGCAGAAGCTATCTGAAAATACAATTTTTTCCATGTTTTTATTAACTGGCTTTCTTGTTTGTTTGTGTGTGTGTTTGTCCCTTACAAATCTTGCAATTTATTTTTAACTAACTTCCCGACTGGCTAGACATTTGAAACATTTAGAATAGCTGAGAACACGATGACAATGCTTTCTTTTAATACTTTTAGCCATCTTTAAGCAGATTTGAATTCATTTTCAGTTAAAACCACGTTTTTATTACATTAGAGTCCCGACAATCCGAAATGATTGATACCACACCTTTTTCGAATTAAGCGAAATCTTCCTTAAAATAAAATAAAATTACATAATAACGTGTGATTACACAAATATTACATATTACGTGTGATTACACAGTTTATTTTATAAGGTCTGTCTAAAAATAACCAAATCTTGGTTTCAAATGGGTGATAAAAGAGCTGACAACCGCCTAGTACAGTACAGTAGAGTGTGAGTTGTTCTAACAATAAGTCAGAGTGATTGACAGTTGGATTTTAGACGATCATCAGATTGTTGAAATGGTTTTGAAAGAACCTGTCAACGTCTCAGACGAGAATGAAAGTGAATCAGACGGTGACAGCGAGCAAAGGGTATCCCACTCCGCGGCTGCATTTGATGTAGAGCTACGCTACATAGAGCAACACTCCACCTCGACCCAGCAGACACCATTTTTCTGACTCGTCAGCGTAATTTGGCTTCAAGGGAGAGGTATTCTTCTCTTCGAAAAAAAAAATAACAGATTTTTCAAACCATTGAAGTTCAGTAATAATTAGTTCAGTGCATTGTCTAACTTTGAATTTTCTTGTAATTTTCAGAAATATACCGGGTGGTTATAATTAAACGTCCCCAATAAACGGCATCCTACAACGCAAACGGGTGAACGGAATGCAACGAAATTTCATATATGGGCTATACACGAGATGCGCTCACGGAATTTCGAAACAAAAAAATTAGTTCCAAAATGTCCACTACTGGGCGCCTTTTCACGTAAAACATGAAATTTAACACAATAAACGACCTAAACGGAATACAGAAACAATATTAACAATCCCGAACAAGAATTATGAGTTATAAAATGTAATACCGGGAAAAGCTGTCAGTTGTAGGAGAAAAATGCGAGATTTGCATGCTTAGGAAGAAGAGGAAGCTTTATGCAAAACACGTTAGGGTATAAAACGTTTGCAGACGTTGTCATTTTTAAGTCGATGTTTCCGGCTGTACTAATGACGGTCTCTTTAGTTGAACGTGCGTTATTGGTGAAGCTGTTTTACGAAAACAAGGGGAATGCTTCTGCTGCAGTTCGTGAATTTCGTCGTAGAAAGAACCTACGGCTTGGGCCAATGTTTACTAAAGGTATCCGGGACATGATTAAGAGATCTGAAGAGACGGGGAAATTAGGAGTTCAACATGGAAGAGGCCGTAGACGTGTCGCACCGGTACTTGTTGATGCCGTCAAGACAGCTGTTGACGCACAGTCACATACATCAAAGTTTGGGAGCAGTAGCGCGCGTGCAGTTTCTCGACAGACAGGCTATTCTTACAGCACCGTCCGAAAAGTACTCAGAAACATAATGCACTACTTCCCATACAAGATCCGCCATACCTAGGAGCTGCTTGATAGGGACAAGCCACAACGTCTCTCATTCGCAGTCAGTTTTCTCAACAGAAGGACTGTTGATCTGTCATGGCCTTGGAATAATCTGTGGAGCGACGAGGCTCATTTCTACCTCAATGGGACAGTTAACACACAGAATTGCCGCATTTAGGCTAAGGAAAATCCGCGGATCCAGATTGAATTTCCGCTACAGTCTCCAAAGGTCACTTTCTGGTGTGGATTCACGGCGACATTCATCCTTGGGCCATTCTTCTTTGAGGAAATCGGTGAACGTGGGCCTGTCACATGTCCTGTTACGGGCCGTCGGTACCATGACATGCTGCAGACGTTTGTTGTGCCGCAACTACAGAAAGGCGGGTCCTTACATCGACCATTTTCATGCAGGATATGTGGGGGTGAGCCCCCCACATATCCATGTGTCCGTGAAGGCGTTATTGCTCCAACACTTCACAGAGGAACGTGTTATTAGTCTCTTCTTTCCTAATCCATGGCCACCACGTTCGCCGGATCTAACTCCGTGCGATTTCTGGTTATGGGGCTATTTAAAAAGTCTGGTGTATCGTGGAGGTGTTGCGACGTTGAATGGCTTAAAGAACTCCATAACGCTTCATGTGCGAAGCCTCACAACTGATAAGTTACGATCTGCTGTTGAACACACTGTCCATCGACTTGAAATTTTGCAGGTGAATGAAGGTGGTCACGTGGAGCAGCTTTCCCTACATCGTCCTGGACACGATTAACAACTGCTCCTCTTGTGCAATTTCGTCCTAATCTGTTCTTGTTTCTGCAAACTGAACTGTTTTTGTTTCTACCTTACCTTTACTTAATGATGTTCGGTGACAAGGGGATCAGAAACTAGTCAATAAATGCTAATATTGTTTCTGTATTCCGTTTTGGTCGTTTATTGTGTTAAATTTCATGTTTTTCCCGAAAAGGCGGCCTGTGGTGGACATTTGGAACTAAATTTGTTTTTCGAAATTCCGTGAGCGCATCTCGTGTATAGCCCATACACAAAATTTTGTTGCATTCCGTTCACCCGCTTGCGCTGTAAGATGCCGTTTATTAGGGAAGTTTAATTATAACCACCCGGTACTTTATATTACTTAGTATCACTGTGGTTTTATTGAAAACTTAGTCCTTTTTGACTTTTCGTTTCGGATTACCGAAGTTCGGATTGTCGGGACTCTACTGTAACTCGCTTTCTTGTTTATGTGTTTGACCAGTACAAATCTTGAAATCGATTTTTAACTAACTTCCCGACTAGCCATACATTTGAAACTTTTAGAATAGCTAAGAACACGATGACAATGCATTCTTTTAATACTTTTAGCCATCTTTAAGCAGTATTGAATTCATTTTCAGTTAATTTTGTTTTGTATGGAAAGTTAGTTCAGAAAAAATCCGCAAGGGGCGCTTCGATCAAATTTAATGCTTTCACTTTTGCGTAACGGCGTTTGACAATTTTGAAAACAGAATACATGTGAATTTAGTTTGTTTACAAAAATATTGTGTGAAAAATAAAAAAAAAATTATAAAAGCTAGCAGATTATAAAGTCTGTAGATAGTGGAAACGACTAAAAAGTAATTAAAAATAATTCATCAAAAAAATTTTAAAAAAGTATTTATTAATACACTGCTGGCCACTGTAAATGCAACACCCTGAAGAAAACATGCAAATAACATGAAATTTACAACATGCATTAGCGGAGGTGAGATATGCAAATGATTAGAATTTCAGCGCAGACGCACATCACGCGCGCCTGTGGCGCCACTTCAAAGCGCTATTTAAAGCTTGGAGATTTCGACGATTTCAAGTTCGGCAATTGTGTTTTTCTTGTGGTTTTTAAAAAAAAACGATCAATTATGCCTCGTCGAAAACAGCGATCATCTTTTGATCAAGTATCCGAGTTCGTCAGAGGAAGGATAGTGGCCTACCGAGATTGTGGATTATCTTTCAGGGAAATCGGTAGTCGTGTTGGACGAAACCAAATAACTGTAATGCGGATATGTGATCGTTGGATGCAGGAGGGTACGACGGACCGGCGTGTTCGATCGCATCCACCTCAGCGCACCACTTCGCGTGATGACAGGCAAATTGTGCGCATGGCAGTGACGGATCGCTCAGTCACATCACGAACCATAGCACAGCACATGCAGTCTGTAACGCATCATCCAGTGTCTGCGCGTACCATTCAACGCCGTTTACAGCAGAGTGGTCTGTCCGCAAGACGTCCATTGCTTTGTCTACCCTTGACGCAGAACCACAGACGTCTCCGCCGCCAATGGTGCGATGACAGAAGGGTGTGGACGGCAGAATGGAATGAAAATGTCTTTACTGACGAGTCACGCTTCTGTCTGCAACACCACGATGGTCGCATTCGAGTCTGGAGACACCGTGAAGAGAGGATGCTGAACAGCTGCGTTATGCACCGCCACACTGGTCCTGCACCGGGTATTATGGTATGGGGCGGTATTGGATATCACTCTCGCACACCCCTAGTACGCATTGCCGGTACTTTAAACAGCCAGCGCTACATCTCCGAGGTGTTGGCGCCAGTTGTCCTCCCTTACCTTCAGGGCTTGCCCACAGCCATATTTCAACAGGATAATGCGCGACCACACGTGGCACGCATTGTCCAACGGTTCTTCGTCAATCGCCAGATTGAATTGCTTCCCTGGCCGCGTCGCTCTCCGGATCTTTCGCCGATAGAAAACATGTGGTCCATGGTTGCTCTACGATTGACACAGATTCCATCCCCAGCTGCCACAGCAGATCAACTTTGGCAACGTGTGGAAGCTGCTTGGTCTGCTGTACCCCAAGAACTCATCCAAAGTCTCTTTGAATCAATGCCGAGGCGTGTGGCAGCGGTGATCTCTAACAATGGCGGCTACTCTGGCTACTGATTTTGTCAGGAACCACACTTCACAGAAGTCTATAAATTTAATCATTTGATACTTGGTCAACATGTTATCTACAAAATAAATTTTGTTGTGATATCTCTCGTCTTTCTTGGTGTTGCAATTTGGGTGGCCAGCAGTGTACACAGAATTGTCAAGTTTATATGATTCAACAGAAAATTTAAAAACGTGGTATATTAAAAGTTCTTTTTATCTTGTAATTATTTATCAGATAATTATAGCTCTATTACTTTTTTTGGTTTAAGTGGTTTTTCTTTTAAGACAGTTAAGGAATTTAAATGCTCTCTTCTATACCTGTCAAATATGAAAGTTAGTAATTTTGCTGAGTTACAAGGCAGTAAAAGTTGTTTACCGTGCTGTTTGCAGACATATCCTTTTTAAATGAATTATTTTTGGACTATTTCGAACTATTTTCAAGTATTTTTCAATTGTAAATTTGATTCTGTTGTTGTTCTTGTTTCTAATGCCTTCCGGCCGGAAGTATGCCACACCAACTCCATATAGCCTAGCAGGCTGAGGGGTGCGGCTCAGGTTTATAATGGCCCCACAATGGTCCTCAATTTTGACAGAGCACCGCTAGGGACGACATCTGGGGGGGGGGGGCTTGTCGTATCCTCTCCCACCCTCTCTGAGACTTTCCGGCGTACGGATTTAGGATGCTCATATCTGGCCTAGATACGGAGGTATTTAATCACACTTGTCGGGATTCGATCAGATTACCTTCGGCACCGAAAGCCGACGTGCTACCACAAGGCTAACTCGTGCCTACTTTCGATTGCTTCTATAAGAGTGTTCTTTTAAATTTATGAAAATTTCAACCAAGACTTGTCGAGTATCTTTGCATTTCCCCGTCGGTTAGACATCCGAACGTTTAATAACCAAGTGAAACTATTTATCTTACAGTTAATTGTTTGCTGCTTTCATTGTTTAAATATTGATATGTGAAGACTTTAATTTAAAGTCAACACTCTCTCCAGTGGTTTATATAACTCTACAAATGAAATGCATTTGTCGTATATGTACCAAATGACATTTGCATTGTATTAATTGTTGACTGATGTATTGCATTTTAGATACATTTTCCCGCTCTACCGCATATCATACATGTGGACATACTGTATTGGAGCTGCGGTCACTGTTATCATTGGATATATTTCGAGTTGGATTATAAGTAAGTTAAAATAAAAATCTGTTGAAAATAGTATAGTAACGTACAGATTACAATCTTAGGAACTGTGGTTCGAGGACCGTGGGGTCTCTGACAACAGTAGGGAGTTCGAAGGACAATGATCTTTCAATTACTAGATTATGAATCCCTTAATCTCTCTCTCTCTCTCTCTCACACACACACACACACACACACACACACACACACACACACATATATATATATATATATATATATATATATATATATACTATACAATAACAGCTGAAGGTAAACAAATGTTAGTATTTCAGTCAGCAGACACGGGGACGGGCTAATCTCGCGAACCGAGCATAGCAGGATATCGCGGCTGGTACCGATGAACGCGGACGGACGAGACGCGTGCACTGGTGCCATCCTCAACTTTCAAAACTTTAAACTTTTTTAATTATAAAATTAAAACCGCCGAACTCAAAAGAAGCGGACAGCAGAAAGAGATGACATTCCGGGTGGGCCAGCTCCTTTCCGTTTCGCAAATTTCCACTATTTTCATGCATGCAAAATTAAACTTTTTCGCCCACCAATCGACAAATTTTTTATTTCCATCTGTTTTACAACACTTCATCTTTAAGGATATACACATTTTTATAAATTTAAAAATGTTTTTCATTGCAAACGAAGCTTTTTCCCCAAAGCAGTTTTCCAAATTTCACGAAATCGACAATTCTGATGGACAAACATTTCGGTTTTCTGCATTTATTAATGTCAATTTTACGATTTATCGACATTTGCTAGATGTTCAGCTTCCAAAATATACCAAATACATTCAATAAAAAAAAGTTTTCATTCTAAAAGAGCGTACTTGCAAAATTCACTTTTAACTGAATGCCGAGTTTGTAGTTTTTCGACTTATTATTTTACTCACTAATAATTCCAGTAAGTTCGTGAAATTTGTTTCTAATTAATGAGCAACTGATAGGATTCTTCCACCACCAATTTTGAATTCGTCAGAACTGTCTTTCTATTTTTTAAGCACTTTTTCCAGCCGAGATTAATATTTACATTCGGCATTACCGCAATATATCTCCCATCTTGCCCACCTTCCTGTATGCTGTAGTGGCGTAGCGCTATCGAGCTGACCTGGTAAACCCTACGTTGTGGGTTCGGCTCTACGAGGTCACTCCCTAGGAGGTGACGCATTTTCCAATTTTTCCTATCTTGGTGTTTTTTATTTTCCCCTGCGGAACTCTGCAATCATCTCATTACGAATTGTTTGACCCTGCACAGGGCCTTTTTTTTCTTTTATTATGAGAACTTTCCATATTGTTTGCTGAGGGCCATTTTTTCCGTAACTTTATAATTAATTTCAACGTATTTTCTTTAAGTTTTTTAATTCTTCATTTTAATCTTAATTTATTTAATCTTAATATATTTCTAATTTATAAATTTATCTTATCCTTCTACTTTTTGAAGGTTTTAAACTTAATTTTTATATTAATGTAACTGGTAACTTAATTTAATTTAATAATTTTTTCTATTGAGCACATATACATTGATAATAAGCATTTTGCGACAGGAGTTAAAGGATCTTGCGACAGGACCCAGGAACTCTACTCTTCAAAAGAAATTCTGCTCAGTTGCCAAAAGGAAAAATTATTAGTTGAGAACGAGTCATTTAATAATTAAAATCCAGAAATAATTTTAAAGTACCAGAAATAATTTTAGTTTTAGGAAATGAGAAGTTAAAACCTTTAGAATTTTTTTTAATTGAATGAATTTCTTTTTTGTCTAAAAAGCAAAATTTGAAAACGGAAATTTGAAAGAATTAATTCAAAAGCTAAAAGCCGAAATTTGAGAAAGGAAATTTTAAATTATTATTTCCTTTTTTAAAAATTCTAATATATTTTTAAAAGTGATTAAACGGTTTTTAATCATTAAGAAATGAAACTATTTCATTTTAAATCGAAAAAGCAACAAATTTTGTAATTCAGCCTATTTCAGTCTTTCTTTTCGTCTGGAGAGACAGAATGCGTCTCGTCTCATACATGTTTTAGCACGTGTGACGAGTACCGAGCAAACGTCGAGTACTGAGGTATGACGGCAGCATGGATATAATAAATTCTGCAGAGGATTAATTTACAGGAACGACTTTGGGGATGGCTTCTTAAGGAATGCCTTCAAATATATACACTAGTTATCAAAAATTAAGGAAAAATCACAAAAAGAGAGATAACACGTTCAAAACTAGGCCAATCTGTTTAAAATTTGAATATGTTGTTAAGTAACAGGTGATGAACAATACTACATTATGCAAAATTATGGCGCTGCAGTCGGAATACGTCATTTGCGAGGAGCATAAAAGTGCATGTCTCAGAGCAAGGCGGTAATTGTCACTGCGAGGCTGAGATTAGACATCTGGCATAGCCAAATTGTAACAATGACTTCCAGGCATCATTTGACCGAAGAACTGCGATGGCGAGCTATTGGGAGACTAGAGGCAGGACAAAGTCAGACAGAAGTGGCCAGATGGCTAAATGTGAGTCCGTCTGTGGTTCATAGACTTTGGCAACAATTTCTAAACACAGATTTGGCATCCAGGAGGTTCAGCCAAGGACGGCCATACGCTACGACGAGTGACGATGACCGATATTTGTCATTATGCGCACGAAGGAATAGAACCGCAACTCTCTAAACGCAGATCCTCCCTCGCTGCAAGCTCCGGTAAGTTGGTATCAACGTAAACCGTGCTCAGAAGGCTTCACGAAGGTGGTCTCCTTGCGAGGAGATCATCCATTTGCTTTCCGCTCACGTCTCGTCATAGGCGGGAACGTTTGCAGTGGGCAGTCAACATGTCCACTGGACGCTTGATCAATGGAGTAATCGCTATTTTTTGTGACTTTTCCTTAATTTTTGATAACCAGTGTATATCAAACTTGTATTCCTTTAGTAAAGAAAAAATTTCATGTTAGCGAACGGTGTTCTTTTTTTCAGATTTCAGATAGTTCAGATGAGCCTATGCAAAACATTCCGTTAAAGTTGGGATAGGTATTAAGAGAGACAATTTGATATACAGGTAGTATATAAGTGATATGTAATTAACGATAGATCTACCGACAGTTAAAATATTCTTGTCCCTACCAATGTTGGAACCAGTCCTTTTGTCCTGTTTGGTAGTTTAAGTGTTAATTGCCGGATTTTATCACTAAGTTTGCAAATTTTATTGCCAGTGAACCAAGTTTATCACTAGGTTTGCCCCAGTTGTCGCAAAGTTGCATAAGTATGATAAACTTTGGCTTTACATAGCTCGAATTTTATATATTTTGAACGTATTTACAAATATATCGATGACAACAAAAACAATGATATTATCAAATATAAATTACGTGAAGAACGCTAGCTCTGAAATATCAGGTTTTATTTCAATTTGGGGGTTCACATTTATAAATGATTGAATGTGCTACATTAGAATTTATAAGAATTTATGTTAAACCTACCTTTTACACCGAAAGTTGAAATTTATGCTTGGAACGTATGAACAAATGGATGGCTTTAAAAGATACACATATTATAGGATACATACCTCTTGCGTTCATTTTTAATTTTTCGGAGACAGAACCTGCTATTAAGGCCAGAGACTAAGAAGTGGAGAATAGTAAGGAGAAAAGGAATTGGGGGGGGGGGGATTTGAAGGACTGAGACAGGACAGATGGAGAGCAGAACATAAAAATCAGGAGGAAAGTAAAGATGGTGTCGCCGAATTCGAAAGAACGCGATGCAACAGGTGACGTAACAGCAGCGTCATCAGACAATTTTCCCGCTGATCCGGAACTCTATACAACTGGATTCTATACAACTATTTTTATCGCGGAGCGGGATGGACGTCTCAGTTAGAGATGGTCTACTTCTATTAATCAATGTTTAATCAGTGTAAATAGTTAGCTTAGCATTTGTATGTCTTTAATATCCGGAGTGTAGTGTGATGTATTTAACTAAGGGAAATATAATAATGTTAATTCTAATTGTTTAGTATGACTTTCGTTTTCATATTCGTTCAGAATAACATAGCAATAGGATATTACGAATAACAAGCAGTAAAAAGAACGGCGTTGGAACTTACAAGGTAAGAAGCTTTTGATATTCAGTTAAATATATAATTGGATAAAAGAATATTTAGATCCCACAGATGGTATAAAAAGAATTGTGGACAGGGGAAGGGAGAAAAGTCGGGGGAAGGAAAGAAATGACTGAAAAGTAAGGGCACGAGAAAGAAAGTTTTTAAAAAAGGACAGGAGTAGGGAAAAATGTCGGGTGAAGGAAAGCAAGAAGGACGGAAAGGTAAGGGCATGAGAAAGAAAGTATTTTTAAAAAAGGACAGGAGTAGGGAGAAAAGTGGGTGATGGAAAGGAAGAAGGACTGGAAGGTAAGGGCATAAAACAGAAAGTATTAAAAAAGAACTGGAGTAGTGAGAAAAGTCAGGTGAAAGAAAGAAAAAAGGATTGAAAGGTAAGGACATGAGAAAGAAAGTAAAAAAGGGACAGAAGGTTTGAGGAAAGAATATAAGGAGGGAAAAAAGAGGATACCGAGGAAGAGTGAGAAAACTGCTGAATAGAGATCGACTGAGATAAATTAACCTAGAGAGTGAAAGAAAATAAAACAAAGAACGAAAAAAAGAGATAAATGCAAATAACGTATACTTCCACGTATTCTTTTCGTTTCTCAGGTTTAAGAAAAGGACCAAATGCTGTCGATCCTAAACTTCTCAGTCCTGTCGCAAGGTGTTGGGCAAAACCTCTTCTCGGAGATTCCGATATCCCTCTCGGAAGTCAGGTAATGTATTTTATTTTTATACCTAATCACCGCATCAGTCATTATACGCTGCCAATTTCAGAATCCTGCTTCTTTCTTTACAAATAGTTTTATTTCCGAGTAATTTCAAAGGTTGTTTAAAGAATGAACACATTTTAAAATTCTGAGAAAATTGATCCGTTATCCTTAAAAATATTTTTACTTTGTAACCATTGTTCGTGCAATAAGTCATCTACGTGTGTAAACGTTTTGGACTCCCCTAGCATTAATATTATATAGCACTGCATGCCACCGTTAACAAACTAAACGTTTCACCATCAACCCGAGATTCGACAAAATACATATCGGAATCTACTCTTATGTGTGAAATTTTTGTATAGAAAACGTGACGTGAGTTTATCCATCTTATATTCACTTCATCTGGACGCAATTAGTAAAAAAAATCAGAAGGTTACAACTTAATTATTTTTTCTTTTTTAGCTATGGCAAGATTTCTATCGTTTACATTAAAAAAAACTGTCATTTGTATTTCAACCTGTCGCACGTTGTGGCTCAAAATCTATTTTTAATTTACTAATCTTGCACATTCTTTCTCGGAGAACCAAAAATATAGGAGTGTTTCCCCTGTATCTGACGAGAAAGAGTTAATAATACCTATAATATACAGCTGACAAATATAGGGTGGCCCAAAAGTCACGAGACTATTTTAAAATACAACAATTTTGTTATTTATTAAAAATTCACATTTATTCTTTTATAATCAATAGATACACTTCTTGGAAATCATTTTAAACAAGTTTTGCAAATTACGTCACCATTTTGTTCTTGACAACATCGGGCAATTTACAAGTTGTCCTCCACCACCTGTCGTAATGGCTTATTCCTTCAATATCTCCACGGTCTTTAATTGCTGGATGGTTCCAGGTTTGTTACGGTGTACACTGTCTTTCAAATAAAAGTCTGGAGCCGTTAAGTCCGGGAAGCGTGACGGCCCCTTGAATTCGGAGTTTCGCGAAATTGTCCTCATTCCAAATATTTTCCCTCTGCACTATCTGCACCTATACGGGAATTAATTCAGCATCCTTTGAATCCTTTGCAGTGAGCTTTGGGCTGTTGGGACCGCCGTCGGGTTGATGTTGAACGTTGTACTTCAATGCTGAATTCAGTAGACTCCCGTATAACGCGATTACTGTGCTACTCGTTGTATGAAATAGCGTTATAGGACATCGTGTTGCACGAATCAAAATCTTGTATAACGTAACTTATGTTGAGGTAAAATGTTAGAATGACAATTATAAAGTAAAATAAATAAATAGTATTTATACAGGGTGATTCAAAACTCTATGTACAAACTTTTAGGGGAGGTAGAAAACTCAAAAACAAAACAGAATCTCATAGGAATATGTATGACCGTAAACGTAAACCTGATCAGCTAGAGCAGTGGTTCCCAACCTTTTTCAGCTGGCGACCCACCTTTCCTTATCGGAATACCTCCACGGTCCATCGGTCCATGGTCGAGTAAAAACGTTATTTGTATCGTATCTCTTCCTTATGTATATATAATTTACCATAAAATATTTCAAATAAATATACATATATATATATATATATATATATATATATATATATATATATATATATACACTGAAGTGCCACTGAATTAGGGATACCTACCTAGTAACGAGTTGGGCCTCCTCTGGCCTTGATAACGGCTGCCACACGACGAGGCATAGATTCAACAAGTTTCTGGAAACGTTCCACGGGAATGGCTTGCCAAATATTGACTAAAGCTGTCCATAATTCAGTAAAGTTCTTTGGTGCTGTGTGATGGCCTGACACGCCTTGTTCCAAAACATCCCAAAGGTGCTCAATAGGATTTAAGTCTGGGCTTCTAGGTGGCCAATTCATGACAGAGAAGTCAGAGGAATGCTCATCCAACCAGCCAGTAGCCAACCGAGATTTGTGAGAGGTACAGTTGTCTTGCTGGAAAACTCCATTACCGTGCGGATAACAGAACAGCATAAACGGATGGAGGTGATCACCCAGCAACTCTACGTACCGAATTGCATTGAGGGAGGTTGGTACACGCGCCAAAGATCCCAAACTGTGCCACGAAAAAACACCCCAGACCATGATTGAGCCACCATGCCCTTGTACAGTTCCAGCCAGACATGCAGGATCCATGGCTTCATGAGCCTGACGCCATATTCTCAGCTTCCCGTCGGCGTTAAGTAGTCGGAATCGAGACTCATCACTCCATGCTACTCGTTTCCAGTCCTCTACACTCCAGTCTCTGTGCTCTCTTGCCCAGGCATGACGTGCAGCCCGATGGCGAGTATAGAGCAATGATACTCTCGTAGGTCGACGGCTCCCGAAACCCATACAGTGAAGCGAGTGTTGCACAGTCCGTTTACTGACTGTACGACTGGCACCGTCATTAAACTGGGTGATAATTTGAGCTAATGTTTGGCTTCGCTGGCTACGTACAATACGCCTGAGCCGTCTCTCACCACGCACTGTCAAGGCTAATTGTCCTTTGCAGTTTGCCCAATCACTAGTTTTTTTTCCACCATCCATGTATTCTTGGTATACTCTTGACACTGTCGACCTTGAAAATCCTAGCTGTCTGACGATTTCGGAAATTGAATGGCCCATGCATCACGCACCTACGATTTGTCCGCGATCGAAGGCGTCTAAATCAGGCAGTTTACCCATACTGGCAATTCCAGAAACTAATTCAGAACAACCACAGTACGCGCTATATATGCAGTTACCACAGCGCCCTCACTTGCGCATACATGATGCGCAGCGCTACACAATTTGCATAGGCTTTGCTATCCCTAATTCAGTGGCACTTCAGTGTATATATATATATATATATATATATATATATATATATATATATATATATATATATATACTATATATGCTTTTTTGGAGATACGGATTGATTAATGATAAACAATTTGTGTTCTGATTTGAAAATGGTTGACAAAATATAAGCACTTTGTAGCAAAACAGTTATTTATTTAACAATAGATATATGTTTCAATATATGCAACAAGTGGTTTCATACTCACTAACAAGTGTTCCTAGGTGAAGATAAAAACTACAATTATAAAAGTACACAGACCCTTTTAATAGTTTTAGGATCGAGTCGCGACCGACCTGTAACCCTTCCGTGACCCACTAGTGGGTCGCGACCCACCGGTTTGGAACCTCTGAGCTAGAGGATAAACAGAGATGCAGAGATGAAAAGCCAACAATGGTTGGATTTCTGCATCTTTGTATATCATATAGCTGATCAAGTTTGCGTTTACGGTCATATATTCCAATGTCATTCTGTTTTGTTTTTGAGTTTTCTACCTCCTCCAGGAAAATGCGGTATTTCCGGTCACCCAGTGGTGTTGGTAAGAGCTATGGTCCGATTAAGTAAACAGCAACCTCCAGCGCCAGGTTTGCGTTTCCGGTCATACATTCCTATGTGTTTCTGTTTTGTGTTTGAGTTTTCTACCTCCCCTACGTTTGTACCCCGAGTTTTGAATCACCTTGTATAGAGTGTGTCCCAAACATAATGGTGGGGTTTTAAATGGTTGTAATGATGCGCCTTCATTTTTAAGAAGAAGAAAATTAAATGTAGAAAGAATTTAAAATCAAAGGCTTGCTTCATTACATTGATTTCGGATAGGAGAGTAGGAGTGCGGTCTACATGGGAGGTCTCGAAGATGGTAGACTAAGATAGCAAGTTAGGCGCCGGTTGCGACGTTAAATTAGAATGCCCTTTTGTACTGAATATATGAGAGCGGCGTAAGTGATCGATGTGGGGGGCCATCGGCGGTGTAGAAGATGACGTAACAGGAGGCGTTTAAGTCACTAACGAATGAGTAAATTGGGACTTTCCTGAATGGGTGAAATCTTGAGAGATTCTGATAAATATAGCCAATGAGATTTGAAGAAAGAAAATTGAAAGGCGAGAGAGAGTGAAGGAGAAAGGAGTCAAGAGAGAGAAGCGTTAGAGTTTTGTCGGGGCGAGCTTGCCCGATCCTACGTTCCTATTTGGAGGGGGCCCGACTTCCGAGGCATAAGGACAACCGGTCGACATAGTTCCCGGACCTTACTCGCAGGATCCAAGAAAATATCGAGCACCGGATCCAGAAGAGAGCGGCTAGACTTCACCGTACTCCGGAGACCAAATACGGAAGGCATAAGGAAGAAGCAGTGACGTTCCTTTGAAGCAAGACCCCCCAATTTCCAGACAACAGCGAGCTGAGATTCCAGGAAGTGAACGTGCGATTCAGAGGGAGAGAACCGCAACCCTGCTGTTTCGATGATTATCCTGCCCCTGCGAAATAGAGTGAGTAAAATATAATTTTTGATACGTTCAGTCCCTGGTCATTTAAAATTTAATGCTTGAGTGTGGAAAAGGAAAGTTAGTGTCATAGATAAATACTTGTGTATGAGTAGTTTTTCTGTATGCTCCCTGCACCTCGTAAAATAGTAGTTAAACGATAAGATGTAAAGAATGATGATATGAACATAAACGATTTTTCAAAAATAAACTGTAAATAATATGTAATTGTAAATAAACTATAATTTTTTGTGTTAAAGAAAACTTGCTTTCGTCAATGAGTTGATTTCCGTTATTTTTGAAAAAAGTTTGTAGGTTAAGCTTTTATAATTTGTTCGTAGGCCAATCATGTCCAGAGCTTGGAGTGTTATTCAACCAAATACCTAAACACAACGCACCCAACTACCCTTTTGATGACATAAAATGTACTACAACAAATAAAATACGAATTCACGCCCAATTCAAATAAAGTCAGGACAGGCCCAATACGACAATGGTTATAGCTTCGGAACAAACCATTCTAGAGAGATGAAATATACTTCAAGTAGAAGAGAAAATCTCAAAGTTTCTTCACTATTTCCCACTATTATTTTTAGAACACACTTTATGTATATATATATATATATATATATATATATATATATATATATATATATATATATATATATACTCTTAGACAAACAAAAAACAAAACGGCGCACCAAGAAGGAGTTATCCGAATGGGAGGAAAATCGGTAAATGTGAGGTACATGTACAGAAAACAAATGATCACAGTTAGAGAAAAATTGGATGATTTATTCAAGAGAAAGAGATTCACAAAGTGAAAAAGTCAATAACGCGTTGGTCCACCTCTGGCCCTTTTGCAAGCAGTTATTCGGCTTGACATTGATTGATAGAGGTTGCGGATGTTCTCCTGTGGGATATCGTGCTGAATTCTGTCCAATTGTTCTTTAGATCATCAAAATCCCGAGCTGTTTGGAGGACCCTGCCCATAATGCTCCAAACGTGCTCAATGGGGGAGAGATCCTTGCTGGCCAAGGTAGTGTTGTGCAAGCACGAAGACAAACAGTAGAAAACTCTCGCCATGTGCGGGTGGGAATTATCTTGCTGAAATGTGCCCAGGATAGCGTAATATCAAGGGTAACACAACGGGGCGTGAAATATAGTCTACGTACCGCTGTGCTGTAAGGGTGCCGCGAATGACGACCAAAGGGGTCTTGCTATGAAATGAAATGGCACCCCAGACCATCACTCCTGGTTGTCGCCCCGTATGGCGGAAGGCAGTCAGGTTGGCATCCCACCGCGGTCCTGGGCGTCTCTAGACACATATTCGCTGGTCATCGGGACTCAATTCGAAGCGGGACTCATCATTGAAGACAATTCTACTCCAGTCAGTGATATTCCAGGTCGAATGTGCCCGACACCACTGCAAACGGGCTTATCGGTGTACAGAGGTCAATGGTGTCGGCGTAAGGTGTACCGTGAGCTCAGCCCCCTTTATTGGAGCCGCCTATGAATGGTCCTTGCGGTCACTGAAGCACCAGTTGCACATACGATCGATGATAATGACGAATCTGGGGCTGTGAGTGCCGCTCTGACGATTTCTCGGTCCTCACATTCTGTCGTTTCTCTAGGCCGACCACTTCCTTCTTGACGCTGTGTTCGGCCATGGTTCACCCATTCCTGCCAACATCGTCTAATAGTGGCATCGCTACTATCCAAATGTCGAGCGATTCGCCGATTAGACCTACTACTTTGAGCCCAACTACACGTCCTCTCTCAAATACTGACATCTGTGCATATTGTTCGCGCACCGGTATGCGAGACATAGTTGCTGTCCATCTGAGTACACGGAATGACCTGGAATCGAAATTTCTCCTCTTTAATATCCTGCCAGTTGCGCAGTTAAGGTGCACTGCAGTGTCACATGTTCATTGATTGGCCGCCAAACTTTAAAATTTTGCATTTCCCGTCAAAACCTGTATGCATATCAATTTGTGTCCAATCCTTATTGGTGAGTCTTTTTTTTTTTTTTTTTGGGGGGGGGGGGGTTCTTCTAAGAGTATATACATATCCCGTTTAAACTTCGTTTTGACCGTGATATTTAACATGGTTTATGTTAACTACTGCGCTAAAAACGTTCAAAACCCTTTGTGCCGAAAAATAAATGTATGTAGTGTTTAAAAGAGAATTTTTCTTATTTAATTCTATAGCGTGTCATACGGGAATCGCGTTATAAAAGTCGTTGCACTTTTTTAAACGCATTGTATGAACTCGCGTTCTACGGGAGTCTACTGTTTTGTCTTAAGACCTCCTTGAACCCGGTAAACCAGTAACAGCATCCTGTTCTTGAAATTGCCGGAATGAGTTCGAGTTCGCTTGTTTAGATGACCCTAAAATAACAAATGGAAGCCGGTTGGGTTAGCACAGTTGATCGTTTAATTTCTATGCAAAATTCGATTATCTTCATTTGTTGCTCGGTCGGGAATTTGTCCATAATTATTCTCCAACGATTACAGTGGAATAATCTGAAACAAAATAGTTAAAATAATGAACTGTAAAAATTTCTTTCTTTCTAGAATGATCTAGTGACTTTTCGGCCACCCTGTGGTTGTGGTTCCTAATCCCCTTTGTGTAGGAAAGCCTACACCAAATCCAAAGGACCTAGGTCCTCAAATCCTAGGTCCTTCGCGTAAGCAGCTTCACTTTAAGGCGAGGTACCACTAGGGTTGAAGTCTGACTTGACCTCGAAGAACATCGGTCCCGCAATTTTGAACCGAGTCAAGTGACGAGACCGGAACACTTGACCCCGCACATCCAGAGGAAAATTTGAGAACTTGGAGGACACCGTAGCCACGACCTATTTTACGTGCCCCGGCCACCATTAGTGAACACGGCGGTGGATTTGCAGCGACGAGCATCGAACCAGGGACGTTCAGATCACTGGCCCGCTGCTCTTGCCAACTGGGCCACCGCGCCCTGACCACCCTGTACAATTATAAAAAGGAACATAATTATTAGTGAATTAATAGCACTCAGAGGAGAAAAAAAGTAGTGTAGTCGGAGTTACATTACTTTACTAGTCAGTATTATTTAACCGTAACTATAATACTGGAGCTTTGCGAGTGAGTCTTTGAAATTATATGACTCTCTAATTTAAATTCTATCTGTAGCTTACAATATACTTAGCTATTTCACATGCATTTATATTACGCATCTTCTTTCTTCTTCTAGGTCAAATATAACTGCCTAACATATCGTGTTTCTTCTTTCAGGTCAATTAAAACTGCTGCAGATTGTCTACCTATAGATTTTGAATGCGTTATTGTGAAAATATATTTACACTTTTATATCTATTGTGTTCGCGTAGAAGTTCTGAAAGAATTTTGTAATGAAGTTGACATAGAGTATCACAAATTGCTAGGCTACAGTAAAACTAGCCTAGCAATAAAGTCTAGTTAAATTATGAATTTCAGACGAATGGAGGGCCATCATAAGAAAAAAAATCAACCAAAGGACTTCTTCACGAAGGAATCTGTACAATTTTCAGAATGAATTAAATTTTTAAGAGAGTTTATGGTGTCTTTTTTACGTGGTACTCTGTTGTTTTTACTTATGCCCCTCTGGCTGGAAATGTATTCCAGACCAGGTCCATATAGGCTTATAGGCTGAGGGGTGCGACTCCGGTATATAAAGACACAAGGGTCGGAGTCCGATTTAGACAGTTGTCACATCAATTTTGACTAAGCACCCCAGGGGTGACACCTGTGGTGATCGTACCTTCCTCACCCACTGACCTCATAGAAGGACTTTCCGGTCTAAGGATTTAACGTGCCGATATCCGGCCTAGAAACGAAGGTATTTAACGGCGCTTGTCGGGATTCGATCTCACGTTGTACACTACCAAATACAGTGTGTCCAGCGAAGGAGTCCCTGATTTCAAAATTAAAAATCTCGAAAACAAAGATCTCTAGAAGAATGCAACAAACGGTATGTTTATCGTGAAAGTTGTAAGAATTTTATACACTAATTTTCGAAATAGTTACAAAAGCTGCTAACAGATGGCGCTGTTAGCCAAATTTTATTGGCGCAGGCATGGATTGGCTTCCATATTTGCTGGACCTGAGTCCCTGTGACTAATTTTGTGGGGCATATTAAAATACACTGTCTACAGGAACCATCCCACCAGGGCCCGATTAGAAAATTTTTGACTATAGGCACAACTCGGGATGGGGCCCCCCTAACACTGATGTGGGCGTAACATTTCCAAAATTGAAGCACAAAAAAAGAATCATGAATTATTATGAAAGTACCATTTTACCAAGAATTGGCTATTTGAAGCGTAGAAGCCTAGAACATTATCAAATAACAAAAAGCAATACAACATATTAACTTCATCATTAAAACACCATTACGATGAAACCAGAAAAACTTATTAATCCCTTATATACACTATAACATACATATAATGAACTAAACATGTAACTATATATATGATGAACCAATCAATCAAATTTGAAAGGATATACAAAAAAATTGCTATCAAGAAAGGTAAAATTAAAAAGAAATGAATTGGGAATTTTTTTTCTTTTAAAATAAAAATTTTGGCCCCTAGGTCCGGGCCTACCAGGCCTAATGAAGAATTAGAGCCTGCATCCCACTTCGCTGGACGAGCTTCAATTGGCGATCTGTGTGGCAGGTCGATTTCTGATAAATAATCCAACAGAGTTATATAAAAATAATACGAATATAGACAAGAAACAAACAGAAATCAAGCACTCTGGGCATCCACGCACCAACGGCAAGATTCTGTATAAGTGCCGGAACTGAACTATAAAACAACTGAGGTAACCGACATGTCTCGTCATCAGGGAGCCTAACCATATCAGTTACCTCAAGGGGAACTTTCTGAATAGGATGCAGGTAAGCCCAAAAGACATCCCAAGGTCCCGAGTCCCCCAAGGAAACAATAAGTCAAAAAGAAAATGAAAAGACAAACACAACTTACAGTATGGGCTCAACGCACCTTACATGCAAGCACACAAAAAATCCTAATGCAAAATAAAAGATGCGTACATGTAAGGTGCGTTGAGCCCATACTGTAAGTTGTGTTTGTCTTTTCATTTTCTTTTTGACTTATTGCTTCCTTGGGGGACTCGGGGCCTTGGGATGTCTTTTGGGCTTACCTGCATCCTATTCAGAAAGTTCCCCTTGAGGTAACTGATATGGTTAGGCTCCCTGATGACGAGACATGTCGGTTACCTCAGTTGTTTTATGGTTCAGTTCCGGCACTTATACAGAATCTTGCCGTTGGTGCGTGGATGCCCAGAGTGCTGGATTTCTGTTTGTTTCTTGTCTATATTCGTATTATTTTTATATAAATCTGTTGGATTATTTATTTGTTTTTTTCATTATGGGGATATGAAGCTTCTGAGCTATCCTCTATTGAAAATGTTTTCTTTTCAGGATTTGTTTTATGTTAAAGTGATTTAGCAGTCTATGCTTGAATTTTAATTTTTGTTTATTTCTATTGTTTATATTTTACATTGCAGGTCGATTTCTGTTGAGACACTACAGGGTGTGATGGCAAATTTTATTGTTTGTTTGCGCCACCTCCGTATAGCGAATGGTGGACATTTTGAAAAGATTGTGATATAGTGATTGCAAATACTTAGAGTTTATTTATGCATGCTGATACGAGTTGTAGAGCGCCATCTGGTGGCAGCTCTTGTAACTATTTCAAAAATTAGTGTATAAAATTCTTACATCTTTCACGATAAACATACCGTTTGTTGCATTCTTCTACAGATCTTTGTTTTCGAGATTTTTAATTTTGAAATCTGGGACTCTTTCGCTGGACATACTGTATGAGCCGCTCACTTGCCAAATTAGCAAAGTCTACTCAGACACTCATATGTCTGCTTAAAAAGTCTTATAGTAAATGAATAATTATCACTATTTTAATCACTATTTTCTTTTGCTTTTTGTCTTGAATTGCTTTGCTTTTGTCTTGTTTTGCTTTTGTTTTGAATTTACTCGAACATGTTTCGTAGCATATCGAGCATTTTCCGAATTTTCAATGAAATATTTATTTTTTACTAAACAAAACTTCTAAAAAACTCATTCACGCGTCATGAAAAAAAAACTTATTTTAGAGCCCCTGAAATATTTAGGCTGACTCGTGAATATTTTTTCCCAGTCTCGCCAAAACACATGCCTCGCAATACTTATTGCTGCTGTTTCAATATTAATTGACAAAACTTATTAAAATTTCCGTATTCAGCTTCTTTACGAATTTTCTTACCCTTTTCTCTAAGCTCATTTGTTGCATACATTGACATCAAAGTATAATTTTAAGTAAAAGTTCTTTTAAACGAATTATTTATGCGTGTTAAACGTTAAAGGCGGCGTATAACTTTGAATTTCCGTCTTCAATGAGTAAAATACTTGATGAGTCACCTTTGATATGTAGGAACCATAATGTCTAACTATACGTAAAGTATATAGTATGTGCTCTACATTAATTCTTACATAGTCTACATCTTAATTTTAACTAATAACTATAGATTAAAGGTGTACAACATTTAAATAAAAGTATTTCCTCCAAAATCTAAATTTATTTTTAAAGATTACTGTAGATCTATCACATATTTATGCTTTATTTTCTATAATAAAACTCAATATCTCGATAGCCAAGGCCTGGTTTTCTTTCATAAAGCCCTCCCAGTCCTTTGAGTTTTTCATTTGCGAATAGTTCTTAGCGATGAAGTCGAGAGCCGAGTGTTTCAAGGTTTTGTCTTCGTACAAATCGGCTAGAGCCAGAGTGTCAAGTACATCTTCAAACGAAACACTCTGCATGACATCCGAGCACAGCTTCCTCAGGTCTGACACGGCGTACTTGTCGGCCGCAATGTACAAGTTGCGTGCCATTTTTGCATCTTTCAGGGTAACATTTCCCGTATAGATGAAAGAGACGAGCTCCTTCAAAGCTTCCTCGGGGATGTCAGAGATCATGACACAGTTCTCGGAATTTTCTTTCATCGGGTGGTGGAACATCTTAGCGAAAACGGGCGAGCGTGCGGACAACATAACCTTATGAGCGTGGATTTTGTTGACGCCGTCGCTTAGAACGACATCGGACAGATCCCCTGTACTCAAAATGCGCTGCATGTCAGCAGACAGCTGTTCCAGTTTCGTCCGTTTAACCACGCCTCTCTTGCTAGGCGTCATAACCGACCCTGATGCTGCCGATTCTGGGACGTCCTGTAGTTGCACATGTGGCACCAGGCTTATAATGCACCTCCAAGGATCCGGAGTCAGGAAGTTTACATTTTGAAAATTTAAATGAGCTCCGCAATCTCCAAGTAAAGAGCTAGTTTTGAAAGTTTTACTACCATCAGAATAGAGCTCTGCGGTGACCAAAACATTTTTCTCGACGTTGCATTCAACAGAGATGTTTAAAATAGAGTTTCCGTATATCGTCCACGTAAGCTCATGGATGAGAGTATACTCCTCTCCACTCTCAGGTCTGAATTTCATAAATTTCTTTTCCGATGATAAATCAAATGTGTAACAAAATGACGAAGCCATCTTATCTCTTCTCTTTCCTGTATCTTCTTTTCCAGATAATAAGCTGGAAAAAAAATTATTTCAGTCAAAAAAATATTCGTAAATTTCAAAAACAAATACGAAATATATAAAATCAAGTACATTTTGTCAGGTGGGATAAAATGGATAGTAAAATTTTTCATCAACTCTTTGAACTTTCTGACATTTTATAGTTTTTAAAATTTATAAGATTTTTTTTAGTTTAAAATTTTCCCCTCTTAATTTAGGTAAGAAATTATTATTTTTTCTTAAAATTTTCATAAATGGGGTAAAATGGGTATAGTGTTCGGCTACAGTGTGGTAGTATTTTGGTGAATATAAAAAACTCTTGGTGAATATGAATAAATTCTTTTACTATTTACTGAAAAAAAAATCAGATTTTGAAATGAAAAAAAAAGTGTTTAAAGAGTACAAATTTTTACAAATGTTTATCTTAACGATCAAAAGATATTAAAATTATCCTCTATTACCTAAACTTTCAATTATTTTTGCTTTTAACGTGTGACAGAATGTGCATAAGGAGGGCTCTTTACTAAAAAGGATGTATTTAGTTTGTATTTTATTGTACAACGGTCGTGGCGTGTGAGGATAGTCCCAAAATTCTTCCAGTTTGGTAAAGTGTCAATACAATACCGATTTGGACTCCTTTAATGTGAAATATAAACTGAAATAAATCTGGAATTTTTCTAAAAATACATAAAAGTTATTTTTTTCTCACAAATATGTATATATATTTTTTACTCGTAAATTAATTTTTTAATCAGCAACGCTTCAACATCAAACGCATACTATTCTGATTAATTTGTCTTTGGAAAATTATCTAAGCTTTCGTAATCCACGAAATGACCATCCCCAGCATGGAAAATAGATTTAGGCAAAAATTAAACCTTGGTATCGTTTGAGTATAACTTATGTTTAAAATAATATATATATATACTAGCTGAAAACCTGCGCTTCGCTACGGAGTACATTCAAATTAAATACAACGGTCAACGTATGCAATTTATGCCAAAAAATAAATATATATATTTATAATAAATGCGATGATCAATTATACAATTGATGTAAAATATATATCTATCTATATATATATATATATATTTATAAAAAAATCGTAAGGGATATGCATTTTTTTTTGTATAATATCCAATCGTCTGCTGCATTAGAAAGAGAAAAAAAAATTAAATTCTAAAAATTAATCTTTAAAAATTCACCAAAAATCAGAAAATCGAGGTAAAAATTCGAAAAAAATTTCATTTTGAAGGAATTTTTATGATCTTTCTCGTGATATAAATTTTATAACCCTCAATGTATTATTTTAAATGCAAACGTAAAAAAAGTTTAAAAAACAGCTTAAAAATTTAATTAAAAATATTTAAGAAGAATGTTTGAAAAATCTTTCTTAGTGCACCCCTACACTATTAGAAGAATCGCCATGCAAAATTTCAGCCCTTTAGGTCCAGCGGTTTGGTCTGTGCGTTGTATGTCAGTCAGTCAGTCAGTGAATGAATGAGTCAGTTACGGAACTGTTTTATATATATATAGATATATATTAGGCTCAAAGAACGAAAACGCCCATTGAGCGAAAAACGCCCACAACGCGTTGTAGTCTTTAAAATATCCACAATGCGTTATTTGTGTTATGGCACTTATAAAAATAGCCATAAGGCGTTGTGGCTAACTCAAAAAGACCACAATACGAAATTCGTGTCGTGGCTCTCATGATATTTCACCACTACGCGTTGTGGTCATTAAGAAAGGCCATAACGCGTTCTGAACGTTAGCGATTCAACGATACGACGGATAGGTTATAACCGCATCATCTGGATGTTAAGAAAATAAAACATTCTTTTTCAATATCGTTTCCTTATCTTTATCATTATCTTATATAAGTTGGTAATAAAATTATCAAAATAAATAAAGTTGGTAATAAAATTATCAAAATAAATAAAGTTGGTAATAAAATTATCAAAAATGTTGCAGAGTTATTTATTTTTATAAGAACTATTATCGTGATATTTTAAGTTACATTTTATGTTATTTGAGCGACATTTGCATTTTTAATCACTACATTATCTTTTATAGTGACACATTATAAACACTTTCTGACTTCCAGATGATAACATAGATACTAAGCGAAGTGTTAATGGATTTGAGAGTATGTCCTGAATGTTAATAAAGTTACTCTCTGAAATTGTTAATTCTTCACGAGCATAAAGTCGATCTAGAAGACCTTCCTTGTTTCCTAACTGATAGAGACCTCATGGATTAATGCTCATAACAACAGCTAAAACATCACAAACTCGACGGGTGTTTGAAATGTGCCCGTTGACAAATTACAACTTGTCGGTCGTATCGTCGTTGCATCAGCTAACGTTCAGAACGCGTTATGGCTTTCCTCAATGATCACAACGCGTAGTGGTCAAATATCATGAGAGCCACGAAGCGAATTTCGTATTGTGGTCTGTTTTGAGTTAGCCACAGCGAGTTCTGGCTATTTTTATAAGTGCCATTACACAAAAATCGCATTGTGGATGTTAAAGAGATCACAATGCAGTGTGGACTTTTTTTCGCTCAATAAGCGTTCTCGTTCTTTGAGCATAACTAACTAACTAACTAACTAACACACACACACATATATATATATATATGTATATGTATGTATATATATATATATATTTATATATATATATATATATATATATATATATATATATATATATACACATATATATATGTATATGTATGTATATATATATATATATATATATTTATATATATATATATATATATATATATATATATATATATATATATATATATATATATATATATATATATAAATATATATATATATATATATATATATATATATATATATATATATATATATATATATATATATATATATATACTACATGGGGTGAAAAGTCCCGGAACTCGCCACTAAATGGCATCCGCAATGAAATTTCCATATAATGTTCTATTAGTACTAAGCTTCAAAAGACTGTTATCAAAGTTTCATGACGTGTCGGCCATTTATTTACGAGTTGCGGTCGTATAAGTAACGCTACTTTTGATTTTCTGTAAACAAAGGATCAAAAAGAATTTCGCGTCGTAATTAAACTGCTTTTTGATGAAAAAAATACCGTCCAAACCCAAGAATGGCTCGAAAACATTACAGCACATCTGCTCAGTCGAAAACAACCATTTGTCGAGTTTAAAAATGGTCGTACGAACATCGATGATGCCGCACGTTCTGGACGTCCAATGAGGCAACAACTCCAGAGAACATCAAAAAAGTCCACTGTATTGTGTTGGAAGACCGCAAAGTGAAAAAGTAAGGGAGATAGCTGACATAATAAAGATATCAACAGAATGGGTGAGACATATTCTGCATGAGAATTTAAATATGAAAAAGCTTTGTGCGAGATGGGTGCCGCGTTTTCTAACAATTGACCAAAAACAGCAATGTGCCGATAATTCAGACCACGCTTTGGCTATAAAAGCGTAATCCAGACGGATTTTTCCGCCGATTCGTAACAATGGATTAAAAATGGATCCATTACAGCACACTTGAATCAAAAGGCTGTCTGCAGGGTGGTTGGAAGCTCGCAAAAGCCGACCATAGCGACTAAAGACGCAACAATCGGCTGGAAAGGTCTTGACCAGTATTTTTGGGGATGTACGTTGCACAATATTCATCGACTATCTTGAGAAAGTAAAACAATCACAGGAGAGTATTAAGCAGCATTATTGGACCTCTTGAAGTACGGTATCAAGAAAAAAAAGGTCGCATATGGTGAAAAAAAAGTTCTGTTTCACCAAGACAATTCACCGGCTCCCACATCAGTGAAAGCAATGGTAAAATTATATAAATTAAAATACGAATTGCTCCACCATCCCCCGTATTCTCCAGATCTGACCCCCAACGACTATTATTTGTTTCTTAACTTGAAGAGATAGCTTCAGGGGAAGAGATTTTCATCAAATGAGGATGTCAAATGCGAAACTGATGTGCATTTTGAAGCCCTTAACAAATCGTACTATATGAAAGTTATTCAAATGTTAGAGGACTATCATTTTTAAGAAAGGCTTGTAAACTGAATTAGTGCTCTGAATAATATTTCACAGCTATATCGTTTGGAGAACTCATGTTTTAAGGATGCTGTGTACTAACCCTATGGATTCGTTCACCTCAATGCTGACGTATGGAGAAAATGTGTCCAATGATTGCCGACTTGGATTTAAACCGATATAGCGATAATATAGAGATACCGTTGAAATAAGTGTATCGCTCTTGAAGGAAACTACGTTGAAGGATAAAATTAATTTTTGACAAAAAAATGTTTTTTTTCATTGCTAGTCCCGGAACTTTTCACCCCATGTAGTATATATATACACGAAATCAGATATAAAATTAGAAGCACAAAGTAACATAGATCCATAATTTCATTAATATGAATATCATATTAGAAAATGGATAAATTTTTAATAAATAACTGTCTTTTTTATACTATTTTTCTTGTATTTATTTTGATAAATTAATTCCATAAATTTCAGTCAAGTTGATCAGTTAAATTCTCAACTAAATATCGTTAAAATAAATATTAATGGTAAGGTACTCTCAAACTCTGATGTAAAGAGTTTGTACCTGTATTAAATATTCCTTTTTCAGTGTAATAAACAGTTATCCTACGGGTATTCAATGATACATATTCTAAATTTTAAAAAAATTTAAAATGGGAGAAACCGAAGGGTGAAAAACCGTTAAATACAATGAGGAGACAGAAATCTGGCATGGATATACATCCATGCCAGTTTTCAAATCCGGGGTCACGCAATCGTAACTTGCTACGTAGACACACAAGGAAATGAGTCTACGTTAAATATTTTGTATAACGCATTTGTTGTACCTTCCAGAATCACCAAAATAATAATGAGGTTGATTTTTAAATGTTAATTCAACATCAAAAATTCATAAACTAAACTGTATTAGCATCGATTAAAACCCCCACGAAGCTATAACATATTATTCTAGTATGTCTATCAATTATGGATTTACGATTATCAATTTTTTTAATTGCTAAATCAAAATGAATAATCTGATTTGTTACGACGGCTCTTTTAATTTGAAACAGAAATTAATGCACTTTCCGAATTTGGCCTTTATTTTAATGTCTTAAAATTTCACAGAAATCAGTTATCGGGACTTAATAACAGCCCTATAATTAAATAAAAAATAAATGTAATTTGTAAATTCCCTACTTAGTCACACTCTTAAAAATACATAACAGATGAACATCTACGATTAGATTTATATTTAAAACTTGTTTACAAGGTAATTTTTTCTGTTAAAAATAAATTGTCAAACATGTTAAATCACTGAAGAGTTTCATATTTTTAGACTGTTTTATCCTATCAAACACAAAATTTATTTTTAAGAGCCTAATTTTATATAATTTCTGTTAAAATCCTATCAAGCATAATCAAATAAACAGTTGTATAACTATTTTGACATTAATTTAAAAATTAACTGAGAAATATGTTTCACATACGCATCAAAATACTTTCAAAAGCGTATATACCTTTCACATACTGCAGCACCGTTCTTCACTCTTGAAACCAATCAAAATGTTTAGCACAAATCAACAAGGTGTATCATTCTGTCATATAAATAGTTAGAGATCTAATATAGAAATATGTTTATAATATGCTCTCGATCTTCCGCTTTGCGTTTTACATCTAATATCGTTGTTGCCAAATTTTCTTCGGATGTAAAGGGAGTGACAGCTACTACCCTTGTTTAAATATAGAAACTTTCCACTCTTCTTCACGACATTTAGAAATTTTCCCGCTTTCTTCCCTGCAGGGAATTTGTTATTGCACAGCGTAGGGGAAGGAGCAAACCCACGCGAATTGGCAGAGCTCTTAAGGTTGTTGTGTACTAACTCCATTGGATTCGCTCACCTCAATGTTAGCCTATGGAGAAAATGTGTCTACTATTGACAGCTACATAAATGCTGATAATCCAATAAAAATTGTATTTTCAGGTAACCTGGACTTTTCTGCACCTTGCAATAGGCTTCATTTTATAAATTTCGTCCACCAAAGGGATTTATAAGCGTTTAAAACACATTATACCAGATTTTGCCCCGAATAATTTAAATTTTAAAATATTATTTGAATTTTTTTTTATAAAACGAAAAATGTGCCAACGTGTAAAATTTTTTTTTCTTTTAAGGAGTACAATTTTAAAAAAATCTTTAAATCCAAGTCGGCAATCATTGGACACATTTTCTCCATACGTCAACATTGAGGTGAGCGAATCCATAGGATTAGTACACAGCATCCTTAACACATGAGTTCTCCAAACGATATAGCTGTGAAATATTATTCAGAGCACTAATTCAGTTTACAAGCCTTTCTTAAAAATGATGGTCTCGTGATGGAAACAATAGCCTAATTTAGGATATATTATAAACGAGCTGAAAACCCGTACTTCGCTACGGAGTACATTCAAATTAAGTACAACGGTCAATGTATGCTATTAATGCCAAAAAAAATAAATATATGTATATATATTTATAATAAATTACGACGATCAATGTATACAATTGATGTAAAAAAAATATTTACAAAAAAATCGTAAGGGATATTTTTATAGACAAAATAATGTAGAAGAAAATATTCAAATTAAATCTAATAAAGCATACTAAAGAATATAGTACAGTTAATATAGTTCAGTTTGAGAAACATTTCTTTTACTGTATTTTAATATTTTTTTGGATAATGTCCAATCGTCTGCCGCATTAGCAAGAAAAAAAAAATTTTTTTTGTTAAGAACGTGACGATAATTTATCGAAAGTACAAGAAAAAGAAATCTCGTGATCAGCATTTAATAAATTAAATTCTAAAAATTAATCTTTAAAAATTCACCAAAAATCAGAAAATGGAGGTGAACATTCGAAAAAGATTTCATTTTAAAGGAATTTTTATGATCTTTCTCGTGATATAAATTTTATAACCCTCAAATTATTATTTTAAATGCAAACTTAAAAAACGTTACTAAAACAGTTTAAAAATTTAATTTTAAAAAATCTAAGAATTTTTCAAAAATGTTTCTTAGTGCACCCTTACACTATAAGAAGAATCGCCATGCAAAATTTCAGCCCTTTAGGTCCAGCGGTTTTGTCTGTGCGTTGTATGTCAGTCAGTCAATGAGTTAGTCAGTTACAGAACTGTTTTATATATATAGATAAACGCAAACAAAGCAAAATTACAAATTTATTGTGAAATTAAGTCACTGTACGTAAGGAATGCTTGAGTAACAGACATGGTTACGCGTTGGAAAACCCGACAACATTAAATACCTTCGTGTGTAGGCCAGATATGAGCCCGTTAAATCTGTAGCAGAAATTCCTATGAGGTCAGAGAGGGTGGGAGGAGGTACGATTTCCCCAGATGTCACTGCTGGGTGGGGATGCTCGGTCTAAATTGTGGTGGTAGCCTATTCACTGGTACGTATTCAATCTTAGAAGTCCTTAGATGCTTTGTCGGGCACTGTTTGGGGAATTGGAAATTTAAAAAAGTCATATTAGAGAAATGAAATTAAATGGTAGTTGTCAGTATATACCTTCAATTTTCTGTAAAATACTTTCGCAAGAAAAGGGGTCAGAAATCATGTGATTATCTCAATATATTTAAAAAATGTATCGTTTCATATTTTATTCACTCAGAAAATCCCAATAATTTTGCTCGATAAAATTAACACAATTTTCATGGCAATACGAGTAACAGATAGTTTAGAGATAAAATATATTTCATATGTTTCTTTCAATAAAAAAAGGCAGAAAATGGATTGCATGCGTTTTACACGTGCATTCTGGTACGGATTTCAATATGAATTTTAGTAATCTATGAGTGGAACTACAAACGTTTTACCCTTCGATTATGCACTAGTTGAGATGTAACATGCTACGAGCAACTGCTTCATTGATGCGGCAAAACTATGATTTTATTACGTACTAGCGGCCCGTCCCGACTTTGTCCGGGTTGAACAGTTAATTTTTTATCTTAAGTAGATATTAGGTAGGTATAATTTATTTTTAAACTTCATGGTATACCACATTTTTTGTTTCGTTTTTCTGAGGTTTTAAAATAAATTGATTCTCCACATTTCCTGACTTAGAGAGACCAACATATAATTGTCCATGAATAAAGCAATCTTCCCGTAAGTCAAGTCCAATATATTTGTATGTTCGACCTTGGGATTTGTTGATGGTGATGGCAAAAGAAATTTTTATTGGAAACTGTAGTCGCTTAAATTGGAAAGGTAAATCTGTAGGGATCATGGGAATGCGGGGAATATGAGCCAACTGACCTGCCGCTGGTCCTGTAAGAATAATACCCTCAATCCCATTTTTTCGTAGCGATTTTACTTGGAGTCTAGTTCCATTGCACAGATTAGGCGGATTTAGGTTTCGCAATAAAAATATTGGAGTACCGACTTTGATATTTCGTGTATGAGGTTGGAGTCTTGAAGGGTTAAGGGAATTAAGGAACTCCTGTGGATAATGTACAGCGTCCTCTGTATCTAATACGGTAACAATGAATTTATATATTTTCTATCACCTGGTATTCTTTCTAATATTTATTCATTGACATGATCAACAGAAGAATTTCTTGGCGAAACTATCGCCCTCTCGCACATCCACGTGTAATCTTTTTGACAGAGATTCTCAATTTCTGGGTACACATCATTTCATTTAGATTTGAGACAGACATCAAATCATTTAGATTTGAGACAGACTTTCTTAACTCATCTATTTTGATAAGGCCATCGGGTATTTTCCCGTCACCTACTTGTAAAAGAAGATTTGAGAAATGCCTATCACCACCTCCTAAGTGGGCTTTCATGTTTGTTCTTAAGGTGATTGATTGTACAGAGCTCCATAAAGGAGACGACTTTAAGCAGGCTTTAAGTATATGCATGCGTTCCTCTAGGCACCACAGGTAGAGTTTGACGAAAGTCACCGGCAAATACGAAGGTGACGCCTCCCATAATTTTGTCTGAACTTCTTAGGTCATTTAGAGTTCTATCTACGGCTTCTACACATGAGCGGTGGCTCATCGTACATTTGTCCCACATTATGAGACTGACCTCTTGAAGAAGTTGGCCCAACGGCCCATTTTTTCTTATGGAACATATGGATTCTTTCTGAAGGGAGACTGTAACCGTAATTGTTTTAAGTTATTTTAAATGATTGGGAAAGACTTCATTCCTACTAAATTAATTCTTTACGACACCTATGTTTGATTCATTCACTTATTATAAAAATATTTCATATTGCCTCTATACATATTATTTTCAATTTTACTCCTACTAAATTAATTCATATATATATGCAAACATTATATTAAATTGTTGGTACGAATTATCGGTCTATTACTGAACATCTTATATTCAAAAACTATACTCATCGCGCTCTTATCTTAATTATTATGACTACACACTGAGAAGCAATGATACAATATAAAAGGGAAACGCAAAGTCGATACCTCAGCAGATGACGGTTGAATCCCTCTGGGCAGCTGGCACTCGTAATGATGAATTCGTCGTCTTTATCATCAAACGGAATTCGGGCATCTTCTTATCTGGAATACGGCTCCGTCGCTCATTGCAGACACTCGGCATGGGACACTGGGCGCTCGACAACTTCTATCTCCAAACTTTTACTGCACTCGAATACGGCTCCGTCGCTTATTGCAGACACTCGGCACGGGAGACTTGGGCACTGTCAGCATCGGTTCACGAACTTTTACTGCTCTCTCCTCATACGTCTACATGCATTGACACCACTTCTACCTCTCACAAAAAACTGACTGACTCTCACTTCTCAGGTTATCTCTCTGCCTTCACACTATTTTTTATTTCATATATTTTCTTACTAATGTCTCCGCCTCTTATAATTTCCATCGGTTATCTGGAAATTATCATGCCATCGCCATTCGTCCGTGCTGCCTCTTCTCAATCCCCTTTTACCAATGCGCGTCGAGGGCGGGATTTGTAAATTCTCCCTCAATTTTAACTTTTTTCCATGCTTTGGCTTCAAGTAGGGTGGGCTGTTTTATAGCCATCATAAATTTTCTTTTTTTCTCTTCTTGCAACTCATTCTCTTCCACTTTTATCTTCTATTTATTACTACAAACACTATCTCTAAATTTCGTTCCGGTCTATGGCTTTCTTCCCTTCTCTTTTATTGCCCTGTTTCTTTATTGCATTTAACAATTATTTTATTTTATTTTGTTCTTTTACATGCTCCTGTCCCTGGCCGTAACACTACTGTCATGTCCCTATGACAGAGACATTCAAAGGCAGTTTAAATGTGGAATGGGCAGTTTTTCCAGCACTAAGTAAAGTCGCGGCAATTCCGGAAGAAGCCACCGCAAGAGCCAGTCTGCCTGTTGATCGAATTTTGGCCAGTATTAAATTTATTAAGTAAGTTTTTCCGGTTCCACCGGGTGCATCGATAAATAATAATTTGCCTTCATTGTTTTCTATGCTATTCACTATGGCGTCAAAGGCGAGTCGCTGATCAGGTACTAAATTTGGTACGTGATTAGAAACGTACTCATTCATTTGGTTGCAATCATGTACCAATGTTCTCCTTACAGAATCGCTTTCGTAGATTCTCTGCGGTGACGGCAGGCCGAAGTCTCCTAATGGCTTTTCGCTTAATAGATAAATTTGTCTTCTATTTGAATGAGACCTTAGTTTATGATATCATTTGATAATGGCATACAGTCATCGTTATTCTGCTGACGCGCTCGATGCAATATTTCTTCACAGAGATCTATTTTAAATGTTTGCCATAAAACAATGGGATCTGAAGGTTGAGAAAATAACAAAATTGTCACAAACAATTCTCTCAGTTTAGGAGCCAAATCCGAAAGTACAGCATCAGCTAAGGTATGCTTCCAATGTTCGTCGTCCGTAATAAGACAGAGTTCTTTACAGGCTGCTTGAAAGGTTGGCATGGCCTGTCCATTAACTGTCAAAAGACTTTGGAAAGATGTTGGACCGCGAATATGTTGCAAAAGAATCCTTAAATGAAAGCATTCAGATTGGCTAGGATGAATACTGTACATTCTACCAAGAGCAGAGTCTTTCCTAATTCCGGGATACCCTTCGACCTCTTGTCCTCGTTTTCTTCGCGAAAACTTGCTATTTGCCCATGTGTAGTACTGAGGAACTTCGTGGTATAACAAAGTCTTCGCGAAGGCGTCTGTGCTACATAAATCATAGAACGTCGTAAGTGTTGTTACAGGAGGGCTTTCAATTCTTTGTCGGAGATTGTTTTCTATAAAATATACTCTCTGGCCATTTTGTAGGTGCACCGCTAAATGGGTTACTGTTGGATGCCTCTCATGAATATGAAATTCGAGAATTCTGCAAACAGCTTCCGATGTGCTAATATAACGGCGGTTTAAATATGTTCCGATCTCATTTTGTTTGTTTTCAACAGAGACAGTGGCCTGATCGGATCCTTTGTTGATATATTTGCAGATATTTTTAATCACTTGAACTGATTTACAATATTCAACATTTATGTGTGCATTATAGCTTCTGAACAGTACAGGGGAATATAGAACAACCCATTTGTTATTAACAGTGACCTCCTCTCCTCGAACTGTCATTATCACAGCATTGCCGCCATCTTCAGGGCTTTTTCGACGATAAACTGGATAACCGTTCACCCATGTTTCCGTCTCAGCTATAAGTTTCCGTGGGTATTTCATACTGTAAATTCCATTGGTCATGCAGGGAGAATTTATGTTATGTTCCCCACATGGGCCATGGATCATGATTTTAACCACAATATCAAATAATAAGGGATCCCGTTGGGGACAGGGCCCGATTATGAACGCAGGGGGCCCCTGGGCAGATGCTATTCGGGGGGCCCCCCCTTACGGACATTTATAAAAATACATACTATTAGAAGTACTAGGTGCATACAGCAAGGGGGTTTTGGGGCCCCCTAGCATCAGGGGGCCCTGGGCAAAGTCCCGATTTGCCCATGCGATAAAAAGGCCCTGGTTGGGGATCTGGAAGCTCGTCTGATATTATGTATGTTATCGACCTCGTCAGGTTTTATTTTGGTTTTAAGCCATAATAAAATATGTACGTGAGGTAATCCTCTCTTTTGCCATTCAATGCTAAATATGTAAGCTTTTGTGGTACCGAAAATGGCATTTTTCGCTAAAAGCTTCATAAGTTTTTTTGTAACGAAGTTCTTTTACGCGGCTTACAGTAGAGTGAACTGGCAGGAATCGTCACGTAACGAAAAAGCGTTATGTCCCCTCCAGAAGACCTTTCGCTCAATGGAATCTGTGGCTGAATGGTTAGCGTATCGGACTGCAGAGCGAGAGGTCCCCGGTTCAAATCCCCTCACAAGCACTACGGCATTTGAACATTGTATTTTAGTTAAGTTCCTGCTCACTAGATGGCGTCACTATGCAACTTTTTTTTCTCTTCAAGCGAAAATGTTTGTTTATTTTCGTTGTTGATTCGACACTAAGCAATGCAAAAAAAATGGCTATTCGCTATGTTGGATGCGATTCCATTCCTATTCTTTTGTAAAGGTTTGACATTTTGAAGTCAATGATTCATGATATTCCCTCTGAGTCGGAATATTTATTCTTTATGTCAAAAATTCAAATTATGTGCAAAAACTGAAGTCATTTATTAAATTTATCGTATGGATACATGCATTGAAGTCTTATTTTGTATTGATTTATTCAACATTTATTCAGATGATGGTAAAAGGTAAGCCATTCCAATATAATTTGTATTAAAAGAATTAAGAAGATTGATTTAACTGCATTTAAACAAGTACATTAAATATTTTCTTTTGGTAATGGAAACTCATACAGTGCACTCCGATATAAAATTACATTAATAAATTAACTGACCCCCACCGACATTTCCTTCTTTATCTCTTCTTGAATGGCTTTCATCTCCTCTTGACCTGCAGACATTTCTTTCTTTATATCTTCTTCACCTGCAGATTCTTCTTTCTTTATCTCTGTTGCAATGTTGTTTTGCATAGCCATCCTAGCAGCAATCATCTGTTGAAATTTATCTTCCAAATCTTGAGTGGTAACAGTCTGATCAGCCATTCATCTTGTAATAGGCATTCAATCCCTACCCCACTCCTGACACTAAAATGTTCCGTTTTCTAGGTTCGATGGGATTGAACAAATTCTCTTCAGAAAGTGCACACAAAATAAAATTTATTATTCTGTAAATTCTTCAGGCGCATACACAAATTTTATACAGAAAACACGTAACAACTGTCTTCTATACAGCAGAAAACTCTAAAAACACAAGTCAGGATAACAGTCTTCAATAGAATACTCGCCTAGCGCGCTTTCAATACATTCAAGTCTCAGCAGAAAAGAACGCTGACTTAAAATGTCAATCTCAGGTATATTTATAGACTTCCAAAGCGCCCTCTATCGGCCAGCTATAAAGTTCCAGAACCTCCTCGAAAGGTCCAGAAGGTTGGCGACCATTTGGCGCCATATCACCAAATTTGGTGACCAAAATAAGTCACCAAATCCATCGCCAATTTGGCGATAACTCTCATATTTGGCAAAATTACAATAGACTCCTAAAATTCGTAACAATATTATATTTATAATGAAAACTAGTTGCATATTTGAACAAGAGATGGCGCCACAAAAACATCAATAGGTGCAAACGTGCTGTCTTGATCCACTCCTCTTCCTCTAAGCCAGGGGATCCCAAACTTATTTAGCCTACCGCTCCCTTTTCAGAGAAAAACTTACTCAGCGCCCCTTCCCCGCCTCCTTGGTAATTCACCTTTATAAGTGAGCAAACACAGATGCACTGACATATTTGCGTCCTTTTATATAACTATATTTCTACCTACGTCCTAGAACAGGGGTGTCAAACTCAAATGCTAACTTGGGCCAATCAAACAAGGTTTAACTGTAGGTGGGCCGCAAAAAAAAAACCAATATTAATAGAAATGTAGATTTTTTACAGTATATTACCTAATTACAGTATATTCAACATAAATATACACATTTTGTTTAATAATAGCAAAAAAAGAGTATAATTGAAAAAGCACTTAGCGAATTCTTCCTATCTAATTATAATTCTGCGTCGGTTATTTTATTATTTATTATTGTGTGCCAATATATTGGCAGGGCCGCAAAAAGGTTCGTCGCGGGCCGCGAGTTTGACACCCCTGTCCTAGAACATAATAAAAAAAGATGTTGTAAATCAGACACCTTGAAGTTTAAAAGTATAAAATTATTTATTAAAATCAACCATAGTGATATGCGCATTACATACATAAAAACAAGATAACGAAGGATAATATGTATTAAAGTAAAAATTGCAAATAACATTAAAACTAATCCTAATGAGAAGGATGATCTTGATGCACTACTATCAATTTATTAATTTTCGGCTCTATTTTTATCAACAGCTTTCTTAAATCACCGCGATCAGGTATTTGTAGTCGGTTTCTGTTTATAGTCCTGTTTTTGCACAGATTTGTGATCGCACTGAAACCACGTTCCACTAAATGTAATGAAGGAAATGCAGCTAAAAACTTTTGTACAATAGCCCATATTCCAGGGTAACTGTCGGTACGTTTTTGCAACCAGAACTGTTGATTGCTGTGTTTGAATTTCATTTCCTCATATGTTGTTACTTCTATCAGTTCTCCTTGTATTTTTGGAGATTCTTCTGCGTTTGTTCTTGAAAAAGTGTCCAAAACCAAATCGAGTATGTTCCTATTGAGAATGTCTTCAAATCGTTGATTGAAGTCAGAATGGAGAGCTTACAATATATAATCAAGTCTTCATGATGTTTTACTATTGTTGACTAATTTTGAAACTGGCTTAATTCCCTTCGTCCTAAATTTCGTTTGCACAGAAGAAGTTTTCCCACAAACGAGGAAATAACAGTTTTAGTTTTGATTAAATTCAGCTCTTCTACTTTGAGTCTTATTGAGATTTGTTTCATTAAATTTATTAAACAAGTCTGTCAAATTGAGAGACTTGTTTAATAAATTTAATGTTTATTAAACGTTTATTTGAGTTGAGATTTGTTTCATTAAATTTATTAAACAAGTCTATCAAATAAGCTATGTCATATTTGAAATCGGTCAAATTGATTCGTAAAGCATCATCTTTGTTTTCTAAGAACTCTAGCACTGAGTCATGAAGTTTATAAGATAGATCCAAACAGACACTTTTGATAACCAATAAATTTCTGTATGAAGCAGCAAGCGATTGAATTCTTCATCGTTTTCAGTACAAAGTTGACCATATAATCTGTGATCCAAGGAACTGTTTAAAAGAACATGCTCTAATGTTCACTCAGATTTTTGGCAACTAAATGCTGACGATGAAAGGCGCAGTGTTCAACGAATACATTCGGAACCACTTTTTTTAAATATGCAAGAAGAGCCCCCCCCCCCCCACCTCCCTGTAGCATAACACCATTCGTAGCAACTGATATTTCTGAAAGGGATTTCTTTTACTTTGAAAAACTCTTCCAATGCCGATTCTCCTTTAGTATCAGTTTGCAAATTTTTAGCGAAAAATAATTATTGGCAATTATTGTCTTCTTTATGAACCGCATGTATACTAAAAGTAAGACCTAATTTCCTAGAAAAGTTGACTCATCAAGCTGTATAGAGAACTGGAATGTTTTTAAATCCTCACCTAATGAGTCTTCAGCATCTTGAGCCATTTCAGCAGTTTTTAGCACTATATAATTGCTCAAAGGAATTTTCTAGCTAATATCAAACGCTGACTTGTGTAGCATAATGCTTATTTCTTCACTTATAGTAAAAAATTTCCTAACACAAAACTATTTGACAATTTTGCGTACAAAATAACGTAAGGAACTTCGTTCCTGACGGGGTTCCCCCGACCGCACAGTTTTTTTTTTACCTTTAAATTAAACACACGTGCCACAATGACATGCCTATCGTAGGATTTTTGTCCGGGGAATAATTCCCTTTTAATTTCAGGCCATTCGGGATTACACGTGAACGTTATAAATAAATCAGGTCTGCCAAAGTTTCGGACGTATGACACTGCATCTTGCGTCTTTTTTTTAAAATTTTTTTTTTTTTTTTTTTTTGGGGGGGGGGGCTGTGTCTCCGTACGTAGTAGATCACGTGGTATATCTAAATACCAATCAATTAAATTTTTTTCACGTGATAATATCAAACGTTATCAATTCTATAGTTTTATTTTTGAACTGACATTTCGACCGCGTATCGAGGGATTGCAGTTAAGTCTCTTTGCTTCTGCCAATTTCTGTTTTTTTTTTCGCCATGCATCCCTTACTTCATAATTTTTCCATTTTTAAAAGTGATTTTAAAAGTTTATCACAGTAATGTGATTATTTAAAAATATAGAAATGGTTTTTGTGGATATTTTCACTATAAGAAATTTTATATATTGCATATTTTGGGGATATCTTTAAAAAAAAAAAAAGGGCACATGCAATTGAGACTACCCAAAATCAATTCCACAACTGTTTCCACACATTGTTTCTTCAAAACGTCGCTTTCTGGTAAGTTATAAAATTTTATTTGTTTTGTTTTAAGGTATCTGACTACCTTTAAAACGTCGATTTTGACGAACATTCTGAAAGTGTTTTTAATCCTTTTTCTTAAAGATTGTAAATTTCGGTTTCTAAATCTGCTTGTATTTTTTCTGTACGATCAATTAGAAATGAAATGAGAGCGATTTAAAGGTCATCAGCAGCTATGAATTTCAATACAAGTTGCAAACTTTAATAATTACAAGATAAAAAGAATTTTTTATATACCATGTTTTCAATTTTCTGTTGAATCATATAAACTTGACAATTCTATGTATTAATAAATACTTTTTAAAAATTTTTTTGGTGAATTATCCCATCAACTTGAAAGAAAATGAAGTTAATTGGAAGTTAACTTCCGTTTAACTTTTCGTTCCCGTCCCGGTCGATAGATGGCTGCACCAGTCTACAAAACAAAATTAACTGAAAATGAATTTAATTCTGCTTAAAGATGGCTAAAAGTTTTAAAATAATGCATTGCCATCGTGTTCTGAGCTATTCTAAAAATTTCAAATGTCTAGCTACTCGAGAAGTTAGTTAAAAATCGATTGCAAGATTTGTACTGGACAAACACACACACAAACAAGAAAGCGAGTTAATAAAAACATGGTAATAATTATGTTTTCTGAAGAACTCATTTTTCATCAAAAATGTAAACAAATATTGTGATATGTCTACGAAATTTTTCACGTAAGTTTTTCTTACAATTTAGAATGAACTACAGATTTGGTTCTAGGCGTTTTATTTGTTGATTTATAGCTGCATTTATAGAAAATCTCATGAGAAATTTTTACATGTAGTTGTATATAATGATCTGTAATTTTTTCAGATTTCACGATATCGATTAGCTTTTAGTTCGTTACACTCAGAAAGTATTTGTGTATATATGATAAAAAGGAATTAGTAATATATGCATAATTAAAAAAAAATTTTTTAGAGCTAGAGCCGTATATGTACAAATTTGCTAAATTTCAACCCTAATTCATAAATTTTGTTAAAAGTTGCGTAGTCATGGTCTATTTTTTTTATCATTTTCGTGTTTTGGTGTTATACCCCCTCGAAATATAAAACAGAAACTGACGCAAGTATGGTTTTTTAAAAAAAGTGCTCCGAAAGTAGTCGAATACCTTAAGCCTAATAAAGTGACGCCGAAAAAATGGCGTCACTGAGGTAGGTTGCATTATTCTGAGTTTTCCGCCAAACGCGAAAAACTCAGAAAATGCGCCAAATAGCACAGGAAAAAAATATATCTTCCCATATAAATATCTTTTTCTTATAATTTTAACAAATTGAGATTTTAAAACTCCAAATTTTTTAATCGTGCTAAATCAAAGGAAAACGTGTAAAAACGGTATTAGGTTTATTTACTATACCGTGTTAAAGGAATCGTATAAAAAAATAAAAAGACTGTAGAAAGAGAATTAGGTGTACATTGAAACTGACTATGCGAGGTTAGAAAAATCGTAAGTATTAATTTCAATTTCAAATGTTCGCCATTAGATGGCAGCAGTGAATAAAGATTCAGAATTATCAAGTGTTTTCAGATTTTAATTAATTTTTTCTCGTTAACAATTACGAAATAGTGGCGTCATCTAGTAGGCTATTTCAAAAAATAAAAGTGTGAAGGCGCAAATGGAACAGGACTCTTAGGTAAAAATTATGGATTATTGTTCATGCCATATTTTTATAATAATTTTAAAGCTTTAATTTTATAATTTAAACGGAAGCGAATTTGCGCCCGAATTTAGTACCTTTAGGTTTTTATAATAAAACATCAGAATAATTCAATAGAAGCATTAGAATTTCCTTAACAAATTTACAAAAACTTTAGGCGAACTCGGTTATGAAATTAAAGTTGTCCTCGGAAAATATTGTAATAAAGGCAATGAAAAGCTTTAAAAGAAAAATCTAGATGTTTATCTAATTCCTTTAGGTCTTTCCTCGTGTCAGAGTGGTGTTTCTAAAGGCTGGGCTCTGAAAATTGCACTTTTTAAAAACCGGGGCAGAGAAACGTAATGCAAAATCTCTGTGTTTTCTAAATAAAAGTCGAATATGTAATTCAGTAAAGGGTTGTTCTTGAGTGACACGAAAAAGTAATTTCAACTTTAAAAAAATTTAACCTATATTTTACGTTTCTAAGCGCTTTGTTGAAATGAAATTTCTTCAAATTTTCCCCGATTTCCATAAATGTTTTCCGGTAAAGTAAAGTAATTGTTGGCTAAATCAATAATTATTCATTGACTGAAATAATATTTTTTTAAATATTTTCTAGATTTGTTAGAAGATTTCTAAAACTCATCGTAAAAGTAATTTTCTCAATTATTCAAAAGAGATGGCATGTTTGAAATTATTTCATTGAAAAGTAAAAAATTTCTGAAATCCGGAGATTGAAATTTACTATTTTCAAAGTTGTGAAAAGGAACTCCCAAACATTGTGTCTGAAGTTTATTTTCTTTGAATAATCTTTAAGTTCTAACAGTTTATCTGATTGAAGTTTATCTTCATGTGGTTTTTCAGTTCCGAATAATAACACTGATCTGCATTTATTCAACTTTTTCTGTTGTTTTGAAATGAATATGTGTACCTGAATGGATTTTTTGCGCAGATTCCGAAAATCACCTTTAAAATTCCGTATCACGTCAAGTTTTGTCATAAATGATGGAAATGGGAAGATTTTTAAAAAAAGTTATTTTTAATGACATTGCTATATGGCAACGTTTGTAACTTGCGAAAATGCTCTATGGAGGGGCGGAATGATTGTTTAAGGAACAGATAAACATCAATACGTATTCAAAAGCGAACATTCCTAACATTGACCACTGGGCTCCCCTTCAAACTTCCTTTTTTTGCATTGTCTTCGGTGTGCATCCGTACAGTCTCTGTTCAACATCCAACAAAAGTCGGCCATCATATGTACAGTACACTTTCCTTGGTATCTCTTTTCCATCACTTTAATATCCTGATGGAAGCGCTCGCCATGTTCTTCAGAAAAATCACTAAGATTGTTAGGAAAGTAATTGAGATGAGCACGAAGAAAGTGAACTTTGACCCTCATTTTGCAACCAAGCAGTTTATAAGATTCCAGCAACTCCTCAACTAAAGTAGTGTAATTTGAAGCCTTCGTATTCCCCTCAAAAATGTGTACCCCATTTCTGAATGCAGTGCATGGTCACAATTCGCACTCACACATGATTTTCTCGAATTTTCGTATTTGAGGGCCTACAAAAATGCCAGCTTTAATTTTTTCAGTCGTGATTGATGCAAACTTACCACACAGATACTGAAAGCATTTACTGTTCCTGCTTAAAGCTGTCACGAATTGCTTCATTAAGCCAAGGTTGATGTGTAAAGGTGGCAACAGTATTTTCGATGGATCAATGTCAACTGGAACAATGTTTTTTTCGCCAGGTGTGAATGTACTTCTGACTTACCACTGCTGCCGAACCCAATGTTTCGTCCTTGCTCTGGAGTCCCATTCACACAAAAGCAAGGAAATTTCGTGTAGCCTCCTTGTTGGTCGTGCAATATTCCAATCACCTTGAAACCCCCCCCCCCCCCAAAGACCATTTATGAAATTTGTATTGCACACTTTCCAGCAGTAATTTAGTGTTCTCGTATGTCTCTTTCAAAGTCACAGATTGTACTACTGGAATGGATGGATGTTAGTATTGTGTAATAAAACACCTTTTAAACTGGATTTACTGGCATCTATGAACAACCTCCACTGTCCTGGATTGTAATTGATGTTGAAGTATTTCATGACTGCCGGAATGTCTCGACAATATACCAAACCACCTTTCTCAGCAAAAAACGGAACCGATTCTGCTTCTCGGTGTCTGTACCAGGTAGTGGCGTAGCAAAGTGGGGGGCGCGCAAGGGGGTCTATCATGCCCCGGGCGCCACTCGCAGAGGGGCGCCAATGTAAGATCTATGTATTATATTACTATATGTTTTCGAGGGAGATGCCAATATAAGGTCTATATATTATATTACTATATGTTTTTAAGGGGAGGGCACCAATATAAGGTCTATATATTATATTATTATATGTTTTTCGGGGAGGGCGCCAATATAAGGTCTATATATTATATTACTACATTTTTTGGGGGGAGGACACCAACATAAGGTCTATATATTATGTTACTATATGCTTTTCGGGGGGGATGCCAATATAAGGTCTATACATTATGTTATTATATGTTTATCGGGGGGGGCGCCAATATATGGTCTATATATTATATTACTATATGTTTTTCGGAGGGGGAGCGCCACAAAGGTATCGTGCCCCGGGCGCCAGTTATGCTCGCTACGCCACTGGTACCAGGAGAATTTCGTATTAGGGCACAGTAAATTATTTTCATGAAGTCTTAATCCTAAAACCTCTGCTGCGTCTTTAGGTAAATTCAGATCGCGAACCAAATCATTCAGTTCATGCAGTGTAAATGACACTGGGGTTTCATCCTCCATGATGCCCGGTTTGTATATCTCCTCACTTGTAACATCAGCTGAATCGGTGTCTGTTGGGGGGCTTGATATTGTACGGGAATGGCACAGGAATGGATTCACTAAGGGGTACTGGTCTTATGGCAGATGGGATACTGTGATACACAATGTTATGTTCTGGTATGGTCCCCGATATTCACTGTGAAGAAGTAGCAGTCGTCACTATGGTTTTTTAGTGTACCACGTGTACACTATACCAGTGTACCATGATCTGCCTCGAATGGCGCCACATGTGACCAATAGCAAGAAGGGAGCGCTGGCGTGAGGTATAAGTCATACTGCCGTGCCAAGATAAATTTTCTCATGTTTCGCCTTTGTGAGAGGCGCAAATCTTGACAGCATACAGATGAAACAGTTGCATTTCCATTATTATCTAGATATTGGTGTTTATCTATTCCTTAATCAATCATTCCGCCCCTCCAGAGAACATTTTAACGCGTAACGAACGTTGCCCTATAACAATGTCATTACAAAATATCGTATTTTTCAATTCCTACTATTAGTTCACATTCTCTCTATATATATCTTGTTCAAATTTTCAATCGTTAATAAAAGTACTTTTTATTCATCCACTCAAGTTCAAATACATTTTTTTAAACTTGTAGTGGATGACACTTGATGTTAATACAGTTTTTTCAAATATTAATTCATTAATTAAATTTAATTAATTAATTTTAGTTTTAGACCTATATATATCTTGTTCAAATTTTCAATCGTTAATAAAAGTACTTTTTATTCATCCACTCAAGTTCAAATACATTTTATTAAACTTGTAGTGGATGACACTTGATGTTAATACAGTTTTTTCAAATATTAATTCATTAATTAAATTTAATTAATCAATTTTAGCTTTAGACCTATATATATCTTGTTCAAATTTTCAATCGTTAATAAAAGTACTTTTTATTCATCCACTCAAGTTCAAATACATTTTTTTAAACTTGTAGTGGATGACACTTGATGTTAATACAGTTTTTTCAAATATTAATTCATTAATTAAATTTAATTAATCAATTTTAGTTTTAGACCTAGAGCGTCTCTTGCTCTTGAATAGTACAAAGAGTCTCTTGCTCTTGAATAGTTACTGTGTAAACGGTAGCTCTGCGGTATCGCGGGCTTCTCCCGTCCTGTATGTTGCGAGATCGAATCCCCAACCTGACAAGCTTTTTCTCTCTCCTTCCCCCCCCTCCTAATCTCACACAGTAGGCAAGGTTCTGGAAGGCAATCCTTTTTTTCAATTCCTACTATTAGTTCACACTCAAATTTTTCTTTGTTGACCTAAATAGGAATTGACTTTAAATTTTTTTTTTATATATTACTTGTTTATTTTCACATTTCCGTTATTTGTGAAAAAAAAACGTGACGTGATACAGAATTTTGAAGGTCATTTTCGGAATCTGCACAAAAAATCCATTCAGATACACCTATTCATTTCAAAACAACAAAAGCTTGCATATTAGTGTAATTTTAAAATGTGTCGAGATTTATTTCCTTCAAATGTTCCGTTAGTTGCGAAAATGAGTTGTAAAAGGTTGTGTATTTAATTTGTTATCATCAAATATTTTCGAAGCTCTGAGTAAAATTTCTGAAATAGCTTTAAATCTCATACATATTCAAAGCTCGGCTTTAAGTATAAAAAAAAATATGTAAAAGCGTTTTTTATGCTGCAGTCACACACATCTAGACAATTCTGCAGTACGCAGTCCCCCGACACCTGTTGACACATTTGGGGGTCGATTAGTCACGGTCCTCCCCCCAAGGTCCCTCGAATCTCTTTGATGATCTGTGGGAAAACCGACTGAGGGGAGGATCGCTGCAGAGCGGCTCTGCAGAGCGCTGCCCATAAATCACTCGTTCTCCCCCTGAATACTGTGCAGTGCAGATGTGTGTGGCTGCCTTATAAGATGGAACAGAGGGGTGTATGCCTTGTTGACCAGAATCATCATAGGCGTAGCGTACTTCTAACTTTTTTTGTGGGGGGGGGGGGAGCGAACTGAATTCATTTAGGGCTCTCCTCAGCGCATTGACTGCCGGATGGTCCTTTAAATGTGAAATATTAGGATTTTTTAAAAATTGAATAACAATAGAATTGATGTTTGGGTAGTATTCAAAAGTTATACAATGAGGAAAATAAATATAATATAAATGAAATGAGGGAAAAAATATAGAGTCTAATTTTCGTTATGGATCCTATCATTGTTAAAACTATGTTAAGGCTAAAGACGTAATCGGAATCTTCAATTTCACAGTTTGAAAAAGCGGGGAAAAAATCAACTTTCTTAAAGGTTTTCTGCAATTTTCCGATTTTAACTGAACTTCTTTTAACGTTTAAATTTATTTTAAGTTAAGTTGGGGGGACACGACCCCCCCCCCTCCCCGACGCTACACCTATGGGAATCATGGAGGATATTTTGGGGGGGTTAGTCGTTTCCAAAATATTGATTATGCCAAAATGTTTAAAGATGTTTAAGACATTGACTGTATCTAACCAATTGTTTATTAGCTGATTTTCAATTATTCCTCTTTAATTGTCCAATGTTTTACCGTGAAGTTTACCCTTTACCTTAATCGGGTAAAAAACACTGCCTGATAAGTTGTTTTGGGTTATGATGGAAAAGCTTTTGGAATTTTATAGCATTACTCCATACAAGAGTGCCTCTCCATGAGGGGAAATTTTTTGAAGGTAAATAATATATTAATAAATTTCTCACATCCAGATTTACTCACTAGCGTCGATTGACTACTCAGGACCAGGTCAGTTACACAAACCGTTTTTCTTAACCTAGATTTGAATGAAATAGCATTTATACCAGTTTTTATCGGACGTCCATATTAAAACATCCTGGGAATCATTTCCTGGGTGTTTTTTGTAACCGTTTGGAAGCGATTAAAATAGGTCCCGTTCGAATTAGCCTTTGTGTATCGCAGGACGATGGGTCGAATGGCAAGGCTGCTGGTATTCTGTACCAGTGTCTGTGGGTTCGAGTACCACTATTGGCATGAATATTTTGTAGGCGTTCGGGAGAGGCTTTAAGCAGTAGGCCCCAGCCTAACTAGTCGTCGTGTAGCAAATAATGACCGTAGCGCTGTCAACCAACCAACCAAATCTTTGTGTAGCAAAATTTGACCTCAGTGTTGTAAACCAACTAACGATCGTTGGGCGCAGAAAAATATGCTGAGAGGAAAACTGGTTAATGATGAAAGGAAAAGACGCGCTGCTTTGGCGTATCTATGTGTCGGTGGTAATTTGAGAACGTATTATAATCATTTGTAAGTATTTTTTTGCACATCATGTCAGATATCATAAGCGGCCTTAATTGTGACACGATTATGTTTGTGGTAAATCCCGACTACTTGAGTCAATCATTGCAAACTTTTTTTAGCACCTGAAAATAAATTCAGTATTCTGTATAATTTATTTGAATGGGGCGTGGTGGCCCAGTTGGCAAGAGCAGCGGGCCAGTGATCTGAACGTCCCTGGTTCGATGCTCGTCGCTGCAAATCCACCGCCGTGGTCACTAATGGTGGCCGGGGCGGCGTAAAATAGGTCGTGGGTATAATGTCCTCCAAGTTCTCAAATTTACTTCTGGAGGTTCGGGGTCAAGTGTTCCGGTCTCGTCAGTTGACTCGGTTCAAAATTACGGGACCGATGTTTTGACACGATTAATTTAATTGTGACACGATTATGTCACAATTAAATTAATCGAGGTCAAGTCAGTCTTCAGCCCTAGTGGCACCTCGCCTTAAAGTGAAGCTGCTGACTACCCTTCGCCAAGGACTTAGGATTTGAGGACCTGTGTCCTTTGGACTTGGTGTAGGCTTTCCTACACCAAGGGGATTGGAAACAACAACATTTATTTGAATTGACAATGTTTAACGTGTGAAAAACTCATTGAGTTTTAGCGAAAACTGAGTACTTAAACTAATTTAATATTAGCTGTGAGGTGATATTAAATTTTAGGATTTAGTTTGTAAAGCTTTTTGAAAAACATATGTTGTCAAAACTGCCATACGATCAAAATATTCATTTACTTGATGAAGGGGTCAACGAACTGCGGCTCTTTGATTACGTACATGTGACTCGTTCATGAACATAGAAGTAATAATTACAAGATAAAAAGAACTTTTTATATACCATGTTTTTAAATTTTCTGTTGAATCATATAAACTTCTTAATACATTGAACTATGTATTAATAGAAGTTGATACATAGAACTTAATAGAAGTTCTATGTATTAACTTCTATTAATACATAAAATTTAGTGTATAAAATTAGTGTATTAATTTTATACACTAAATTCTATGTATTAATAGAATTAATTGATTCTATTAATACATAGAATTTAGTGTATAAAACTAATACACTAAATTCTATGTATTAATAAATACTTTTAAAAATTTTTTTTGGTGAATTATCCCATGAACTTGAAAGAAAATAAATTTAATTGGAAGTTAACTTGCGTTTAACTTTTCGTTCCCGTCCCGGCCGATGGATGGCTGCACCAGTCTACAAAAGAAAATTAACTGAAAATGTATTCAAATAAGCTTAAAGATGGCTAAAATTATTAAAATAATGCATTGTCATCGTGTTCTGAGCTATTCTAAAAGTTTCAAGTGTCTAGCTAGTCGGGAAGTTTTGCTAGTCGGGCAAAAAAATCGATTGCAAGATTTGAACTGGACGAACACACAAACACACATACACACAAACAAGAAAGCGATTTAATAAAAACTTGGTAAAAATGGAAATAAAACTATTAGTTTCCTTTATAAAAATTTTTAAAGGATTTTATTCAAATGATGGTGCTTTAATTTGTTTTCAGGTCTCGCAAAACTTCGCGGCACCAATATGCGCGGAACCTGACGTCAGCGAGAGAAAAGCCAGCTTGAAAGGGGGTATACAGGGTGTGTGGAGAGACAGTACAACAGGGTTCGATGGCTTTCCAGAGGTGACGTGTTAAAGCGTTTTGCAACTTATGAATGAAATCAAACTATACTTCGACAGCAAGGGTGTTCAATATTCAGAATTTAACAGAAGATCAGCGGTTGCAAAAATCGTACTTTATGGTAGACGTTACAACACAACTGAATCAGCTCAATCATAAATAACAAGACAAAGGAAATACTGGTTTTAAATGGTAAAAGAAGCTATTTATCTTGGAAAGAAATTCATTCTGTTTGCTGAAAATTTTGGAGATGGAACTTTAGTTCATTTCCCAAACTTATCTCAATATCGCCGAGAAAACAATGCCCTCATTATTAAAGGTTATTTCAAGACAGCGGTTTTAAACATGAGATAATTTTTTCTTCAAAGGTTTCAGGAATTCTGAAATGATAAAGTGACCCTAGCTGCTATTACAAATCCTCTAATGCCAAAGTGAAGGAATTAACTACTTATCCGTTTGATACTTTTTTCCCCCTCCAATGCTGCAGACGGTATTCTTGGACATTATCCTTACCGTCATATGAGACCACGGTTTTGCTGGCCACTTTTCTGGGAACACCGTATAGGTGGACCAGTAATAACCCCTATGGGCCGGTCCCGTGATTTTGAACCGAGTCAAGTGACGAGACCGGAATACTTGATCCCGCACCTCTAGAGGAAAATTTGAGAACTTGGAGGACATTGCAGCCACGACAGATTTTACGTGCACCGGCCGCCGTTAAAGTACATGGCGGGGGATTTGTCTGCGACCGGCATCGAACTCGCAACCCTCAGATCACTGGCTCAACGCCTTTGCCAACCGGACCACCGTGCCGGGCCACCATTTGATACTAACACAACTAATTTTATTTCCATGTTTTTATTAACTCGCTTTCTTGTTTGTTTGTTTGTTTGTTTGTTTGTGTGTTTGTCCAGTACAAATTTTACAATCGATTTTTAACTAACTTCCCGAATAGCTAGACATTTGAAACTTTTGGAATAGCTCAGAACACGATGACAATGCATTTTTTAAATACTTTTAGCCATCTTTAAGCAGGATTGAATTCTTTTTCAGTTAATTTTGTTTTGTAGACTGGTGCAGCCGTCTATCGGCCGGGACGGGAACGAAAAGTTAAACGCAAGTTAACTTCTAATTAACTTCATTTCCTTTCAAGTTAATGGGATAATTCATCAAAAAAGTTTTAAAGAAGTATTTATTAATACATAGAATTAACAAGTTTATATGATTCAACAGAAAATTTAAAAACGTGGTTTATAAAAAGTTCTTTTTATCTTGTAATTATTATTAATGAACTACTTATAAAAATCATAAAATTTTATAATAATCATGCAATTTTTTTTTTAATTTTCTATTTTCACATCAACGCCATTCTGACGAAGATGAATAAAACTTCAACCATTATCCTAAAATTCAGAACTAACACAGTAAACAAATTTCTGTTTCTCCTTTATCACCATTGACAATAAGGAGAGGAATAAAAAAACAAAAAAAAATTGAAAAAGGATAAAAGGGAAACTGAAGGAACTTTATCAGAAAGATATCATGTTAGCCATCAACTACTGACAGCAGCGCAGATGATAAAAAAAAAAAAATGCACGTGATAGAGTCAGTCTTTCACTTGTCGTCGGCGTTTTCAGTCTTTGACGGCGCGCGGGTTGCATTGCTCGAGAATCATGCAAAACTCTTACTCGTTTTTAGTAGACCTGTGCAAGCCTGGTTACTCGGCAAAATTTAAGACTGGCGATGGAACGCTCTGGGAGATTCAAGAGCACTGGTCGTTTCTTGACAACCCAAACAGCGATCTCGTCGAAAATCTTGGACACATCATCATCATAAGACAAAGGAATAACCGGAGCCGCGCTTACCAAAAAGAATTCGAAGCCTACCCTTTGGAACAAACCGAGTATAGGATGATTAAAAAAGTGATCAGCGATTCTTCCAACTGGATTTCGATCACGTACCGTGATTACGACGAACACTTCCGGCCGAGGGGAAGGGGATCTTTCGAAAGGATACTCTGCAAACTGACGTTTACTCTGATCGCGGATGCTTCGAACGCAGAAGGTACCGATTCGGAGGAGGTCCGCTTGCGAAAAAATTCCTTCAAGAAACGCTACGACTACCTGTCGTTGCAGAACATTCCGTCGACCGACGTTAAGTGTATCAGCATAAAAACCGTGGTCGACTTTCTGCTGGATGCTATGCGCACGGAAAACACGGGAGGGCGGGACGAAGCCATAGACTTCATCATGAAAAACTACACGGAAGTGAAAAATACGAAATCGTGGCGGGAGTTCTCGGCGAACTACCCAGAAATGAAGGACGAAATTTTAGATAGGATTATTGAAGAGCTGTGTAATCAAAGTGATCGAGCGAGCATGGTGCTTCAGAAAACTGTTAGCCAGTGGAGTCTTACGGATGACTCTTAGTTTCGATATTATCATGCTATGGTTTGTGGTTACGTAGCACGGAGAAGAAACAACGATAAATTAAATGTGATGTACCGGGAAACTTGAATACACTTTCTGTGAATATTTGGAATGTTACCCAATATACTTTTTTCAATAGAAGAAACAACGATAAATTAAATGTAATATAGTGGGAAACTTGAATACACTTTCTGTGAATATTTGGAATGATACCCAATATACTTTTTTCAATACAAGAAACAACGATAAATTAAATGTAATATAGTGGGAAACTTGAATACACTTTCTGTGAATATTTGGAATGTTACCCAATATACTTTTTTCAATAGAAGAAACAACGATATGTTAAATGTGATATACTGGGAAACTTGAATACACTTTCTGTGAATATTTGTAATGTTACTCAATATACTTTTTTCAATAGAAGAAACAACGATATATTAAATGTGATATACTGGGGAACTTGAATACATTTTCTGTGAATATTTGTAATGTTACCCAATATACTTTTTTCAATAGAAGAAACAACGATATATTAAATGTGATATACTGGGGAACTTGAATACATTTTCTGTGAATATTTGTAATGTTACCCAATATACTTTTTTCAATAGAAGAAACAACGATATATTAAATGTGATATACTGGAAAACTTGAATACATTTTCTTTGAATATTTGGAATGTTACCCAATACTTTTTTCAATAGAAGAAACAACAATATAATAAATGTGATATAGTGGGAAACTTGAATACACTTTCTGTGAATATTTGGAATGTCACCCAAACCTTTTTTCAATGGAATACACTTTTTCTAAAAATATCTCTATCTGTAAGTATTCAAAAATGTTTCAAGATAATTAAAGTCTAATTTTTTTTTCTTTTTGGTGTGTGAAACAAAAATTATGTCTTATAGAATTCTAACTAAAACCAAGTACAATGGATTGAATAGAATTTTTTGAAGCCTCCTAATGTCTTCATTTTATTGAATATATATTACAATTATCAGTTTTCCGTTCCGATCAACCTTTTAAAGTACCTTAATTATATTCCATACTGTAATTTAAAATTATCTTGAAAAATATTAATAAGTATTAAGGTTGTGCTAGGCTATCTTTTTTTAAATATATTAAATTGAATCTAAAATATTGCTCACTTATGAAATGCGTAAACATATACAAGGTGCGGCAGAAAGAACGTTCCGATTTGGACCGTCAATAACAAAAATCGAAAGCAAGATAGAGAAAGAAGTATTTTATACCTGAGAAGTACACAATATGCCATTATCATCCATTAAGTTTTAAATATTACATCCGTTAAATGGCGACCGTCATTTTCGATGCAGTTTTGAAGTCTCTTTCGGAAATTTTGCAAGGATCTGCGGACCACGTACCGCGGAATCATCGTGATTTCTTGGATAATTGTTGCTTGGAGTGCTTGCAAATTTTTTCTTTGAGGCTATCTCAAATCAAAAGCGTACCAACACCGAACAACAAATTTGCAAGCACTCAAGGCAACAATTACGCAAGAAATCACGGCGATTCCGTGGGACATGGTCCGCAGATCCTTGCAAAATTTCCGAAAGAGACTTTCGAACTGAATCGAAAATGACGGTCGCCATTTAACTGAAGTAATCTTCAAAACTTAATGGATGACAATGACATACTGTGTACTTCGCAGGTATAAAAGATTTCTTTCTCTATCTTGCTTTGTATTTTTGTGATTGACGTTCCAAATCAGAACGTTCTTTCTGCCGCACAGTGTATTCTAGAAAAATATTTAACATGTAAAAGAGAAAAAAATAAAGGGTGTGCAAAATACAAAAAAAAATTATTTCTTAAAAAAAATTTGTTATTTTCTATATCAGTAGATCCATAAGAAAATAATCACAAGATAAAAAAGAACTTTTTATATACCATGTTTTTAAATTTTCTGTTGAATCATATAAACTTGACAATTCTATGTATTAATAAATACTTTTTAAAATTTTTTGATTAATTATCCCATCAACTTGAAAGAAAATGAAGTTCATTGGAAGTTAACTTGCGTTTAACTTTTCGTTCCCGTCCCGACCGATAGATGGCTGCACCAGTCTACAAAACAAAATTAACTGAAAAAGAATTCAATCCTGCTTAAAGATGGCTAAAAGCATTAAAATAATGCATTGTCATCGTGTTCTGAGCTATTCTAAAAGTTTCAAATTTCTATCTAGTCGGGAAGTTAGTTAAAAATCGATTGCAACATTTGTACCGGACAAACACACACACACACACACACACAAACAAACAAGAAAGCGAGTTAATAAAAACATGGTAAAAAATAACTCTGATTTTCAAGAAGTTTTTCAAGGTAATTTCCAAGATTTTTCATTTCGGAAACTTCTGAAACTCATTTCTACGATGCGAATGTACGAAAATAGCATTAATTGTTCTGCCTGATCTATAAAAATCGTCATTCATCATCGAATCTACAGTATTAACAGTTAAAGAGCATGTTGTATGGATTATCAAACATTTTATGTGTGTTCGAATAAACTCTTAAAATAGACAAGCTTAAAAAAAATTGGTCGCTATTATTTCGTCGCATAACAACGACAAAATGTTTCAAACATTTTAATTGCAATTACAATACGAGAAAGAATATTTACCATTTTTTATTGTTTTGCTTTTTTGCTTCTAATCCATCGATACTAGTCAACCAAGGGGCAATTGCCCCCTCTCCCCCCCAAAAAAAAAGCCCGGCGTATTTTTTACATAGCCTAAAATTATATAATCGTAGACCTAAAACTAAATAATTACAAGATAAAAAGAACTTTTTATATACCATGTTTTTAAATTTTCTGTTGAATCATATAAACCTGACAATTCTATGTATTAATAAATACTTTTTTAAATTTTTTTTGATGAATTATCCCATCAACTTGAAAGAAAATGAAGTTAATTAGAAGTTAACTTGCATTTAACTTTTCGTTCCCGTTCCGGTCAATAGATGGCTGCACCAGTCTACAAAACAAAATTAACTGAAAATAACTGAAAATTAATTTAATTCTGCTTAAAGATGGTTAAAAGTATTAAAAAATGCATTGTCATCGTGTTCTGAGCTATTCTAAAAGTTTGAAATGTCTAGCTAGTCGGAAAGTTAGTTAAAAATCGATTACAAGATTTGTACGGGACAAACACACACACAAGCAAGAAAGCAAGTTAATAAAAACATGGTAATAGTGAGTTTAAATTTAAACTGAGAGGATGTTTCTCAATAAAGTTCAAAATTTTGTTACTAAAATTAGAACGACTCCACAGTCATGTGGCGTTAAGAGGGAATTTTCATGTTTTGGCGAGGGAAAATTTGTTTATATTAGATCGCCCTGGGAAGGGGAAGGCATCTTTTAGCGGAAAAGTTGTCTCCGTGTCTTTTTTTTGGTGTTCAGTGTTTAACAGTGATCTGTGAATGTTTTACATCGTTTTCTTTACATCGTATTGTGTGATTGATTTGAAAACATGGAGGTAAGTGTTCTTTCTTAAATTAACTATTTTCATAGTTCATAGGTCTATTTGTAGAAACTTGCATTTGAAACTCGAAAATAAAACATTACGTTCCGGAAATAAGACATATTTTCATACTTTTTGTCTCTTTGTAACTATTTCAATTTACTCCCAATTTTTCTAAATTTTATGTATATGATAAATTTATATATTTATTTTATAAAAGAAAATTTCAACTCTCAAAATAATTTTAAGTAATTTTTTTTAAAAATGCTTTAGATATACCTTATTTTTTAAGTATTTTTATTGTATACTGGCTTGCGCGCAGAACTATGAAATTAATTTTACACTTAAGGCTGCTATGTACTAAACCCATTGGATTCGCTCACCTCAATGTTAACCTATGGAGAAAATTTGTCCACGGATTGACGACTTGGATTCAAAGATTTTTTTTAAAATTGTACTCCGTCATAGAGAAGGAAATTTTACATTTTTGTACATTTTTCATTTTTTTAAAACTGCAATTAATATTTTAAAATTTAAATTATTCGGGGGAAAATCTGGTATAGTGTGTTTTAAACGCTCATAAATTCCTTCGGTGGACGAAATTTATAAAATGAATCCTGTGGCGCTTTTCAGAAAAGTTGAGGCTATCTGACAATACCAATTTTATTCGATTATCAGCATTTATGTACCTGTAAATAGTTGACAATATATTTATAAATATATTTTTTAATTAATATATTTTAAATAAAATATTTGGAGACAGCGCTTAACCCCCCTATAGAGAGAGAGCCATTACAATCCCTCAAAATGTCAATCCTAAGGGGAGTGGAATTCTCGAACTGTCAACTGGACTCCTCCCACCACAAGAGTTTGCAAGAAGAGGAAAAGGGAAATGCGATTTTTTTTTCTTAGTACATAGCAGCCTTAAATGTATAATTCCTGTTTTATATTTAAAACAAATAATTCAAAATACAATTGAACAACATTAAAATATTTTTTCAATTTTTTAAAACTGCTCAAAATATACTTAAAATTTCCTTAAATTTTTGCATTAATTTACCCCTGGAAAAATAACAAAATGTGCAGTGATTGCAATAATTCTAGTTCAGACGCAATAAAATAACATGATTATGCAGTGATAAAAAATTCATGGAATTATGTTTCATACTTTTTGAGATAACAGTTGAGGAATGATGCAAAATTACATTTTGAGGAAAAAGAGTTTAAAATTTTTCTTACCATAAACTTGATCAGTAATTAAATATTTGAATATCAATATCTCCAGAACTAAGAGGAATATTTTCATGCGGTTTGCTTTATTTTGTTCAGAAATGATTAGGCTTTAACATATATTTTCTTTCAAAAAATCGAATTTTTTAAAGATTTAAGGGTAGTGAATCCCCTTAAACCAAAATTTATTTACAGACTGTCTCACAAGAAAGGTACTTCGGGGTTAATCCTGATTCTTAATGGCCTTTTGGGATGTTGTATTACTCATGAGAGACTTGTATTGGAACCTGCCGTCAATTTGTGCGACGGAACTTATAGGGCCTATTATTTATAACTTATTATCCAAACAAGCTGGTGATTTAATTTATCGTCCGGTGATTAACGTTATTAACTGAATGCAGTTAATGCCGATTAACTGCATTAGGTTGTATATCGCTTAGTTTTTGATCGCGTTACGACGGAACGAACTGGAAAAATGTATGTCATAGTTTAAAATCAATTTTCCATTTCAAATTGACATATTTCGAAGATAAAACGTTCTAGACAAGCACGGTGACAAGCACGGTTAACGAAAAAATGTTCAATATTTCGGCTTCTTCCGAATGATGTAAATTATAAAGCTGTATCTTAACTTTTAGTTGAACTAGAAAAGGGGAATTGGAAGAATGTCACGTTAAATTCATTTCCAATCAAAGTTTCCACCCAAAACATTCAGATTTTAGCCAAAAGAATAATTGTTTTCCCATTTTAAATGTCAGTTGAGATTAAACCCGCAAAGCTGGGTACTTCAATCAAACTCTCAAACAAACGAAAAAAATTTTAGGTAGTCTCTTCTAACGAAACTATCGCTGTTTATTAACGTAGGATTACTTATAGTTGCTTACCGTTTTTCATCGGCCAAGTGATGGCCGAATGGCTAGAGCGCTGGCATTCAGTTCAGATCCTGTGGGTTCGAATCCCACTGTTGGCATGGATGTTTGTAGCTGTTCGGAATTGGCTGTAAACTGGTAGGTCTCGGTCTAATTAGCCCTTGTGTAGCGAAACTTAGCTCTTGTGCATGACAAATCTTTGACGCATCTTGGTACTTTTCTGTTCAACTTGTCCAAGCGATAGACTGGGTTTGGTACGCTGCCAAAAATATAACACGGAAGGACGGACAGTTTAAACATCTGAAATTTTCCTTTACGCAGGATCATTATGGAGGAACGGAATCTTACGTTTGAAATAATAAACCCTAAAACTCTATGGGAAACCAGCAACAGGTACAATAATGTGGTACATAAATTGTTGCACGGTAAAATACTTTTATATTTTGATCTCGTTTATTTTTTCCCATTAATGTGATTGTGGTAGTATTGAAAAGAAAAAAAACTGTTATTAGAGCTAAAATAAATAATTAATCAATAAAGTAAAAAAGGCTATCGATATAGAAACGTAAAATCGATAGAGAAAAAATCAGTACAACTAATCAACGAATTATAACGTTGGAGTGTAGTGGTTAAAATAATTTAAATGATAATTCCAGTTATACAGAAGTTACCGGGGGATCCATTTATAAGGGGGAAGGAACGCTTCCGTGAAAATGATAGCGTACATACGGTTACTTATCACTTTCCTTCCCCCAACTTATACCAAAGGTAAGGAAAGTATAACGATCGGTCAAAAAATTTGATGTCGAGTTTTCAACATTTCTATTTGTTTTGAGGTCCGCTGAGTCAAAAAAAATCATTTTGGGAAATTTGTCTGTCCGTGTGTGTTTATATCTTTTTTCTTCTTTTTTTTAAGGATTTTCATTTGAAAATGAGAAGAGCTCAGTCAAAATCAATTGATTCATATTTCAATAAGGCTCCCAAAAGACAAACAGACTTTTGTGTAAACCAAGATGCGTCAACAATTAAAAAAATTGCAAATAATATTTCTGTTAGCTAAAATACTGATGCTGATATAAATATCTGTTCAGCTACATATACAGTAGATTTTCAAAGACCAAGCACTATTTCAACTGATGATGTGGTATCTGATTTAAGTCGACGAGTTCTCCTCGGAGGACGGTTAACGACGGTTGTTCACGGTTAGCTCTCTCGTTTTCCAGTTACGGCCAGTCAAGTTAGTCTGTGGGGCCTTGGCTTGCACATGGCGGACCGCGCTGGAGTAGCTGGGCCGAAAGGCAATCCCTGTTCTAGCAAGTTCTATCGATCTCCCGACTCAGACACCGAATCAGAAACCCCGATGGAAGAATCATCGTCTCCCTACAGAAGGAATTTTCTCAAAGATCCAACACCTCTACAAAATAACGACGAAGTATCACTAAAAGTAGCACGAGAGGCAAGAAAAGGACAATCCAAGAGACAAGGAAAGAAAGCCACTGCTGAAAACGCTGACAGGGCCATGCTCTCAGACCCTGAATCTACAGATGGAAGTCAGACGTTTCAATTTAACAATATTGACGAACTCAACGGATCTGAGAAACTAATCCCCACAATGCTTCATACCGGCCTCACTGAAGATCCACAGCTTTGTAAAGATTACAAGATGAAGTACCCAAGACGTTTGAAGCGTTCCGACGTGGCATGGGTAAGGAACTTACTGATGGATTTAATACTAATCAAACTAACCGTCCAACTCCAGATACTAACTCTAGCCAACTCAGACGCTATATGTCTCCCCAAAATTCACCAACTAAAAAATCTAATTTTGAATTCCCGGCGCGGAGACTCACCGCTAAAAACTACTATGTCCCTTTCGCTAATTCAGTGGCGCCATCTACCGCCACCGGATATAAGTCAACTTAAATGATTCTTCGATCCCCAAGTTACTAATAACAATTGAACCACCGAGCAACAAAAAATCAAACCCATAAGCGTTTATAAAGACGTAAACTGTAGAGCTATCCTTAAGGCAATTGATAATGACCCGGTACGAAAATTCAACGCGAAGCTGGATAAGCACTTCGTGCGTATATTCCCAAACTCTGAAGACTCCTATCGCGAGATCTCTAAATTCCTAAAAGACCAGCAAATTCAACATTTCCTACTTACTGAAAATTACGTTCCACCCATCAATGTAGTAATCCTCGGACTACCCTCCGATATGGAGGAGAAGGAAATTTTTGACGAGTTGGAAAAATTAAAATTTCCAGTAATTAAAGTTAACCAAATGATTAAACGCGCCGATAGATCCAAAATGCCACTCTTTCAAATCCACCTAAAAAACAATGAGGAAGGCAAAGAAATCTACAATCTTAAAACCTTATTTTATCTCCTTATCACTGTAGTTAAGTACAATACCTCTTTCAAAATTCAACAGTGCTTTAAGTGTCAATACTGGTACCATAACCAAACTAATTGCCACGTTAACCCACGCTGTGTTAAATGTGCTAGCCCACACGCTACCCCCGACTGCCCCCAAGCTAAAACAATTGAAACACCAGAATGCTGTAATTACAACGGCCCACACCCTGCAAATTATAGAGGATGCCCGAGATTCCCCATTTTTAAAACTCCAGAAGAAAGACAACGCTAACGCGAACTAAAAATTGCCCGTAAAGTTACACCAAAAATCTCCTCCGCCCAAATAACTAAGCAATTTGCTGCCCCCACTACCTCCACTGACCCACAACCAACCCTAGAAATAAATAATATAACGCCCGCAATCAATAATAATTCAACCAACTTAAATAATAATAGCCCGGACTCCTTCTCCTTCATATCGCAAATAAATGAAATCAACACCCTAACTACTGAAATTAAAAATCTCCTCCAAATTGATGACTTCTCAGAGATTGTTTACTATGCTTAGAGAAGCCGTTTGCAAAATGCGCTTAGCCAATTCCCCCCGCGATAGATTATTATTCATGCTCCTTGAGAGCATGAAAACCATTACGCCGTAATGGCCACCCCTTGTGTCTCTCTGCGTCGCATGGTTTTCAGGAAAGGATGAAAAAATATTATAAAAATTTAAAATCTATACGTGCTTGCACGGCAAAAAACATTATAAAATCTTTAAAAACTAATACGTAGCCTGGCTACGGAAAAAAATATTTTCTCTAATTAAACTTTCTACTAGCCACTATCCAGTGGCGTAGCCAGGGGGGGGGCAAGGGGGTCTATCATGCACCGGGCGCCACTTGCAGAGGGGCGCCAATATAATCTCTATATATTATATTACTATATGCTTTTCGGGGGGGGGGTTTGCCAATATAAGGTCTATATACTATATTACTATGCGTTCTTCGGGGGTGGGGCGCCAATATAAGGTCTATATATTATATTATGTTTTTCGGGGGGGGGGTGCCAATATAAGGTCTATATATTATATTACTATGTTTTTCGGGGGGGTGCCAATATAAGGTCTATATATTATATTACTATGTTTTACGGGGGGATGCCAATATAAAGTCTATATAATATATTAGTATATGTTTTTCGGGGGTGGTGCGCCAATATAAGGTCTGTATATTATATTACTATATTTTTTTTGGGGGGGGACGCCAATATAAGGTCTATATATTATATTACTATATGTTTTGCGGGGGAGGGGCGCCACAAAGGTATCGTGCCGCGGGCGCCAGTTATGCTTGCTACGCCACTGCCACTATCCATAAACTTCCTTGTAGTCACTATCCTTAAACTTCCTTCTAGTCACTATCCTTAAACTTCCTTCTAGCTACTGACAGAGTTTTCGCTCTGTCACAGTAGTTTTGTCATTTCTAGGGTATCCAAAGGCCACCCAATCACTTTTCTATCCCTTTCTGTCTCCACCTTATGTCCATCAAATTATGTTCCTTCCAATCGCTAACAAGAAAGGCTCCCGAGGGCGTGGCCCAGAAGAAGCCGCCCACATACAGCATTTTGAAAAGCATAAGTGGCTTGTTCTTTCCCACTAGAATCAAGGTTTATTTTGCAAGTATTGTGCTTTATTTTCTGGAGAGAAAGTTGGATATAACAAAAACGCAACTGCTCAGAAATTCGTAACTAAAGCTGTTACTGGTTTTTCGAAGCTTTTTGGGAAAGGCGGATTCCTGAATTCACATGAAAATACAAAATATCACAAAGAATGTGTTCAAGATAGCCAAGATTTTATAAGAACGTTCAAATCTCCTGGGGATGAAGTTATAAACAAGATCAGTAAGCAAAGATTTGAACAAGTTGAGGAAAACAGAGGCAGATTATGACCCATAGTTGAAACTGTCACGTTTTTGGGACGGAAAAACATTCCTTTGAGAGGGCATAGGGGTGATGGCCTACTTGAGGACGAGGCAGGGACTCCGAATGAAGGAAACTTTAGAGAGGTCTTAAAATTTAAAGTTGCTAGTGAGGACAGCATTCTGAAGATGCATCGTCAAGAGCGACTTACACCGGGAAGAACACTCAAAATAATATTATTAAGTGCTGTGAAGAGAAAATAACTAGTATTATACTCGAAAGAGTTCGTGAAGCAGGCTACTACGCCATTTTATTCGATGAGACCACACACATTTCTCATGTAGAACAACTCTCTTCAACATAAGATATATTTATGACAGTAAAATACGTGAAGCAGTAAGGGTAACTGTCCCGCCCGAAGGCATCCACCAAGTTTTCTAATGACAGGTCGTGCGCCAGTACTCCGCCCAGGCGGGGCTTATATGTGCAATCAATACCGCGCACTCCGCGCACCCAATGTGCGTGCCGGAACCATACTTAATGGATAGGAATTGCCGAAATATGGTAGATAGGATTTCTAAAGTAATTTTAGTATAGACAAGTCATATGAGCTTCAAGAGCTCAGCTGCAATTTAGAGTAGAAGGAATTGCCACCATTGTTCTATATCGAACCTTCCCGACATTCGGGACATGCCAACTTCTAGGACGAATTTGAGCCATAATGCCTTTATTAAATTCTTACAAAATACAAATACAAAGTAGATATATTACAATATCTAGGTTAGCTGCTATGAAAAGGGACGCGCAGGTCCAGTAGGTCTTGGACGATTTTCTTTACAGTTCTTCTGCAGTAGTAGTCACTGAAGAATTTTTTCAGATCCCAACTTCTGAAATTTGCCGGTAGTTTTCTTCTCGCTTCCTCCCACTGGAAGCAGTCGTAGAGACAGTGCTCAACCGTTTGCTCGGCTCCACAGCCGCACTTATCGTCCTGACCATGGAACCTAGCTTGGTTGGAACCAAAGCTACCATGCCCCGTAATCGCCTGATTTACCAGGAAATCACACGCTAATCTCTTTAGAGACACTAACGGATAGACTTTATGCACCGCTCTTCCTTGTGCGAATTATTCCATGAATCTTGCCATGTTTTCATGGATTCTTGCTTCAGCAGGGTTTTAACCTGCTTTGGAGAGTATCTCATCTTGGTATTGATGACTTCCAGATTCGTAACTTCTTTGGCAAGTTGGTCCACTGCCTAATTTTCAGCATGCCCCACGTGGGCTTTCACCCAGTGGAGATTTACTGAAGTGTTTGACTCTCTGATGAGTGTTTTGAGCTCGTCGATGTTATCGCTTTTGTAGTCCAAGGCGCTGAGCGCCTGTAAGGAGCTCATAGAGTCAGTGTATAAGTCTATCTCTGTTAGGTTTTGTGTCCGGGCCGCTTGTATTGCCATTTTGATGGCTCTCACTTCTGCTAAGTAGGAGGTAGCATTGTCCGATAGTCTTTCTTTATCTTCGGTGATTTTGGATCCTTGGTAATATTGTATGTAGTCAGACCCTACTTTATCCTCCAGTTTTGAGCCGTCCGTGTAGAACGAGTTATCTGGTATGGCTCTTTGATTATGTGTCCAATTTAACTTGTATAGATCATGGGTTCGGTAAATTCTTCTAGTCTTCACCTCGCTATTCTCACCATTTAGGGTGAGAATAGCTACCGTGCTTACCGTGCGTACCCTTAGCTACCGTGCGGTAGCATTTGGTTATGGCTAGTAGGAACGGTCTCTGGATTTGTTTGAGTTTATTATTCATCCGCCTATAATCAGCGTACCAAACTTGTGCTCCGTAGAGAAGGATCTTTTCCGCTACCGTTAGGTAGATTTCTCTGATGATTTCAGGTTTTAGTCCCCAGGTTTTCCTGCTTATTCTGCTGATCTTTTGGAGTAGGCATAACGTTCTCTCCTTGACACTGTCTAGGTGTGTCATGAAAGTTAGTTTCTTATCTAGGGTGACCCCTAGATACTTGATAGTATGACTATATTTAATATAATCAGCCGCCATCTTAATACTGGGTCTTCTGGTTATATTGCCCTTTTTCGCAAATATAGTATAAGAGCATTTTTCAATGCTAAATTCGAGATGGTTCTTTCTAACCAATTCATTGAACTTGTTGAGTGCTTCACCTGCCAGCTCTGTGAACTTATACACCCGGGGACTCCGAACCAAGATTAACAGATCATCTGCGAATGCTTGGATCTGATAGCGTTGTTTTGGTTTGCCGTTACAAGTAGATCGTTCATAACTACCAGCTATAATATGGGTCCCAATGAAGAGCCTTGAGGGACTCCTACGTTATACTGCCAAAGTGTATCATTTATTCGTACTGTTATATCGCTTAGGAAGCTGTGAATCATGCTGCGTAGGTCCTTGGGGACTTCTAGACTTATTAGTTCCTCAATGATGCGGCTCTTGTGAGCAGAGTTGAACGCATTTTTGATATCTAGGTTATTGCGCATGTTGATTCGCCCTTTTGCCTGTTATTGTCGATTACCGACAGTGCGTTATCGAGAGCATCCTGTGTGCTTTTACCTCTTCTGAATCCGAATTGGAGTTCAGCTAGTTTATTGCCCGACTCAAGGTAATCCACTAGTCTGTTGGTTATGATCCTGTCTAGGATCTTTCCCATTACTGGGAGTAAGCAGATCGGTCTGTAAGACGCCGCTATGGAGGGGTTCTTTCCCTCTTTGGGGAAATATACGACGTTAGCCTTTTTCCAGATGTTGGGGAACATAGATGCCTTCGAGCATTTGTTATAAAGGTTCTCTAGGAACTTACCGTTGACCCTGAATAGCTCCTCTATGATACTTAAGGTGATTCCATCGAACCCCGGAGCCTTGTCCTTTTTCCAGATGTTGGGGAACATAGATGCCTTCCAGCATTTGTTATAAAGGTTCTCTAGGAACTTACCGTTGACCCTGAATAGCTGCTCTATGATACTTAAGGTGATTCCATCGAACCCCGGAGCCTTGTTTTTGGCTATCTCATGGATGGTCTTCTCAATCTCGAGTCTAGAGAGAGTTGATGTTATTGGTGAGTTATCTAACTCTTGAGCCGTGTATTCAGTACTTTTGAAATGGTGTTTTGCTAATAGAGTCTGGATGTCCCTGTCATCCAATTTGATCACCCCGTGCTCGTCTATGATACCTGACTTGACTCCATTTAGCGAGAAGTTGCCTTCTCTATTCTTAATGGTGCTTTTGTACAGCGCCCCGAATGTATCTCTAGTGGTGATCGACTCTATGCAGGACTTGAATCTTGTCCTTTTGGCGTTCAATATCTGTTTTTGATACACGGCTCGTTCTCTCTTGAATATGACTCTATATCTGTCTCGTTCGGATTGCTCAGTCTCACTTTGGATCTCTCCAGGAACTCTTGATCCCAATTTCTTGAGATCTTCCCTAGATCGAGTCTGAAGTCGATCCAGTTAACGTTCTTGAGTTCCCATCTAGGATTTTTACTCCTAAATTTTGAGTGAGCCAGTTTGATTTTGAAACTAATGCCGTTGTGATCAGTGAGTGTATATCTGCCACTTACTTGCCAATTGGTGATCTCCTCATCGGCCATGCCGAAGGAGACGGTTAGGTCCACCCAGCTCTGACCCGTCATTCCATTGAAGGTGGGAGGGCTATAAGGGTCGTTTACTATGTTTCCCCCGTGCAGAGTCACCAGTTCCACCACAGCTGATCCACGTTCATCCGTGTTGCGAGGTCCCCACAAGGAGGACTTGGTATTGAAATGCCATGATAATTTTGCAATTGGTGTGCGTAGCGACGAGTGCTTTTATATGACCGAAGTGTGGTTCGGCTCTCTCCATATCGCCCGTAGGCGAAGTAGGTAGGTATACCGAAATCATAAGGTATTGTAGTGCGTCAATATTTATGATTACCGCTACTACATGGTCCATAACTAATACACTAGTGCTGTTCAGCTTTCTGGATATTACTAGGGCAGCTCTTGGCTTGTGTTTGGAGTGAACCAGTATGTGAGATTTAGGGAAATTGACGATAGAATGTCTATCGCCTTCGATCAGTACATGAGGTTCATTAATTGATATTATATCATAGCTCATGGCTATGATGTCTTCGGTGAGTTGGGTTGCTGCGACATGAGAGTTTCTTAAGTTTAGGTGTGTGCAGTTAAGTATGCATATGGAATTATCCATAAGACGTTCTCGATCTTATTCGCTCCACCTCCGTGCGATAAATTGTGCACGTATTATCAGTGAGCATATGAGCTGTAGCCACTTTTGGCGCTTTTGCCCTTTTACAATTGGAGCAGCACTTTTCATTTTTACAACTCTCAGCCGCGTGTCCCGTTTCACCGCAGTTTTTGCAGGTTTTCTCCGAACGACAGTACTTTGCTGGATGCCCGTATTTCCAGCAGTTATAACAAATACGTGGTTTGATATATTCCCTGAACGAGTATCTCTGCCACCCTAGTTTTATCCTTTTACCATTCCCTACGTTTCTGTAGGCTTCTCCTTTGAAGCTGATCACCCAGTTTTCTCCAGTCCTCGACTAGAATCTCCTTATGATTTCGACTTCACCGCCTTCTAATCCGTTTTGTTCAGTTATTCTCGCCTTAAATTCTTCCTCGCTATATTTTTCCGTTACCCCGTATATTATAATTTGGGGGTTCCTCTTTTTCGGCTTGGCTACCGTAAAGTTACTATTGAGTTCGTCCCTATTTTTGAACTCCTCTATCAGTTTATCTAGGTCCTCTTCGCTATTGGTCCCGATGAGCAGACCACCCCTAGACATCTTTCTGCAGACATCTACTCCCACTTGGATTTTTGTGGGATCGATTGCCGCTTGTACTTCTTTTTTAGTAGCTTCGGAGTCTTGCTCCGCCTTAGGGTGTACCGTAATAATGTACTGACCCTTTCCCGGATGCTTGGATCTGGCTCTGCGTCTGCTCGCAGATCTTCCCCTTGATTTGGAGAGGCTTCTAGCCTTCTCCGCGTAAGTTGCTGGCCGCCCTTCCAGCCTGCTGATCTGGCCTAATAGGTTTTCCTAATAGGTTCGCTTTGTGTACCTGATAGACACTGGGTCGTTGTCAGGTACAATTAACTCTCGAATCTCACTCAGGGGCGCTGTGGGGGGGGGAGTAAAATACGTGAAGATTTCCTGAAATTTATTGACGCCTACGATGACTCATCCGCAATTAGAACCGATGATGACTCACTAACTGAGCGTAAGCTATCTGGCAAAGCATTGGGCACAATAATTTTGAGGTTAATAAAAGAACTGTCACTTGATCTAAATTCGTGTGTAGGCATAGGTACAGATAACTGCAGTTTTATGTCATCTGGAGTAGTAGGAGCAGTAAAAGAAATAAGTCAGGAAGCAATAAATGCATGCAGAGTCCTGCTCTTATAATCCTGCTCTTAATAATTCTTTGTCAAAGTCCAATACTGTAGTAAATGTGAGAAACGCAGTTGGCATTATGAAATCAGTTATTTGGTTTTTTAATATGTCTGCAAAGAGAAATTTCGGTTATAAAAAAGTTATTAAAGCAACAGTTATCAGGACTATGTGAAACAAGGTGAGCAGAGCGACATAACGGAGTCCTACAATTCTGCACATGTTTTGTAGAAATTGTAGAGGCTCTTACCATCATTTGAACGTGGAAAGATACGCAGACATCCTCAAAAGCTACTTCTCTACTTCATGCACTTTGCACACCTGAGTTTCTTGTATCCACTTTCAGTTTGGTAGATATTTTGCAAGTGACCCTTCCGGTTACCAGATTGCTACAGATGCCTTCTCTGGACCTTAATCGAGCATCGAATGCTATTCAAAACACTCTTACTGCTTAAGAGAAAAAAAATAGAATGCCATTCCGTGTTTTCTGGGGTGTTTGATAGAGTTAGCAAACAAGCTGACGCAGTTGGTGTCGAATTGAAAGTGCCTCGCATCACTGGAAGGCAAATAAATAGGGAAAATTTTGCCGGCAGTACACCGGAAGAATATTTCAGAAGGTGCATTTACATTCCCTTATCAGACAACATCTGTGATGATGTAAAAAAGATATTCGGAAATTCAACCCACCAATGTTTTGGACTCAGAAATTTAATGCCAAAAATGTTATTATCAGAAGACGGTGTTGATTTTCAGACCAAACAAGAACAGATAAAAAGGGTTTTAGAGCAGTTTTCACCGGCCTTTAATCAAGACAAGAATACTTTAAAATTTATGCTCAGGGGCGAACTTCAATTATGGGCTAACAAATGGAACAGTGAATCGCAAAGAAATGTCACCCCAGAAAAAGCCATGGACCTCATAAACTCTTGCGATGAGTATCCTTTTCCTACGATAAAATCTCTACTAAAGATTCTTGCCACTCTCCCTGTTAATGTTGCATCGGCTGAGCGTTCGTTCTCCACCTTGCGTCGAGTGAAGACGTGGCTGCGCTCGAGAATGACTGAAGAACGTTTGACTGGACTGTGCTTGTTACACGTTCATAAGGACATTGATCTTGACATTGAGAAAATTATTGAGGACTTTTGTAAATGTAAAACCCGGCGACTTGATTTTGTCGTGTAAGTCTACTATTTGGGTTTCTCACTTTTTATTTACGGGTATAAAAATTATTTAATATAATGCGATAAAACGTTTATCACAGTAGGATTTTTAGCTTAGTTGCTATCCAGTTATTCTATCACTACAAATGAAATATTATTTTTATGTAGGCAAGTTACTTTTAGTGTTTGTTTTTAACCTAGGATTACGTTCCTCAATAACGGTCATTCGGAGGGGAAAAAATTGTCCTGCGTCGCGAGTTATAATTTTGGTAGCGCGCCAAACCCAGTAGCAGTAAACAGTTAAACAGAAAAGTACCAAAATGTGTAAAAAAATAAGAGGTAAGCAAACGATAAGTAATCCTACGTTAATAACCCGCGGTAGTTTCGTTAGAGGAGACTGAGTTTCGTATGAGTGGTTTAAACGCTTCCAAGAAGGGCGGGACATCTTCGAAGACTCCCCCCGAAGTGGTCGGCCTGCAACTGCACGCACTCCGGACAACGTACAGAAAGTGAAGGAATTGTTAGCCAAGGATCATCGTGGGACTGTGCGAATAATAGCTGAAGAATAGGTAATTTGTCATGAGATGGCTCACCTCATACTGACTCAGGATTTGGGTAAACGTAAGCTCTGCTCCCAACTTGTGCCCCACACTTTGACACCGGAACAAATGCAAATTCGGCTTGACGCCTGTGGAGACTTCATCGACATGGCGGATCGTAACCAAAATTTCCTGAAAACTATTGTCACGGGAGACGATACCTGGTGCCTGAAGTATGACCTCGAAGGCAAGCATCAGTATGGAGTGGTGGGGTCCAGGGTCGTCGAAAAGCAAGAATGTGAAGTGAAAAATCCCGCATCAAGACAATACTCGGGGCGTTCTTCTACTCTAAGGGTCTCATTCATAAAGAATTCTTCCCTAAGGGCACCACGTTAAATGCCGCTAAGTACGTGGATATACTGAAACGTCTGCTGCAACGATCAATCGGATACGCCTCCAGTACGCCAAGCAAAGCAACTGGACCCTGCTTCACGACAATGACCGGCCACATACTGCCTTTCTGGTGCAGCAGTTCCTAGCCAACAGGCGAGTTGTGTCCCTGAATCACCTACCCTACTCCCCAGACTTGTCTTCCCCGCAATTTTTCTTGTTTCCCATATTGAACTCAGCCCTGAAGGGCCACAGGTTTTCGGACATTTCGGACATCCAACGTAATGCTACGACCCAGCTGAAGGCCATCCCTAATGACGGCTACGCCAGGAGTTTCCAAGACTTGTACAGACGTTCCCAGATGTGCGTTACCAACTACGGGGATTGTAACATAAATTATAGCATCCGACTCCGAGTCCTTTACGAAACACTGACATTTATTAACACTTTAAACTCACAGCACAGTTACAGAAATCTTACAATTATTTACGGCCTTTCATTTAAGCCGCCCAGATATTTCCACTCGACTGGTCGAGCCATCACATGGTTCTTAGATCCGAGCAAATCGGATCTCCAACGCGACAACAAGTTACTTTCGTTTTAACACGTGACATACACATACAGTTTTTCCCTCCCGTAGGAGAGTAAAACCAAACTTCCCCGTTTATAGGGACAAACAGTTGCAGACGGAGTTTTGAGTCGTAACATCCTCCGCCCCCAATGAAGACATTCATTATTTCTTACAACATAATAAGTACAACATAATAAGTACAACATAATAAATCAAAAAATTTGACACTCAATTATTACAAAATTAATAAAGAACAATATTAATACTAACAAAAAATAAGACACTTATTAAATGAAACAAACAATATAACTTGATAGCTGTCTGGTAAATCACAACCTCAGTATTAAAGTTGGATCACGGCTTACCTATCTCCATATGATGAAGAAGCTGAATCGGTCGTTTGATTTGACCTGTAGCTGTTTTCAGCGTGACAGCTCTTACCTGTTTGTCTCTGCCAAAATGCAATTCAGTTACTCTTCCCATTCTCCACATTTGCCGTGGCATCTTATCATCTGCTATCAAGACTACGTCACCTACATTAAATTGACAAGTTACATTAACTGGTTTTATAAAATTTACATTTCTTAACTGTAAAAGGTACTCCCCCTTCCATCGTTTCCAAAACTGATTTAAAAGCTTTTCACGGTATAAATATCTCTTAATTAATACTTTATGAGTACTGGATACACTTCCAGAAATTGATTTGCCAATATGGGGAGGTAAGGCAGTTATTCTTCTTCCAATGAGGAAATGAGCTGGAGTGAGAGGGGATGGTTCCGTGGGTTCGTTATAGACATAAGTAAGAGGTCTAGAGTTCAAAATGGATTCAATCTCTGCAAGTATTGTTTGCAGTTCTTCAAAAGTTACCAAAGCCCTCCCAAGAATTTTCCTCAAAACAACCTTTGTCATACGAACCATCCGCTCCCAATATCCGCCCCACCAAGCGGCCTTTTCTACTATGTACTGCCACGTAATCCCCTTTTTTCCAAAATAATTTTGTATTTCTGAGTCCTTTATGTTCGTATACAATTTCTTGAGTTCGGTGTCTGCACCTTTGAAAGTCAAGGCATTGTCCGAGTTAATAATTCGACAAACACCTCTCCTTGAAACAAATCGTCTAAACGCTAGTAGGAAATGTTCACTACTTAAGCTGGACACAACTTCCAAATGAACAGCTCGAGTGACGGCGCAGGTAAATAATGCGATGTAATTTTTGCAATTGTCCTTTGTATATAAGGGTCCTGCAAAGTCTATTGCAGTGACTTCAAAAGGTTGGGATTCCCGAGTTCTGGTTGCAGGAAGTGGAGCTACTACCTGACTTCCTTGTTTAGCCTTGAATCGTCTGCATCGTAAACATTTGTTTAAACAGGACTTTACAGCTTGCCTGCCACGAATTATCCAAAATCGTTCTCTGAGCTGTGTTAGAGTGTCAGAAACACCAGAATGAAGCACGTTCTTATGCTCTCTCATTATCAAAAGCTCAGTAAATTTAGTCTTGCTCGGGAGAATTATTGGATGTTTAGATTGAACATCTAAATCAGAACTCTGCAGTCTTCCTTTTAATACTATTAACCCATCAGTGGTCAAAATTGGATCTAAACCATATAGCTTAGAGTCAGAATCAATTGTGGTTTTCGTTTTTAATTGGTTATACTCTTTACCAAAGTTCCTTCGTTGCCCGATTCGAAGCCAATAGTTCTCTGCGATAGAGAGTTCATGCGCTGTTAAAGCACCCGTAGATTTTATACATTTTGGTTTAGAATTGTTCACAAACCTCATGATATATGCACTTATTCTTATGACCTTTCCTAGGTCACTATACTTGTGAAGGTCCAATAGTAGTTCAACAGTTTCGAAGTTTACATGAAACGCAACGACCTTTCGCTTCTCTTCCTCAACACCTTCAGTATCTGAACTGACCCTCGTCGTTGTTACCTCACTTGGAATATTTAACTCTGCAAGCCAAGGTGGTCCTGAAATCCAAGCCTTATCATTGATTAGAGCTTGTGCTCTTATTCCTCTAGTGAGCTTATCGGCTGGATTGAATTTTCCATTGCAGAATTGCCATCTCGATGGATCAGTACTTTCCTTTATCTCTACCACGCGATTTCTCACAAATATCTTCCAGTCATCTGCAAGGCCTTTTATCCAATGAATACAAATCTGGGAGTCAGTCCAGTAAAATATATTCCTTGGTTCTACCATAGGAAAGGTAGACTGTAAATATGACCCCAGTCTTGCTGATAGTAGGGTCCCCATTAACTCGAGTCTTGGTAGTGTCATCTTCTTCAATGGGGCTAAACGAGACTTCGATATTATGAAACACGTTACGTATCTATTTAACTTTCTCATTCTAAAGTATGCTACCGATCCATAGCATTTGGGACTGGCATCTGAGAATATGTGTATTTCAACAGAATCCCAGCAAATTTCACTGAAATATAATCTGGGTATCTCAAAGAATTTCAACTTCTCAACGTCGTTCAGCCACTCCAGAAATTCTGCTTCAATTTCACTAGGAACACCTTCATCCCATTGAAGGCCTCTTTCCCACAACATTTGGACTATTATCTTGAGTCGTACTGAAAAGGGGTTCATTATACCCATAGGGTCAAATAACATTCCACAAGCGGCTAAAATATTACGTTTCGTTATCGGCTTATCTCCTTTCAATTTCTTAAACTGACTAGTGTCAATTCTCAATTTGTCATTTACATTGTCCCAAATAATACCCAAAATTTTCAATGGTACGCCAGACTCTTCCGAAATTTCACGACAGTCGATGCCATTCTCCCTCCATAGTTCATTGAGCTCTAGGGAATTTGATATCCATCTACGAAGATTCATACTGGCTTGATCAAGAATAAATATCATTTCCTTACTCAGTTTTAGAACATGGTCGATATCCGTAGATCCTGATATTAAGTCGTCGACATATAACTCTTTTAACATGTCGCAAGATTCGCTGTGGGATTCTTCATATTTCTTTAAGTGAAGCCGCACTGTCGCAGTTAGTAAAAACGGTGAACACTTTACCCCAAAAGGAACTCTTGCAATCTGCAACACTTGGAAATTTGGAGGATCGAAATGGAGATTTGGCCCCTGCCCATTAATCCACAGGAACTTTAAAAAATCTCTATCCCCCTCGGCAATTCCTACTTCAAGAAACGCGCGCTGAATGTCGGCGCAAAAAGCGATTGGATTTAATCTGAACTTCAAAATGATTTTCAATAAGTCGGGATTCAAATTGGGCCCGCTATCCAAACAATCGTTTAGGGATAATTTATCCTTACCCTTAGAAGATGCATCGAAAACTATCCTGACTTTTGTAGTGTCCTTTTGCTCGCGCACTACTGCGTGATGTGGCATGAAGTATCCTGTATTGACGGTTTTCCTTAAATCTACCGTTACTGGTTCCACAATACCTTCTTTTAAGTGTTCATTAATTATTTCACTATATCTCAAACCTAATTCCCGATTCCTTTCATATACTCTGCTCAAACTGTACAAACGACGCCTAGCGTTTTCATAGTTACTCTCTAAATTTTTATCCTTTTCTTTCCATAATAACCGAGTTTCATATCGTTTGTTTTTGTACGTGGTATTTTGCTCAAATGAATCTAAAATTTCCTTATCAGATCGAGAAATTTCCTTATCTGGACTTATCCCAATTGTTTCCAGTTCCCAAAAATGCTTAACTCTTTCATAGTCCAATTCTTCATTCGCAACGGTCAAATGGTTAGCATGCACCTCCTGACAATTATATCCTTCATCCCTTCCCTGTATCACGAAGCCAAAAATGGTGTCAGTTGCCACTAGTCTTTTAGAAATTTTTATATTTGTTTCACCCAAAATTTCCCCACTACAATCTGACCCGATTAAAATTTGTATACTTCTGGATGTACCCTGATCTGCCAACTCGATACCCTTTTCCAACGCCATATTCCGAATCCATCTAGAAGGAATTTCAATTTGTCCTAATGTAATCGAATCAATAACTACTGCGTTAATTTTGATTTTCCGCTTTGGATCACTCACATTACACAATTCCAGTTCAACGATATCATAAATTTTCTTCTCAGCTCGACTACCTCCAAAAGTGTAAATAACAAGAGCTTCTCTACTTATGGCCTTTAACCCCAACAGTTCACAAACATCCCTAATCACGAATGTTTTGGTGCTTCCACCGTCTATCATGCAATGAACCATCTGCGTTTTATTTAAAGGACTTGTTTTGACATCGGCGGTGAATGTTTGTAGTAAAACTGATTCATGCGGTGCCGCCCGCTTCGAAGGATTTTTATCACAAACTAAGCTGTGTGAACTTTCAGCCTGTTTTGGGATTTCTTTCGCATTTGCTTTAAATTCATTTCTCTCAACACTGCAAATCAGCGAGTTATGGTCTAAAGAATTGCAGTTTCTGCATTTCTGATCCCTTTTACAAAATTTCCTCAAGTGGTTCTGGAAACAAATAAAGCACAATCCCTTGGCCATTAACGCTTTTCTCCTATTATTAACATCCAATAAACAATCATGCGTCATGTGTGAATTGGCAGAACAAAATATACATTGGTTTCCCGTATTCTGTCTAAATGGAAAGTTATTTCGGTATTGGTTAAAAGTTCTTGTATTATTACTACTAGAATATTTATTAAACGATGGTAAATTTTCTTCAACCTTAGTAGCTAAAACTGCGGCTGTTGATCTAGATTTAGAATACTCATTTCTCTTAACAGTTAAATGATGTTTATTTTGATAATTTTGATTCACCTTATTTCGATAAGGATCATTTACATTTGTATTGTGTGGGTTTGGGTTTGCCAATATTATAGACGTTTCTCTTATTTCCAATTCCTTCCGTATGTATTCTATTAATTTTGAAATATCAAACAATTCGTTTGATTTACAGGTCCTATTATAGTTCAAATTCAACTCCTCGGGTAATTTCTGCAATATTACCGGGCACAGTAAATTACCGTAAGTACCTGTTGCTACATTTAAAGACTGCAACGAACGAATTTGTACTTCTATTGCGTCGTACATTTTTCGTAGCCCTGCTACATTCGAACAAGATTTTACGGGTTCAATTAATAGAAGTTTATGGATGTGTGACGAAATAATGACCTCTGGCCTTCCAAACCTCAGGGTCAACAACTGAACCGATGCGTCATAATTTTGCTCTGTAAGAGAAAATCCTGAAATGGCGTTCAAAGCAACACCCCCTAAATAAGTTTTCAAATACGTAAACTTTTCGATTTTGCTTAGCGCGCTATTATTGTGTATAGCTACTTCATATGAATTCCAGAAATCAAGCCAAAGACTGCAATCACCAAAAAACTTTGTTATATCTAGCTTAGGGAGTTTAACGACATTTTTCGTTTCGGTTCTGAAACCTTCACTGTTTTCCACATTACTCTCAGATTGATTCTCAGGTTGGTTTGCCTGCACTACACTTCCCGGTCTGCCATATAAAGATCCCAAACACATCTCTAATTTTGATTTTGAATCGGTTCCCTTATCTTTATATTCTTCGCTCACGGATAAGTCATTCTCTATATCTTCGATTTTAATTATTAACTGTACCTCATCATCAATTTTATTCAACTCATTCATTTTTTCAATGAGCTGATCCCTTAAGCTTGATAGCTCCTCAATTTTCATCTCTTTAGTATATTCTGCCGTTATTTCCTTTTCTATCGAAGTTTTAATTTTTGTCAAATGCTTAGTAAATAAATTCCTTAAACCCCTCCGTTTTTCCTTAAGCCTTTGAATATCCATAATTGAATTAATTTAATTCCACCAGTCTCTCTAGTTATAACAAGGATTTACTATTTAACCCTTAAATTTCGCTATCTAATACTGTTTCGTTTCCGATCAGCACTTTTCCGTTTTAACAATTTCTATCCTAAACAACAACTAACAACAAACCCTTCCCAAATACTTAACTAGAAGGGAAAAATAAGAAAGGGCCTACCTCCACTTCCAAGAGGTCCCTCCAAGATCCATAAAATATAATCCAAAATTATCCAAAATATTTAGTCCAGTTCCATATCACATCAGGTCCGTGGTCACCAAAAAGATGTAACATAAATTATAGCATCCGACTCCGAGTCCTTTACGAAACACTGACATTTATTAACACTTTAAACTCACAGCACAGTTACAGAAATCTTACAATTATTTACGGCCTTTCATTTAAGCCGCCCAGATATTTCCACTCGAATGGTCGAGCCATCACATGGTTCTTAGATCCGAGCAAATCGGATCTCCAACGCGACAACAAGTTACTTTCGTTTTAACACGTGGCATACACATACAGTTTTTCCCTCCCGTAGGAGAGTAAAACCAAACTTCCCCGTTTATAGGGACAAACAGTTGCAGACGGAGTTTTGAGTCGTAACAGGGATTACTTCGAAGGACAGTAACAGCTTTTTCATGTATGACAACAATCCATTGTAACTATAGACACATTCACCGAACTTCCTGGACAAAGGTTATATTACGAGCTCCTTTCTTTTTCTTCTTAATATCTTTTTGATTTATCAGTTTTTCCTTATTTGCTGTCATTTCTGTTCTTTTCTTTAAATTCAGTGTTAAATCAAACATTATCTATTTGTTTTAGAAGCACGTGTCAAAATCAAAATGAAAACATTAATAAATTATTACCAAGAAAGATTTAATTTACATTTAATTGTTGTTTATTTCTTATTTATATATATATATATATATATATATATGTATGTATGTATGTATGTATCTGTGGCGTGGTACAAGAAGTGCTTAAGTCAGTTTTCTCCAAGATGACTTTGTTTGCTTATGTCTCTTTCAAAGAAATATTATTTTTAACGTAAGAAGTATACGGGTCTGTACAATGGTTTAGAAAACACTTTCAAAGCATCGGACAGACTTGGGAACTTCTTACATTGAAAATAATATTTTTTTGAAAGTGACATAAGCAAACAAAGTCATCTTGGAGAAAACTGACTTAGGTACTTCTTGTACCAAGCCACACACACACACAGAGACACACATATATATACTGCTGGCCACTGTAAATGCAACACCCTGAAGGAAACATGCAAATAACATGAAATTTACAACATACATTAGCGGAGGTGAGATATGCAAATGATTAGAATTTCAGCGCAGACGCACATCACGCGCGCCTGTGGCGCCATTTCAAAGCGCTATTTAAGGCCTGGAGATTTCGACGATTTCAAGTTCGGCAATTGTGTTTTTCTTGTGGTTTATAAAAAACGATCAATTATGCCTCGTCGAAAACAGCGATCATCTTTTGATCAAGTATCCGAGTTCGACAGAGGAAGGATAGTGGCCTACCGAGATTGTGCATTATCTTTCAGGGAAATCGGTAGTCGTGTTGGACGAAACCAAACAACTGTAATGCGGATATGTGATCGTTGGATGCAGGAGGGTACGACGGACCGGCGTGTTCGATCGCATCCACCTCAGCGCACCACTTCACGTGATGACAGGCAAATTGTGCGCATAGCAGTGACGGATCGCTCAGTCACATCACGAACCATAGCACAGCACATGCAGTCTGTAACGCATCATCCAGTGTCTGCGCGTACCATTCGACGCCGTTTACAGCAGAGTGGTATGTCCGCAAGACGTCCATTGCTTTGTCTACCCTTGACGCAGAACCACAGACGTTTCCGTCGCCAATGGTGCGATGACAGAAGGATGTGGATGGCAGAATGGAATGAAATTGTCTTTACTGACGAGTCACGCTTCTGTCTGCAACACCACGATGGTCGCATTCAAGTCTGGAGACACCGTGAAGAGAGGATGCTGAACAGCTGCGTTATGCACCGCCACACTGGTCCTGCACCGGGTATTATGGTATGGGGCGGTATTGGATATCACTCTCGCACACCTCTAGTACGCATTGCCGGTACTTTAAACAGCCAGCGCTACATCTCCGAGGTGTTGGAGCCAGTTGTCCTTCCTTACCTTCAGGGCTTGCCCACAGCCATATTTCAACAGGATAATGCGCGACCACACGTGGCACGCATTGTCCAACGGTTCTTCGTCAATCGCCAGATTTAATTGCTTCCCTGGCCGCCTCGCTCTCCGGATCTTTCGCCGATAGAAAACATGTGGTCCATGGTTGCTCTACGATTGACCCAGATTCCATCCCCAGCTGCCACAGCAGATCAACTTTGGCAACGTGTGGAAGCTGCTTGGTCTGCTGTACCCCAAGAACTCATCCAAAGTCTCTTTGAATCAATGCCGAGGCGTGTGGCAGCGGTGATCTCCAACAATGGCGGCTACTCTGGCTACTGATTTAGGCAGGAACCACACTTCACAGAAGTCTATAAATTTAATCATTTGATACTTGGTCAACATGTTATCTACAAAATAAATTTTGTTGTGATATCTCTTGTCTTTCTTGGTGTTGCAATTTGGGTGGCCAGCAGTGTATATACATATGTATATATATATATATATATATATATAAAACCCTAAGAGCCGACGTCGCCCGACCTCCAAATCTCTGGACTAGATCTGTTCCTGCCTCTTGTAACAAAAATTGACCGTAGCACTCCAGACTAAACCAAACAGAAAAATACGCCCATCCGACCATCGTTCAACCCACATAGGAAGTACCATTAAAAGCTAAAATTAGTCCTCCTCTCCCATTTCAACAACAGTCTTGGATACAGTTCTGTTGATACTAAGAGCTTCTCAGAAGAGAAATGACCACACTAGACACAATAATTCCTTACATGGAATAATCGTATAATTCAGCTGATGAGGGAATTTCTCCCTTACTCGACTCACCTACATTGGAAAAAAAATTTAATCTCCCACGAAAAGTATTCCAGATTATATCTGCTTAAAACTATCTTTGATCGTTCAGGATAGGCTCATTGATTATTTTTCTTGGGCGCGGTGACCCAGTTGGTTAGAGCAGCGGGATAGTGATCTGAACGTCCCGATTCGATGCTGGTCGCTGCAAATCCGCCACCGTGTTCACAAATGGTGGCCGGGACACGTAAAGTAGGTCGTGGCTGCAATGTCTTCCAAGTTCTCAAATTTACCTCTGGAGGTGCGGTGTCAAGTGTTTCAATCTCGTCATTTGACTCGGTTCAAAATTACGGGACCGGTCATTTAGCCAAGTCGGACTCCGACGCTTGTGGTGCTCATTCAGAACAGGAGCCGCCCCTTTCAGCCCAATAGCCTATTAGGACCTGGTGAAAGGAATCTCCAACCAGGGTGCATTAGCAATAACAACAACATTATATTTCCTGATACAGAGCGGAAACATTTAGTTTAATAAATACTATCTTGAAGAACGATTTCAGTGACTAGCTGCGTAAGTTGTTGAGTGATTGCTTGTTATCAAAATAGCATATTCTTTAATGTTCAAAATTTCAAATCCCTGAATACATTATAATCTGTGTAGCTCTGTAAATTGATTAGCATTGATTATCTTAATATTTTGAAGTTTTTCCGTGCTCGGAAATTTAGAACCAATGATGGATGTGACTGCATATCTAGAAGAACAACTCGATAATGACACAATGAAATCACATTTTTAATAATTACAAGATAAAAAGAACTTTTTATATACCATGTTTTTAAATTTTCTGATGAATCCTATAAATTTGACAATTCTATGTATTAATAAATGCTTTTTTAAAATATTTTTTATGAATTATCCCATCAACTTGAAAGAAAATGAAGTTAATTGGAAGTTAACTTGCGTTTAACTTTTCGTACCTGTCCCGGCCGACAGATGTCTGCACCAGTCTACAAAACAAAATTAACTGAAAATAACTGAAAATGAATTTAATTCTGCTTAAAGATGGCTAAAAGTATCAAAAGAATGCATTGTCATCGTGTTCTGAGCTATTCTAAAAGTTTCAAATGTCTAGGTAGTCGGGAAGTTAGTTAAAAATCGATTGCAAGATTTGTACGGGACAAACGCACAAACACACAAACACACAAAAAAACAAGAAAGCGAGTTAATAAAAACATGTTAAAAAGTACCTTTTAAATGATGTAATAAGTTGCAATCATTCCGAGTTGCCCAGAAACTGGCACATGCATCACAGATTACCGAGCATTACGCACCTTGCCAATCTATTAATATGTGCTGGCCAAATTTTACTAAATTCTTATACTGATGATCCAGTTTGTATCGACCCTTATCTTACAGCCAAGTCTCATTCATATTTTGTCTCTCATTAAAAACAAACCATAACACTAAAGAATCCAACTTCAGGATCAATCTTCAGCATCAAAACCCAAAATCCCAATAACTACATACTGCGCTGTTTAAATGTCAGGCATGTAACAATAACAAAACAAATAAATAATTACAAGAGAAAAAGAACTTTTTATATACCATGTTTTTAAATTTTCTGTTGAATCATATAAACTTGACAATTCTATGTATTAATAAATACTTTTAAAAAATTTTTTTTATGAATTATCCCATCAACTTGAAAGAAAATGAAGTTAATTGGAAGCTAACATGCGTTTAACTTTTCGTTCCCATCCCGGCAGATAGGTGGCTGCACCAGTCTACAAAACAAAATTAACTCAAAATGAATTCAATGCTGCTTAAAGATGGCTAAAAGTATTAAAATAATGCATCGTCATCGAGTTCTGAGCTATTCTAAAAGTTTCAAATGTCTAGCTAGTCGGGAAGTTAGTTAAAAATCTATTGCAAGATTTGTACCGGACAAACACACACACACACAAACAAACAAACAAACAAGAAAGCAAGTTAATAAAAACATGGTAATAAATAAATATGAACTATGCAAGTGTGACAGTGGGATCGGCATTAGTTCCTCACGAAAAACGTGACTCAAGGCCATTTTTTGGTGGATAGATTGTAAATAATATATGAATTATATATATCTAGGGGCTAGGGACTCTTTGGGGTCCTTGAAGCAAGTGCAAGAACATGGTGACAGAAGTATAAAAATCCTGCTAGAAAATAACGAATTCTGTGAGGTCCGTCAAAAGAACTTTATTAGGGACTAGCTGAATATTGGTGCTTTGCTACGGAGTATATTCAAATTAAATGCAACGTTCAATGTATGCAATTAATGCAAAAAAAAAAAGAAAGCAAGAAAAAAAAGTTTTTTTTGTCAATTTATTTCGTTGTTGTGCACGTGAAGCAAAATTAGTTTAAAATATCACAAAAAGAAAAGAAACTACGTGTTCAGCATTTAATAAATCGAATTCTAAAAATGAATCTTTAAAAGTTCACCAAAAATCAAAAAATGGAGGTAAAGATTCGAAAAGGATTTCATTTTAAAGGAATTTTTATGATCTTTCTCGTGATATAAACTTTAGAACCCTCAGAATATTATTTTAAATGCAAACTTAAAAAAAGTTACAAAAGCAGTTTAAAAATTTTATTTAAAAAAAATTTAAGAAGAATTTTTCAAAATTCTTTCTTCCCTACATTATTAGATGAATTGACATGCAAAATTTCAGCTCTTTAGGTCCAGCGGTTTGGTCTGTGCTTATCTGTCAGTCAGTCACGGAACTGTTTATAAATATATATATATATATATATATATATATATATATATATATATATAAGAATAAGATGAAAGAGAAAACCAGTAATGGCTCTAAAGCTACTTGCAGCCAGAAACAAACAACATGAAAAGAAAAGTATGAATAAGGTTTTTGACAGCATTTCTTCATCAGCGGTGTCAATACTGTCTAAAAACCAATGGATTGTTTCCGATGAGTATGATCTATAAAATAAACACACTCAGACACCGTACAATCCATGAATAACAGAAGATTTGATTAATAATTTAATTAAGATTGAATAAAAGTACTTAACCAAAGAACACCAAGCCTGGCGCTAGTCAGAGTGGAAGTTAAGAACTTGTAACCGCAAGATGACTGACGTCACAAAACTTGCAACCATTGGGGTAGTGGATTCTCAGTGACAGACTTTCTTAGGTTACCGTATTTTAGGACTATTATTCCCTTAATTATTTAGTTTTTTATTATTATTACTACTAAGTGTAAATTTTATTATTTTCATTTTTACTTATGATTTTTATTTTTATTTTTAGTAGTTATTTTTTCTATTTTAACTTATTGTTATGTTTAACATATTAATGCAACAGAACAAACTATTCATTAAAACAAAAACAACCAATTATGTTTTTCGATAGACTTACTGGGTAATTATTCCGAGTTAGCACAGCTTTCAAGTCTATAATATGCTTAATCCTATTGTTTTTAGAACATAGCCTATTTATACGAACTAACTGATTTACAATAATGTTATTAAAAACAGATTTATGTAAACAGGTTAGATAATTTTGAAATTTAACAATATTAAAATTATAGTCAGATCTTTTATCGTATAAGTCAAAAGTAAATTTACTGTGAGTATTTAATTTAATATTAATATCTAAATAGTTTACATTAATATTATCATGGCTACTTTTAATTAGTTCCAGATAAGGAGGGTAAAAATTTAAGTCTATAGGGTTATTACTTTTATTAATTACTATTATATCATCTATATATCTAAATATATTGTAATTGCTATTTTCTATATTATTAATTTCAAAATAATATAAGTATAAATTAGCTAGCATACTTGAAGCATTACCACCTTGTGGTACACCTTTGGACTGTAAGTATATACTATTATTATGAACTATGTAATTATGTTTAGTTACTAATTCTAGGAGCCTATTGAAACGAGTTAGTTTAATTTCGTTGCTTAAGTATTGAATATTATTTTGTACTAACATTATGATTATTCTATTTAAATCAATTATATCGATATTATTAAATAGATCTTTAAAATCATAAGTTACTACATATTTACAGTTATCTAATGTTTGTAGTTTTCTAATTAGACTATAGCTATTATCAATCATACCACAAACACCAGATGTTGTATTTTTATAGATTAATTTAAGGTACTTTAATAATAAATTACTTGCTTTAGTAGCATAAGTGTTGTGACCACAGGTTACTGCTCTAAAAGCAATAGGTGTTTTATGAAATTTGGGAACTAAAGTAATATAAGGAAAAAGATAATTGTTAGATGAAATATCTAGTAGTTTATATTTTGCTATTATTTTCTTAATAATAATACTAGTAGTTTCTTTTAATGGCTGAAAAAGATCACTATTTTCTAGCTGTTTTTTTAAACATATGGCAAAATATTTTTTACATATTATTGCATAGTTGTTGGCTGCTTTATCTACATAAGTGACTATAAAGTAATCTTGTAATTTTGTAATAGCAGCTTTAAAGTGTTTATAGGAATTATTAATGTTATTACTATTATTGGGTAGTTTAGCATGTACTAGTTTTAGTATATATATATATATATATATATATATATATATATACATGTTAAGCATTAATTAGTGAAAGAGGAATAGTTAAATAATTAAAGGGGGCTTTCAGAGCTGATCTAATATTAAGGTGTCGAACGTCAGTTTTATTTCCAATTAATACTACAAGCGAAAGTAGGAGAGGAGATAACGCGAGGGGCTATCAATAGAACCAAACCTGATTGACGAGTTGACCACGCCCCGGGCTCATCTTCGGTGCATACGTCACAGAGTTTTTGCGCGAACTTGAAACAAAGGATTTTAGCAGACAGAGATTAGTTTGTACGCCGCTGGACTTGGGTCGCGAGTGAGAGATGAAGCTTGGCACGGAATGGATCGAGATTTAAGGAATGTTAGTTAATAAAGCTCTTTGACGTAATGTAAGTCTTTCTTTGCCACAGGCCTATGTTTGTCGACTGCTAATTAGGGTAGATTTAGGGGAAAAGTTATGCGGGAACTAACGTGTAAATAAGACGCGTGTCATATATATATATATATATATATATATATATATATATATATATATATATATATATATATATATATATATATATATATATAATTTCCAATGGCAAGTATTACAGGGCAACAGATATCAAAAAGACAAAAATACAAGAACAAGATAGAAAAATGACATCAGTTAATCCATCAACTTATGTCTAGCAATCCAAGAACGCTCCCATAAAAAACGGGAGGTAGAGGAGGGCAAGAAGCAAAGTGAAGTATGTCCATTTCTTCCTGGTTATCACACAGGAGACAAAGAGGGTAGGGAGCCAAGTTAATTCTGTAGAGGTGCTTGCGAAGGCAATCATGGCCAGAAAAAAACCATAGCATTGCCACAGATTTACCTCTAGGCCACTCGGGAATATCATGGACATGGACATACCGGGGTTTGTGACCTTTTCTAGCAGCAACAACCTGTGAGACGGAACACCTCAGGATCTTTTTGACTATCATCTTGATGGAATGGTAGGCCAAATCCTGGTTGTTTAGCTGTAAAACAGAAGCCCCCTTTTTTGCTAGGAAGTCAGCAGCCTCGTTCCCCTCGATTCCGCAGTGGGCCGGGATCCACTGCAAGACAACTGTTTTATTATGATTCGACAACCGTTCCAGAAGGTTAACACAGTCATCAATATCTTTGGATCGAAAGAAACATGGGGAGTCAATAGCCTGAAGAACTGCTCTTGAATCTATGAAAATCACCACTCTTGAGAAACGCTCTAATCGGCTCTGAAGTTGGATAAGAGCCAAACGGATAGCTGGGATTTCACCATCAAAAGCTGACACATAAGTACCAAAAGGAGAGTATAATTAGAACAGCTCACAATGAACACCGGCTCCAACGTTGACATAATCACTTGTTCTAGAGCCATCCGTATAGACCCTGAGCCAATGTGAAACGGGGTAGAGGGTATTTATAGTTTCGTATACCACTGATCTTAGAATGTTATCACTGTCCTCCGCTTTTAAAACAATTTGGCTCAAGCCAAGATGGATAGAAAAGGTCTTGGCTTCGATGGGGTTACGAGGTAATAAAATTGTTGAGCTCCAAAATCGATGTTTAGGTGAGAAATCATTGCGGTAACCCCCTGTACAAAGCCTCTCTGGGTCTTTAAATTACGCTCGGTCTCAGTAGAGACATGATTCCGCGTGGACATGTAACCGGGAGTGCTTATTATTTTCTCCCATAACAACAGGGCACGTTCCTTAATAATTGTACTGAGAGGCCTGTTATTTGAACACAACAACATATAGTCAATTGGGGTGGATTTCACCGCGCCAGAAATAAGACGCAAGACCTGATTTTGAAGTTTTTCGAGAGAATCAATTTTTTTCTCAGAAGCAGTAACCAGCGGTTCCCAGGATAGGCAGAACATAAGCATTATAGGTTTGATTTAAGGTAGATCTAGATCAACCCCATTTCGAACTCACCAGGATCTTCAAAAGTGACAGTCTCTTCGACGGCCGACCAGTGACGTCCTCAATATGTGAGTTCCACGAAAGTTTTCTGTCGAAAGGTACACCCAGATATTTAAATTTTTCTGACATCGGGATAATATGATCTTTATAAAATATCTGTGCATGGAAGGGTTGGTGGGTAAGAGAAAAGACTGCACGAATGTCTTGTCTAAATTAACTTTCATGTTGTTTTCCTCTGACCAGTTCTCCAGTGGGTTCAATGGACTATTTCGCAACAGACTTAGGATATTCGGTCCATACAACTAGGTCATCGGCAAACAGCAAGCATTTAATACCATCAATAGACTTCAGTTTGCTAATTAGATCATTAATGTAAATATTAAACAGAGTGCAGCTAGACACCGCACCCTGTGGCAAACCAGTCTTTAGGGATCTAAACTTCGAGTAGCAGTTGTTATACCGAACCCTACAAATACGGTTATTAGGAAGACTACGAAACCAATTTAACATACACGAATGAACACCCATATCAGAGAGCTTCAGAAGGAGATATTCTCTCCATACCATATCGTAATCCGGTTTGAAATCCACAAAGACAGCAGATAGAATGTGTCTATTGTTGAAAGCGTCGTTAATGGACAGACTAAGACGGGCAACATGATGGTTAGTTGATCTGAATCTTCGAAATCCAGCCTGCTCCTCCTCAAGAATGCCTCTAGTCTCCAAAAGCCAGTTCAATCTATTGATAATGATTCTTTCAAAGGTCTTACAAAATATACTTGTCAGAGAGATCGGCCTGTTTTTTATATATAGATAGGTTAATTTTTTAATGACATATTTATTCCTAGTTTATAATACCGTAATACTTCAAAGTCTGAAGATGATCAATTAAATTTTTTGTTGTCTCCTTTGAATATCTTCTTCTTTGATCAAGTTTGTGTAGTAACCGAATTTGAAAGTGTATAGGCAGGACCGTGCTTAGGGGGTGGCGATCTGGGCAACCGCGTAGGGCCGCTAAAATTTAGGGCCGCTAAAAATTTAGGGCCGCCATTTTTATTCCTCATCGCAACACTTTTCTAAATGTTACGGATTTTTTAAGAAATCCCTCATTTTTCGCGGTTTCTGTAATTCAACTTACAAAAACAAAAATGTTTCGATTTTTTGAAAAGAATCGTAGAAAGAATTCTAATTGACAAACTACCCTTTTGGTTCGAAAAATTTCTCGGTTAGAAATACATGATTTATCTTCGATTCAGTTATAGTAAAACCTTAATTATCAATGCCTTTTTAAAATATCAGTTTCTAATAACTGTCAGTCACTACATACAGTCATTTGAAAAATTATAAACCGTTTTGTTGGAATCCGTCCGTTTTCACGAAATAATTGCAAAATACGAATAGTCGAGAAATTTTACTGCCAGTAAATGTGTTTCGCCCAGGGCCGCTAAAACCCTATGAACGCCCCTGTGCATTGCCCCTGTGCCCTGAGGTTTTTAGTCGACAGTTAAAAGGCCTATTGCGGTTTTCATAAAAAGGGAACGTCTTTATAACATGACTTAGGGTGCCAAAAAACCACAATTGGAGAATTAAAAAACCATTGTATGTTATATTTGGTTCATCCGCCCCAGAAAATTCTCGAAATAGAAATAATGAAGAATAATAAATAAATAGAAAAGAGAATATTATAATGAGAGGAGATATTGAATACAAATGATGAATATTTGGGAACTTTACAGCGAGGATTCATACCAAAATGTGATATAAGAAAAGAAAAATTGTTTTTGGCTTATCGATTTCATGATTAACTTAATAAAACTGAGATGGGTATTGGTAAAAGAATTTTGATTATTTGTGTCAATTGATAGGATAAAAGTTTCGAGATTGAAATTTGAACATTAACATTAAATTATGGCAATTGATGGAGAATATTACTGTATTATTATTATTAGTATTAGTATTAGGAGTATTTTATTATTGTGCGTTTAATACTTTCATATGTTGTGTATTTTGGATTCTATTGAATACAAAATTGATAAACCAAATTTTCACACTAAAAGAGAATCTGAAATTGTCCATGCTTGCAAATTAAGATACTATAATGCACCAGAGAACATAAAACTACACCACGAAAAATGACAAACATTAGATCTTTTTTTTTCTTTTCTATGTGATCCTTAACATCATTATACTTTTTTAATTGATATAATTAATTATGTGTTGTCCTACTAAAGATAAAATTTAAAAAAAAACTGTCTTACTTAAACTTTCTTCTTAAGAATACTATTATATGTGAATGTTTTTTTGGATCTGAAAATCAAACACCGACTATGACAACTCTACTTCTTTAACCTTTCAGTAAATTTTCTATTTCTTGAATACACTTTCCTATCACCCACCTCTACAAGCGCGTTGGATGTCGTCCCAACTGTTTAAGATCTTTTTAATTTTTTTGCTATTTGTTTTTAATTCATCAACTCAGTCACTTAAAGTGCTGAAGACCATATGCTTGAGTAATGACTAAAACAGGGCTGGGATGGCCACTCCTTTTCTCCTCCCATTTCTATATATTATACTCCCACAGGTATGACAACTGCACATTTTCCTTTTTCTCCTCTTTGTACTATGCAAGATGCTGTTTTTCTACGCAGTCATATCCTGTCGGAGATTCACGGTTAGTCCACTGTACGGCTAAAAAGACTCTTCCTCCTTATTAGTCAGAGAACAATAGGGAGAAAGAAAACCCACTTGTTACACAAACATAAACACAACCCCTCACTGCTTAGAGGTAGAATTAAAGAATTTGAGACTAAGAGTTGGGGAACACAGATTCAAACAAGGTACCTTCAACACAAAAACTTGGATCCACATAAACTTATAATAAATGTACAAAAATGAATAGTAAATAAATAATTTGAAAATAAAGTGAAACATATTGAGAATAGGTAAATAAAGTTAGAATAAATATGAATAAGTATAACTAAAGAATATTGAATAGAATTTTGGAATAAATAAATATTGTTGGAATAAAAATGAATATAGGGAATAATGAAATGAGAATAATAAGAAATATAAAGATATGAAACTAGATATAATGAATAAGAATTGATATACTGAGAACTCGTACAAGATTGAGTTATTTGATTAACAAAATATATGTTCTGTAATTTTTATATACAATTTATATATTTGAAATGTGGTTTTTATTGAAAGTGTGATTTTTATTATAAACTGTGATTTTTTATTATGTAACTAAAGAACTATTTTTCTTTATATGTAAACAAGTCGAGATAATGTGATGTTTATGTATTCTACGTTTGTGAAGCAGAAATAGCACAGCACTAAAAAGACTGTGACTTTTTTATGTAACCAGCTACAAAGGACTATTTTTTTTATTTTAAGTCAAGATATTCTGATTTTTTTGTGTATTCTGCGCTTGCGAAATGATAGGTCACAGAACCTACCGAACTGTGATTTTTTTTGTACTTTTCTCAAGCAACATACTGTAGCTAACATAACAAGGACAGTGAACTATAGGCTACCATGTGTACCTTACAAACTTTTTTGGACTCACCCCAATGTTGTGAGAGTTGAGGAGGAAACTACAATAACTTCAAATTATTATTGTCATGTTCTATTCCATTTACTTAAAATTTTTTTGGTTGATGTTGATATTTTCATTGTTATATTCTATTATTTGTGTGAGTGGACTCAAAATTAAAATTGATGTAAAGTGAAAATTTGATAACTTAGTTTTTTTTTTGTTAAATTTAATTGAATTTTTTTTGCTGGGATGTTGTTGTGCGGGGAGGGCCCGCCCTGCACAGCAATTTTCAGTTGATGATTAGGTAGAATCTTCAATTTAATATTATGTGTATTTCTTTTTAGTGATTTTTGTATATTTTTTTCAGTAAATTTGATAATGTTGTTATGTCAGCTCATCACGTGATCTTTAAATTTTTTTTTTTTTTGCAATTCAATTTTAATTGAAAATTATTCGTTAACTTATTCCAAATTTTTAACGCCCATTCTTCTCCATCATCTGAGTGAGTCTGCCCTCCAATGCAGGCATTGTAGGTCAGCTTCTTCTCGGACGGGTGGATATTCTATAATATTAAAAACTAGTAATTTCTTAATTTAACACTCTTAACATTTAAAAACTATTAATTCCTCACTTTACTATTCAAAATTTCAAACCCTATTTTAATCCCTTAAGTTATTTAATTCCCTTTGGGCATTCGCGTTAAATTCCATTATTACAGCCTTCTGCAAAATCATTAAAGATGGCTGTCTTTTTTAAGTAAAGCGACGCTGCGCGGCGTCAGTACAAGTTTAAATCAGTTCTGCACATGAACAACAACTTTAAACCAATCAACTATTAAGACACGCCCTTTAATCACGTGATGGACTGAGGTTTATATAAGACTTGATATCCGGAAGTAGGATGGATTCCTGTATTTTCTCTTGCTGCATCCATACCGACGGAGCGGTCGGTGAATAAATTAAATGCAGTCCGAAAAAGTTGTGTTTTGATTTGTGTGTCCGAGGGTCGAGATGAAATGCGGGAATGGATTTAAATATTTGTGATGCACGGCCGGGCGACAAGTCATCCATTTTAACATCAAAACTATGCCACTCGGCCCTTCATTCGTCGGCCCGCACCCGTGCCGTTACTTATATATATATATATATATATATATATATATATATGGCATTAATTGCATACATTGACCGTTGAATTTAATTTGAATGTACTCCGTAGCGAAGTGCGGGTTTTCAGCTAGTCTATATATATAAAACAGTTCCGTAACTGACGACTGACTGACAGATACCGCACAGCCCAAACCGCTGGACCTAAAGGACTAAAATTTTGCATGGCGATTCTTCCAATAGTGTAGGGGTGCACTAAGAAAGATTTTTGAAAAATTCTTCTTAGATTTTTTTAAATTGAATTTTTAAACTATTTTTGTAACATTCTTCAAAGATTGGATTTAAAATAGTAATTTGAGGGTTATGAAATTCATATCACGAGAAAGATCCTAAAAATTCCTTTAAAATTAAATCTTTTTCGAATCTTTATCTCCATCTTCTAATTTTTGGGGAATTTTTAAAGATTCATTTTTAGAATTTAATTTATTAAATGTTCATCTCGTGGTTTCTTTTCTTTTTGTGATTCTTTAAATTAATTTTGCTTCACGTGTATGACAACGAAATAAATTGACAAATAAAACCTTTTTTTTTTCTTTCGAATGCGGCAGACGATTGGACATTATCCAAAAAAAAAATTAAAATACACTAAAAGAAATGTTCCCCAAACTGTACTATATTAACTGCACTATATTCTTTAGTATGTTCTATTACATTTAATTTGAATGTTTTCTTCTACATTATTTTGTCTATCAAAATATCCCTTACGATTTTTTTATAAATATATTTTTTTTTTGCATTAATTGCATACATTGACCGTTGTATCAAATTTGAATGTACTCCGTAGCGAAGCACGGGTATTCAGCTAGTCCTGTATATTGTTTAACTGCGAAATATAAAGATGTAATGGAACTAGCTCGTAAATAGGTCGTACAAAATGATAGTATGGGGTTTTACGATGTACTACAACCAGACAACGCACCAGATGAGGTTACAGAGGGGGGATGTGACGATAGAAAAATGTAATTTTCTGTTCGTAATGCCAAAATATATGCTGTACTTCAAATGAATTTTTATTTAAATAAAATATTATGATAGTAGGTTGTATTTTTTTTTTGCGAAATCTTTTTTCTAGAGGTAGAAATATATAAAATCCTAGAGGTAGAAATAGAACATCCATTTGGTGGCAAGAAAGAGGTAGTTATATAAAATAATAAAAAAAGAGAGACCTAAAACATCATTTCTATTATTATCACCCTCAAATTATTTTGTTATCATGGTTCAAATTCCGTTTAAGTTTAAAGAAAAGGATTAATCCTTTATAATTTTTATAATTTTTGAGGAGGAGATAGATGCTTCACAGGAATCATTCCCCCAAAAAATTTCAGCGAAAGAGGATTGCGAATTATTTCCATTCTGTGCCAAGGTGGATTCAAGATGAGGCGATTCCAGTAGCTTTAACACTAGAATTGCCGAAAATTCAGATATACCTACTTCTAGCGGCTAACGTATAGTACTCGTACCGGCCTGGCGAAATTCTGGCAAGATTTCGCCCCGAACGTTCATTTTGGCGACTTCAATCCCGCGGGCACTAAAGATTGGACGCGTCATCCTCTCAGCTGTTGGGGCTCGGAATGATTATATCGTTTTCTCTCTTTAGGTCCATCTATTTATTGGCTGCGCATTGAAGCTATACGTGTCAGGCGTGCAAGACGAAAGAGAGATAAATCTCACACCCGATGAAATACTATTGTAAATCTAATACAGTCGAACCCCGTTATAGCGAGCCCAGTATATAACGAACTCACGGATATGACGAACGAAAATTTTGGTCCCGCCGTTTTTCTATTGTATGTAATTTAGTTAATATTGTGTTAGTTTAATGTAATCGATTTTAGTCGCTTTAATTGATTAATGATCATTTTTAATAGATTTTGTCATTTTTTAATACATCATTATTGAATACACATTGCAACTAATAAGTTATAAATTTTGTGAACTCTAGCATTTTTCTTAACGGTTCGGATCTAGCGAACCACCGGATGAAGCGAGCAAAGCCTTTGGTCCCTTGAAGTTCGTTATAACGGGGTTAGACTGTAGTTAGCCTATTAGATTTACGACAGTATTTTACTGGGAAGGCGAAATATCGGCAAGCATGGAAAGTGAAGTGTCTGCAGTTTAAAAATTAAGAGAAGTTTTTGAATTACAATGAAACTTCTCTAGCCGGCCACCCCGCTAAACGGCCATATTTTGTTCAGAACCGATTCAGTGTACTCCTAGAGCCAACGTTATTTTACCCCCATTTTCCAAGGTCGCCCCTCAGAACGGCCACTTTTTTCAAGAACCATGATTGGCTTCCGTAGAGGAGTTTCACTGTAATTAATTTTAAGAGTAAACTTTAAAATACGTGACTTCAACCCAAGCAAAAAATATATAAGTAAACAAATTAAGGAAAATTAATAAAAGAAAATGAAAAAAAAATTAGGAAATTAATGCACATAAACTTTTTTTTATGAAAGAATTATGAAGAAATCTAATTTTTGAAAAAATTCACTGTAACTATTAAGATTTTCATTTATACTGTTCTTTTATTTATATTGAAATGGACTTTACTTATATGGTCATTTTTAACCGGCTTCGTCATTCTAGTGTTAACTTGTTCATTGTTGTCGTGTGTTTAACAGTTGTATAATGTGATTCAAAGGAATTAGGAAGACGCTTAAAACTACTGAAGAATTTAGTCAACTTATCGCAGACTCCATGGTTTACCATGGTTTTCACTCCTTGTTTGATTTACCTTTGTTGACTCCTGCCACATTTCGCGAGATAACTTTTTGATGTTTGGCAACACGCAAATTAAATTTTGAGTTTTATTCTTTTCTTTTATTATTGTTATGTTATGATACGGCGACTGTTGGTGACATATTTTTCGGTCCCGTTTTTACGGCGGGAAGTATGAAATTTTGGTCTAAATTAATATATATATAAAGTTGTATGTGTGTCATTAGTAATCTGAATTAAACTAATATTTCTCGATATTATATGAGTACCTAAAGAATAACATCACAGGATGTGTTTCATTTTAAAGGAGCTCCCCCGGGACAATGGAGGTAGGAATTTTGCTTACCCTATAAGTTCGGTGTCACTTCCAAATATTTAATTTGAAAGTTGGGCGGAGTGACAACATTTTTTGGCATCTCTGCCGGGATGAGAGCTCTTTGAGATAGATATATAAGAAAGAAGATATTTGTATGGATTTGGTTTAGAACTGAAGTTTGATATTAAAAAAAATAGTGTGACACACATAACCATTTATATGGCTGACGACGTTTTGACTAAGTTAAAAAAGAAACGTACTAGTATTAGATCATCAGTCGCTAAGAATATTAAAAGTATTGAAACTGAAGTTAATAATTCTGAAGTTTCTATAGACGTCTTAGAAGAACTTTTAGAACGTATAAGAATTTATTCTGATGAACTAAAAGCTATAAATATAGAAATAGAATCTGCTGTAGATCTCAAGGATTTAGATAATGAATTAAAAAGCGCGACAGATTACCAAGATAAGATAATAACATGGACATTTCGCGCAAAAAAAGAAAATACGTGAGTTGTCAAAAAGTAATTCAATGGAAATTTCTACATCAAGTTCGTCTGAACTAAGAAACAACACTTTTGTAACGGAAAGGGCTAGTGTTAAATTACCGAAACTTAGTATTAATCATTTTTATGGAGAGAAAAATCAGTGGCTCACGTTTTGGAATACTTATGAGACCGCGATACATAAAAATGAATCATTAGATAAAATTACTAAGTTTAGTTATTTAAGAACCTATTTAAAAGGATCCGCACTTGAATCAATCGAAGGTCTGGCAATAACACCAGCAAATTATGATACTGCCATAGATATTCTGTCATCTCGATTTGGAAAAAAGAATATCTTAATAAATACTCATTTAAACAGTTTATTACAAATTCCACCATTGAAAAATGCAAGAAATCCTATATCATTTAGGAAATTTTTCTATCAAGTCCAAACTGAAATTAGAAGTCTCGAATCGCTTGGAATTAATTCTGATACGTATGGGAACCTTTTAACGCCTATGTTAATAAAACTATTACCTCCACATTTAAGTTTTGAATTTAATAAAGAAATTGGAGAATCCGATTATGATTTAAAGCAGATGATTGAGTTTTTATCTCAGCAACTGAACGCAACGGAAAGGTCCCATGTAAATTACCACATCGAGAGCAAAGCAAACAGGAGTTGGCGACGAGACTATGAGTCGCACAAACCGAAATTTTTTTCGAAAGAGAATAAAAAAATAAATAGAACAGTATTTACCGCGACAGATCTACTAACCGTTGAAAAGAAAGAAAGTTGCTATCCGTGCATATTTTATAATGAATCTTCACACGAATCGTCGAAATGTAAATTTGTTTTTTCACTGCCTTTGCAAAAAAGAAAAGATATTTTAATGAAAAAGGGTTATTGTTTTCGTTGCATAAGGCACGCTAATCATTTATCGAAAACGTGTAGAGCCCGAATAACTTATAAATTTTGTTCAAAAACCATTCTGACATTTTATGTTATGCAAATGAAAATAAAATGGCTAAAAGTGAACCTTTAAATAGTAATATGCTTAATGGTGATATTGATGATAGCGTACTTGCTAATAAATCATTTTCGAAGCAAGTGTTTTTGCAGACATTAGTTGCGTGCGTAAGTGTAAATGGTTTAGATTATTACGTTAGAATCTTACTCGACAGTGGATCTGTAAAATCTTATATCAGTAAATTCCTGGCAGTAGCTTTAAAATTAGGATGTTTAGGAGAAGAAACTGTTGTTCATGGTCGATTTGGCGGAATTGAGAAAAAGGAAGATCACAAAAAATATTGCGTGAATATAAGTAATATTGATAAGAGTTTCTCGTGCGAGTTAGATGTTATGGATCAAGAAAAAAATTGTGTTGCGATACCCAAAATCAGTAATTCTGGGATTATCAATAAAATTCAACAATCTGGCATTTTAGTAAGTGATATTTCTATTAACGAAAATGCTTGCATGTATGAAAGAGATCCAAACGAAATACATATATTAGTTGGCGCTGACTTTGCAGGAAGATTGTTCACCGGTAAAATCAAGCAAATATCTGAGGGACTGGTTGCCATGCATACTCGTTTAGGCTGGACGCTGATGGGAGATTCTGGAGGAAAAACTAGATGCTGTGAGACTCTGCTCTCTCTACATATTAGTGATTTGAATATACCAGAATTATGGCAGTTAGATACAATAGGTATTCGAGATTCTGGGGAAAATCAGTCTAAAAAGGAATTAGAAGAGGCAGAGAAATTACATTTTCTCCAAAATGTTAAAAGAGATCACGAAAGCCGTTACGTGGTAAATTTACCGTGGATAAAAGATCACCCTCCTCTTACTAGCTGCAGAAAGATAGCAGAAAAAAGACTTGTGAATTGCGTCAAATTATTAGAAAGGATCCAAAAATTACGCGACTATGAAGAAGTGTTTAATGAGTGGGTGAAAGAAGATATAATTGAAAAAGTTGAATCCTGTCTAGAAATAGCTGAAGAACATTATTTACCACACAGACCGGTATTTAAGGAAAACTCAACCACTAAGGTTCGCCCAGTTTTTTATGGATCTGCTAAGGAAAAAAATTCTCCATCGATCAACGAATGTTTGGAAAAAGGCCCGAATCTCATTGAGCTTATACCCTCTATAATAAATAGGTTTCGATACGGTAGATTTGGGGTAATTGCGGATATAAAGAAAGCTTTCCTGCAGATTGGGCTACAAGAACGTGACAGACCATTTTTAAGATTTCTTTGGAACGAAGAGGGAAAAAACGAAAACCTGACTGTTTATCAACACAAAAGAGTAGTATTCGGGATATCATCTAGCCCATTTCTTTTAGGGGCCACTTTAGAATTCCACTTAAAGAATGTTCCAAACCATTATTGGGAAACTGCACATACTCTCTTAAAGTCATTTTATGTAGATAATTTAGTATGCAGTGTTAACAGCAAAGAATTGAATAAATTGATTGCTGAATCGCAAGCTATTCTGAGTGAGGGCAAATTCGAACTCCGAGGGTGGGAGCACACTCCGACTTCCTCCGAGCAAGTTACGGTCAACCAAAAGATTGTTCCTGTGTTAGGATTGAATTGGATACTGAATGAAGATTCTCTAGCCATCGATCTGAAACCCTTTTCCTATGAAGAAACAGTGATAACTAAGAGGAAAATTCTCTCAGCTGTCCATCAAATTTTCGACCCGATAGGCTTTACCTGTCCCGTAACGTTGCAACCTAAAATACTTTTGCAAGAATGTTGGAAGAACAAAGTTACGTGGGATGCAGAACTCCCTATGTCAACGAAGAAAAAGTTCGAGCGATGGAAAAACGAGTTGATAAATTTGCCGAAACTCAGAATACCAAGATATCTTTTAACAGACTTTCAACAAGAAGCTGACATGTCCTTGCACATTTTTTGCGATGCTAGTAAATTAGCATACGCAACCTGTGTTTTCTTGAGATGTCAAACAGATAAAGGCACAACATGCCAGCTAATTCAAGCTAGAAGCCGAGTAGCTCCACTAAAACAGATATCTCTCCCTAGATTGGAGCTTTTAGCGTGTTCAATTGGAGCTAGATTAGTTGACACTGTTAAAACCGATATGAATCTTGAGGATGTACCTACGACATACTGGACAGATTCTATGAACACGTTGTGTTGGATAACAAAAAATGACAACTGGGACACATTTGTTTACAATCGAGTTCGAGAAATCAGAAAGTTAACTAAATCGGAAGATTGGCGACATATTGCCGGACCCCTGAATCCAGCAGACCTTCCATCCAGGGGATGTAGTACAGAAGAACTGTTGAAATCTCGTTGGTGGGAGGGACCTAGTTGGTTGGCATTACCCCCTAAAGAATGGCCAGTATCTGAAGTTGTTAATTCTGAAAAGAGGAAGACTGTTACTTCTGCCATGAATTCAGAAATAAATAAATTTAAATTCTTCGAGGATATATCATCCTTTGGTAAAATTACAAGAATCATGGCCTATGTTCTACGATTTTCTGGAAATTTAAAGATAGGTCAAAACGACCGAAAGAAAGGAAAACTGGAAGTTGCCGAACTCGAAGAAGCAGAAAAGTTAATTTTGAAAGAAATACAACTAGAAAGTTTCAATAAAGAGAAACAGCTGAATTTGCATGTTATAAAAGACGATGAAGGATTGTTAAGAGTTGAAACTAGAGTTGCTTCAAGAAAAGATTTACAAACATTCAGATTTCCGATATTACTGCCAAGTAAACACCAATTAGTGAAAAAGTTAATTATGGAAAAGCACATAGAACTTGAGCATGCTGGTACACAAACATTAATGTCGAATCTCAGAGAGCATTACTGGATTATCAAGAGTAGAAAAACAATTCGTCAGGTAATTAGAAGCTGTATAAAATGTAAGAGGTTTTCGGTTCGCCCATTAGAAACTGTCAGTGTTCCTCTTCCAGAAGATCGTGTGAGAGATGCAGCAATCTTTGAAGTCAGTGGAGTTGACCTATGAGGTCCACTATTCTTGAAGGAAGACAAGAAATGTTGGATAGTTCTCTTTACATGTGCGATCTATCGAGTTATTCATCTGGAGATGGTGTCTTCTTTGTCGACTGACAGTTTTATCTTAGCTATACGCCGATTCATCGCAAGAAGAGGTCGTCCAACTACAATTTATTCGGACAATGGAAAAAGTTTTATTGGCACCTACAACGCACTAAAAGCCATTGATTGGAATAAAATTGAAGATTTCGCAATTAAGAAGAAAATTCAGTGGAAATTAAGCCCTCCATCTGCTCCTTGGTGGGGGGGTTTTGGGAGAGATTAGTAGGAATGTTGAAGAACGTTCTCAGAAAAGTACTCGGAAAAGCATGTTTAAATGAAGAGGAATTAGTCACCATATTATGCGATGCAGAAAGCCTGATTAACTCCAGACCTCTCACTTATTTATCAGAGGATCCTGTAGATTTAGTAGCACTTTCTCCGTCAATGTTCCTTCAAGAAATTAAAGAAATTGGTGTACCTGACTTTGATATAATTGATTCTAAGAAGTTAGAAAAAAGATTTATTTATAGAATGAAGATTCGCCAAGATCTAAGAAAAAGATTTAGAAACGAATATTTAGGTTTGTTGAAAGATTATTCAAAAGTTCGTAAGGAATCATCGATTAAAGAAGGAGATGTCGTGTTAATTGGTGATAAGGATGTAAAGAGATTTAATTGGCCTTTGGCTAAGGTTGTAAAGACTTATCCAGGTAAAGACGGAAGAATTCGTGTGGTGGAAGTAAAGACTCATTTTGGCACCTTCATGAGACCTATCCAAAGACTTTATCCGTTAGAAGTCAACATATCTGATACATGTAACATTCGTGCAATTCCTCATTCTCGATATGGAAGAAACTTTAAAACTTCCTCAGAGACTCGAATTTTAAGACTTTAGCGAGTCAATTGTTTGAGTTTTTTTATTGATATTAAAAAACTCAAAGGTGGGAGAATGTCGCAGACTCCATGGTTTACCATGGTTTTCACTCGTTGTTTGATTTACCTTTGTTGGCTCCTGCCACATTTCGCGAGATAACTTTTTGATGTTTGGCAACACGCAAATTAAATTTTGAGTTTTATTCTTTTCTTTTATTATTGTTATGTTATGATACGGCGCCTGTTGGTGACATATTTTTCGGTCCCGTTTTTACGGCGGGAAGTGTGTAATTTTGGTCTAAATTAATATATATAAAGTTGTATGTGTGTCATTAGTAATCTGAATTAACTAATATTTCTCGATATTATATGAGTACCTAAAGAATAACATCACAGGATCAATTTCATTTTAAAGGAGCTCCCCCGGGACAATGGAGGTAGGAATTTTGCTTACCCTATAAGTTCGGTGTCACTTCCAAATATTTAATTTGAAAGTTGGGCGGAGTGACAACACAACTATTTCATCAGTAAATTAAGTTAGAGCTCTCACGTGTATCCGAGGGGCGCATAAATGTACACTCCAGATCAGCTTTACTTCAGTAAATGTACTCACAGCTCGATTGAAATCAACAAAAGTAGCATTTTAACTCTTATCATTGATAAACCTAGTAAAATATTTACCTTAATTTAAGTAGTTAATGAAGAAAAAATAAATATTCAAACTTTAAAATCGGATTACAGTGTACTCATTTTGATTGGGCTTTATGATGGCGCCATCTATCAATGACAACCAAAAGCATATGATTTTCAGAGATTATTTTTACGTGTTTCCACATTCGTAAATTTATGAATAATGGTTTTGCTGGAAATTTGTTAATAGCTTTATAGGAGTTCGTTCTAATTTTAAATGTGTTTTTAGTTTCTTTTTTATCAGAAGACAGATTGTTGAGTTTGTTATGTTTGGGATAAATAACCATAGCATTTTATCACTTTCAAGAACAAGAACTGCAACTCTTAATGCTCATTACCATCGTCTACTTCTTATTCAAAGAAACTAAAGAAACATAAATTTTAATTGTGGAATTCCGAATTTATATTTTCATACATTTTGATTTAGTGTGTTTGTGAAGAGTACGTAAGAATTGTACATTAATTTCGATATCCTTTAATATTAATCTTCTTTTACCGTTTACAGCGAACTGAAAATTATTACTTAATTTGCTTTCAACAAAAACTCGATTCTTGAGATTACACGTGATATAATGTGTTTTACAATAGATTCCAAAGAACTGCAGGAGAGACAGCAATAATTTTTGTTTTTTAAAAACAGAAATATTCGGGTTTTTTTTTTTAACACCATAGAATAATTCAGACACAGGGAATGTTACATTTACATTGACATTTAGTTTAGTTTTAATGTTTGCTGCGAGTAATATTACCATTTTTTGTGTGAATAAACAATTTCAATTTAAAATGAATTTGATAAAGTTTTTCAGTATTCAGAAATTAAAACATTTTTTTTTTTCAATTCTAGGACGTCGAATTTTTTTATGAAACTATAAGCTTTTCGTGAAAATAATCCAAATTACTTTTTTATGCTGATTGAAATTCACTGAAATACATCTCCGAATAATGAAAAAAAAAACTAGATAATTTCTAGATAATGCATATAGTGCTGCCATCTACTGGTGGAATGCTCGAAAGGATTGATTATTTTCTTCTATTTTTTATTACAAATTTTTATTTCTTTAATAATATGGTGAAATTATTTTTCTCATCCAAAGCTAAAAATCTTAATCTAGATCTTGTTAAGACAAAACTTATATATATTAGTACACATATATTAATATACATAAGATATATTATGCATTATAGCAAAGTTAGTTATAAAACTGAATACTGAAAACGCTAAGTCGTCGAAACGCCAAGCTGTAAAAGCAAAATACTACTTTTTTTAATCCTCTAAAATTATTTAAAACAGATATAATTTAAAATGCGTGGAAACAAGCTGAAACAAATGGATTTTCGACTAATAAATAAAGAGCTTTAAGTTTAGTACACCAAAATACGTTAATATATTGATATTGCGCTCGTGTTTATCGAATTGATGGTAACAGGTAGAGAGCAGAGCATCCAATAAGTTATCAGTTGAAGTTGGTCAAAGTTGAAACCTGTGGCGCAGTTAGAATCACTCTCTTTAAGGTGACTGTCTACGTTCGGAGTCAAATTTTTTTTTAAAATCAGTTTTTTAAGGATTTTTTGGTCTTTTATGGTAAAATAGAACTTAAAAATTAAAAACGAACAAAAACTTACTTGTAAATACCATACTTTTTTATAAAATGGTCAATATGAAGTAATTTTTAATGAAATTTAGCTAAAACGCCTATCTCTGCACAAAATGCTAATGCTACTATTTTAATTTCCTTCTCACACATGATACATATGACAGTTATCTTCAAAATGACGTACAATCTTAGAGAAATTTCAAAATGCAAAAATAATACAGACAATTTTATGCTCCAATAAGAAAATTTTTCCCGATTCGTCATTCCTTTCCTTATAAAGCAAACCCCAAATAAAAAAAATATTTATTATACATCCATTATTGTATATCATTTCATTAACAATAGCATCTAAATCATTTCCTGAAAATCTTATCAAATTATATGCATTATTATGTGAGATATCATGATAACTGTAGAGAGTTGTGCTAAAAAACATAATTCTGAGAAAAACGAATTGAAAGTTGTTTGTCGCTTCAATTTTGTAGCAGACGATGTTTTTTAAAATAGGTATAACTCTGCTTATAATTGATGTAGAATGAAAATCAAAACGGTTTTGAAAAGAGAAAAGATTGAATGACACGATTCTTCCAAAAAATAAAATTGACCAAAATAGTCAAAAAATGACATTTTCATCGTAGGGAGTTTTTCCCTGTTTCTGAGGGAGCACTCGATGAAAACTTATGTTGGAAACTCTTCTTTATATCGTCCCCCCCCCTCCCCTTGAAAGATCCTGAGCATTCGTTTGGATGCTGCTAGGACAATACCCTGTCTATGGTAGATTTTATTCAACTACAGAAACGTTTGTCTCAAAGCCATCGTGATATAATTTCATACAATCTCATTAAGGGAACGGTGGACGTTAAAATATCATAGAGATATGAAATATTGTACATATACACGTTTCACCATAAGTATATAGAATAAATACCTTAAAATAATTTTCCAATTTTATTATAATGTTAAGATTTTTTTTAATTTAAAATTTATAAACAAAATTTTAAAATGCTCCTTGCGACTTAATTTTTGAGGTATTTCCTCGATTTTGCATTTTAATTACTTAAAACTGCATTACAAACAAATATGGGTATGAATTATTTAATCCCTTGAATAGTTAATTTTTGAGCGATTTTTTTCTGAATTCCATCCCGATTTTCATCAAAATTTTGCCTTTTAATAAGCTATAAATCAGATTTAATTGCCTTTATGCAGTCAAATTGTAAAATGCATACCCAGTTTGTTTGTAAACAGTATGAGGATTCTATCATACAAATTTCATGAATTTTGAGCAAAAATTAAGTCGCGTGGAGCATTTGAAAAAATCTAAAACCTCAAAAAATCTGTTTTGAGAAAAACAGATTAAAGTTTATTACTACACTTACCTTTATTACTTACTTCGCAGATTCTTCATAAATGATTTTTTTACTTAAAAAAACTATTTTACGACTATTTAGGAACTATTTTAGGTAGGATATCTTAGGACAGTATATCCTACAGAAATATATATATTTTTACAATAACATAATCAATATTACAGTTAAAAAGGTTTGCTCAATAAAGGCCCATGGTCAACTTAATTTCATTTTGAACGTTGCAGAGTACGTTCAAATCAAAGTACGTAAACAATTTAATATGAATAAACAATTTAATACCTTTTAATGTTGTCGATCCTAGCTTCCTTTTGTGGAACTAGAAATGAGTAAAGTAGGAAACAGAATAAATTTAACATAATATATAACGACAAGAAATTCAAAGAGAAAATGAAAAATAAAAGTGCAATTGTTGTTCCCAAACAGAATTTTTAAAAAAAATTTGGCATTAGGAAAATTTTGCAATAAATTGGTATATTTGTATTCAAACGTATTAAAAAAAGCTTCAAATGCAGTTAGTGGTATTCATTTAAGTTTTGTCAAATCCTTTTTAATTTTTGGTAGTTTTCCCCCATCGGTAATTTGCCTGTACGGCAAGTAGAATATTTAAGTTAGGTATGGAAGTTACGTTAAATAAATGGTTATATTTTCCAGCTTATTCAAGAACAAATACCGGAAATCTTGTGTATGACATTCTTATGTGTATGGCAAAATAGCTAAATTTTCTGAGTTTCCCTCGAGCTGTTTGTTGGTTTGTACCTCTGGGTGAAAGAGAAAAAAATTGAAGGTAGATATAGTGTTTCTGTAAATCAGTCTGTTTTCTGACTAGTTCTCCTAGTAAATCGTAATAGTTTTAACGTAATATCTTTGTTTTAACGTAGGTTTACGTTCCTCCATAATCTACTGTATATGTAGCTGAACAGATATTTCTATCAGCATCAGTATTTTAGCTAACAGAAATATTATTTGCAATTTGTTTACTTGTTGATGCATCTTGGTTTACACAAAAGTCTGTTTGTCTTTTGGGAGCCTTATTGAAATATGAATCAATTGATTTTGACTGAGCTCTTCTCTTTTTCAAATGAAAATCCTAAAAAAAGAGAAAAAAGATATAAACACACACGCACAGACAAATTTCCCAAAATGATTTTTTTTTTGACTCAGAGGACATCAAAACAAATAGAAATGTTGAAAACTCGAAATCAAATTTTTTGACCGATCGTTATACTTTCCTTACCTTTGGTATAAGGTGGGGTAAGGAAAGTGATAAGTAACGGTATGTACGCTATCATTTTCACGGAAGCGTTCCTCCCCCCCCCCCCCCATTATAAGTGGATCCCCTGGTAACTCCTGTATAATTGGAATTATCATTTAAATAATTTTAACCACCACACTCCAACGTTATAATTCGTTAATTAGTTGTACTGATTTTTTCTCTATCGATTTTACTTTTCTATATCGATAGCCTTTTTTACTTTATTGATTAATTACTTATTTTAGCTCTAATAACAGTTTTTTTTTCTTTTCAATACTACCACAGTCACATTAATGGGAAATAATAAACGAGATCAAAATATAAAAGTATTTTATCGTGCAACAATTTATGTAGCACATTATTGTACCTGTTGCTGGTTCCCCATAGAGTTTTAGGGTTTATTATTTTAAACGTAAGATTCTGTTCCTCCATAACGCTCCTGCGGAAAGGAAAATTTCAGACGCTAAAACCGTCCATCCATCCGTCCTCGCGAGTTATAATTTTGGCAGCACGCCAAACCCAGTCAATCGCTTGGACAAGTTAAACAGAATAGTACCAAGATGCGTCAAAATTTTGACATACATATATGTATATATACATTCGTACATAATAATAGATACAAATACCGGGTGCGTCATAAATTCGTGCTAAGTTCAATAATTCGTAATAAAAGAAGTAAGGCTCGGAAAATTTTTCTGTTTGCGCCGATAGGATCAGAGGGACACTGGATTTTTTCCCATGTAAAAAAAAAAAAAAGTGTTTCCTAAAGTAACCGAAAGAGGGCGCTCACACGTCATATTGAGACGTTTTATGCAAATCGGGCTATCAATAAAACACCTGGTTGGAAAGGGATCCGTCATTCGAAGCCGCAGAATGCTTTCTTTACCAGATCGAGCGTTGGTGGTTAAACTTTTCTACAAGAATGGTGAATCCACAACTGTTGCATTGGCAAAGTTTCGCACTGAGAAATGACTGAAGGCGCAAAAAAGCCCAATTTCATTGAATGGGATACTGAATTTAGTACGACGTTTGGAGGATCGTCCACGAAGTGGCAGACCATCCTTGAGCGCGGACACCATCCATGTTGTACAAAGTGTCATGGAAGATTTGGCAGCCGAGACATCAACGGGGAGTAGCAATGCTCGTGAAGCTGGGAGAAGAACGGGGATTCCGGAATCGTCGATTCGACGTATTCTTCACGGAATGTTGAATCTGTATCCATGTAAAATCCAGGCACTTCACCAGTTATTACCGGCAGATACAGATGCAAGACAAAAATTTGCTTCATGGGCTCTGGCATAAATGGAACGTAACCCACAATGGTTGCTGAAAGTCATGTGGACGGATGAAGCCCACTTTTCACTGCATGGTGACGTTAATACGCAAAACAGTCGTATCTGGGCGACATCAAACCCTCGTGAGTACCTGAATCAGCCACTGCATTCTCCTCATGTTACTGTTTGTTGTGGTTTCACCGCGTCTTTTATTCCGGGCCCTCTTTGAAGAGCCTTGTCTTGTATCCAGCAGGCAAACCTGTACAGTCACTGCATAACGGTATCTTACGCTTTTGCGTGACCACGTGAAGTCTGCATTGCAGGAAAGACACGCGTTACCTGTTGTCACCTTCATGCAGGATGGTGCCCTGTCCCGCATTTCACGTGATGTCAAGACGTTCCTATTGGAATCTTTCACTGAAGCCCGAGTGATAAATCGTGGTTGCAAGGTTTAGTGGCCCTCACGATCACCAAACTTGACCCCAGAATATTTTTGGTTGTGGGGATACTTAAAGTCTCGTGTTTACCGGGGCTCCCCAACCACTTTGGTGGAACTGAAAAAGGTCATTCGACAGACAGTCGCTGCCATCGATGGCGACATGCTACACTCCGCTGTAATGGGCTTAGTGATGCACCTCACTTGCCTATTACCTTGTTCTGGTGGTAATGTTTAACATCTATTACTTTAAAATAAATGCACAGTCTCATGTTATTGTGATCTGTTTCATTTTCTGTTTATGTTTGCTTGATTTGCATAAAACGTCCTCTGTATGACGTGTGAGTGCCTCTTTCGGTTACTTTTGGAAACTTTTTTTTTTTTAATGGAAAAAAAATCCAATGTCCCTTTGATCTTATTGGCGAAAACAGAAAAATTCTCCGAGCATTACTTCTTTTATTACGAATTTTTTAACTTTACACGAATTTATGACGCACCCAGTATACATACAAAAGAGGTAAGCAACGATAAGTAATCCTACGTTAATAACCCGCGGTAGTTTCGTTAAAAGAGACTACCTGAATTTTTTTTGCTTTTACATTAGTACTGTACAATGAATTTGTTAATTTGCACTTTCCTAAGACAAAAAATAATGATTGAAGAATTTAATTACACATTTCCCCACCATTATGTTTGGAAGTGAGACAAATATTTTTTTATACTAAACCCCTCCATTTTTCACCAAACTTACTGATAAAAAATACCTTGAAATATTACTTCAAAATACCTTAAATTCGGTTAATCCTGTTGCTATTATAACTACACTAGTTTTACTGGAGTAATAAACAGAAGTAATAAAAGTTGGTTTCTGTAAATTGAGTAGCAAAGCTTCTTAAATCAATTCTGTGCTCAGATAGCAAAATGCCATAAGAAACTTTTCTTAAAAAAATTGAGTTTTTCACACTCCGGATTCTCGTTCTCCGATATTTTCTATTTACTGTAACTACTGTGAGTAATAGCGACCAATTTTTCTGAAACATGGGTACCACGTTTGCTCATGTAAAACAAATTACTGATTTTTCATGACATCTTGAATCTTAGAATTGCTGTCACGTAAATTTCTTATAACATATTGCCATTTTAACACAAAAATTATGATTTATATGGATTCAACAAGCATAATCCATAGCTCATCTTCATCATAGTCGACCTTGTGGGTACCAAAATACAAGGTCATCGAAAAAGGTTGGACACATTTCGAAAGTTCATATTTCTGAAAGAAATTGAGCAAACACAATAATATTCTTTTCAAACAACTTGGCAAGTGTCGAAGATTTCTAAATGTAACTGGTGCGCAACCGTGACATGGAACGTTGCGCAGAAGCGATGCAAGGTGGAAGAGGTCTTCGTTCGGCTTTCCGTCAGTGCAACGTCGACCGTTCAGGAGAAAGCTCAATGTGTGTTGTGCTTAGCGGAGTACAAATCTAGGGTTACGTCAAGAACATTGTTTACAGCGTAAAGGTACGGGACTCGACACATTTACGGGAGAGAATTGTCGATGCAATTGCCACAGTGACGCCAGACATGCTCCGTAACACCTGGTTAGAGATTAAATATCGACTTGATATGTGTAGAGCAACCAACGGTGCTCATATTGAAACTTATTAAGGTAAAGTTCATTAAATTCTGTACATTACACAACGAAGAATTGTTTGTATTGTAATTATTTCATTAAATATGATTATATGAAATGTGCCCAACCCTTTTCGATGACCCCGTATTTACTGCCTGTGCAGGGGCTGGGGGTGCCTTGAGTGGATGAAAGATCTGTACTGTTTGTCCGGCATCTTCCAGCCCCACAGCAATGGAAAATGCCACCGAACTTGGGAAATTAACCCTCTACTGCGTATTCATGCTCTTGCTACGTAGTGACTGGTCTTCAGGTGTATCATGGACGATGGACCTTAATGGTCTGGGGGTCCGAGGTGTCAAACTCAAAGGTTACTGCCTGTGCTCTCCCAGGAGCTATTTCCTCCTTGGTTGGTTGCCTTGTCAACCGCTACGTGCTGCTCTAGCGCGTAACTTTTAATATACAAAGAAATCGCATTGTTGTTGTTGTTCTAAAGAAATATAGAGAGATTTTATGATGTATTTGCTGATCTGTTATAAATAAACTGTTAACACAGTGTGTTCATTTTCGTTCTTGCGAACGACGAGTGCCCTGCACTCTTCTTTTTCTTATAGATAAGCAATTTATACAGCCCTCCTGCATTTTACTATTATTTTATACAGTCCACAGCTTGTGAAGCTCGACATTTGAGCAGCACGTAGCGGTTGACAAGGCAACCAACCAAGGAGGAAATAGCTCCTGGGAGCGCACACTGCCTGAAAATGCTTATAGAAATTTTCTATTTATAAGATCGTTTAATTATTTATTTCATTAACACTATACATATGTGTGTGAAAAGATCTCTTTCTAATAAAATCCGTAGCTTTTAAACAGCCAAGTAATTTTATTAATAACTTTATTTCCGAATACCTTCCTTCTAAAGACTCTTCCAGGTCGGCGTCTTTTCCTTGATCGCTGACAGCTAACTTAACTGATGTCCTGAATACCTGACAAGTAGGATTTAAAATGAATATCCTCTAAAGCAGTTTATTCACTTTTGAATTATCCACTTATCAACATTAATGCTGTTAAAAATTATCAATCCTCTGTGCGGTTACTTTTAATCTCTGATCAAGATATAGAGAGCAAGCTAAACCATAGAAACCGCTTTTGTTTCAAAGAAAACGTATAAGTGAAATGATAAATCTTAGATTTCATTTTAAAAAAATCCAAAAATAACTTTAAAAAAAATTAGTTGGAACTTTTTAATTTCTTCATGTAAAATTAAAATTGAACTCTTTCTTTTAACGTAGCACTCCGTAAATTGTGTTTCTCCTTCAAAATAAAGGGAGAAAACTCCTCCTTGAATGAAGAATACATCCATAATTTAATCCAGAATACATATTAAGTATGAAAAATCACTTTGTACAGTCAATTTTGAGATGGTTTATACAATATTGCTATTGTCTCTGATAACTAAATGTAACCTTTTCTTAAATATATATATATATATATATATATATATATATATATATATATATATATATATATATATATATATATATATATAATATATATATATTTATACATACACACACACACACACACATATATATATATATAACCCCTTTAATGGCCGTTCTTACAAAGGTGTATGAAGTTTCCCGTTCTGAAGAGGGAACAGGAAAAAATGGTTTCGTAAGTTAAAGGTTAATTCTTTATTAGGAAATGCACAAATTTACTTTTAGATTAAGAAAATGCGTGAAGACTGGAACAGTGGCACTAGATACGCGGAAGTCACTTTGAAAGCATTTTTATCATAAGATAGATGATAGGCTGATGCACAGATCTCTCGACTTGCAATCGTTGCAATACGCGTTATCATCTGAGGGATGTGTCATAAAAAGCCGTTGCTGTTCACCAACAAACTCTTAGTAACCTACAAGAAATTGAGGTCAATTTTGTACAGAAGGATAAAGCAGTCAATGCTCATTTGTCTATGAATTAACAGTGCTAAGCCTTAATTGGTATTGGACTGAATAGATATTGCATAACAGACTGATCTTCAGCATTGGGAAGATTTGTTTGGTCTTCTGTTTCATTACCACAAAGCGTGACTCGGTGGTCCAGTTGGCAAGAGCAGCGGCCATTGATCTGAACGTCTAAGGTTCGATGCTCGTCGTTGCAAATCCACCGCCGTGTACACGAATGGAGGCCGGTGCACGTAAAATCTGTCGGGGCAGCAATGTCCTCCAAGTTCTCAAGTTACGTCTGGAGGTGCTGGGTCGAGTGCATAGCTCTCGTTACTTGCCTCGGTTCTAAATTACGGGGCCGGGCCTATAGCCAAGTCGGACTCCAACCCTTGCAGTGCTATAAAAATCCGGAGCCGTACCATTCTGCCCAGCTGCCTTAATTGGACTTGAAGTGATAGATACTATCGGTCAAGGGGCATCAGAAACAACAACATTACCTCAAAACAAAGCTGCTTTGTGAGGCAAAAAAAATCCTTTATAAAAGTGATACGCACAATTTAGCCTGACATGATCGAGACTTTATTTTGTCAATTCTTATTTTAACCAGAATTTAATTTTTTTTAAATTTAAATATTCTGGGCTTATCCTCTGCTCAAGCAATGGAGAAAATATTGCTCTTGTCTAGGAAGGGTTTTTAACATTATACTTTTTTAGAAAACGGCTTGAGACCTTACCGAAATTGAAGTCGCCCGGGGGCTAAGTGGTTAAGGCATCAGCCTGCCATCCCGTGGGCGCGGGTTCGATTCCCTCATAAGACTTAGTTGAATTCTGAGGAACTCGTCAGTCTTCCGCTATCAAAAGGATCCCCGCCTGCAAAAGTCTAGAAAGGAAAGCTGCAACCCATCGTCCATCGCCAGTGTCATCGTTTGTTAATGAAAATTCTTGCGTGATTTATGTTTCTATTTCCTTGTATTCATATGCACACCGCACTGGGGTGTGACAGTCGTCAGCCTCAGGGACCTTACTCCCCCCCCCCCACACACACACAAATTGAAAGTCTTATGGAAGACCAAAACGAGAGAAGGAAAACTAAATTACCATACTTATTATTCCCACAAAAATGGTCAAATTTCCGTGACGGGGTCTACAGAAATACCCGTAAGTCTAGCCATAAAATAGGTAAGTTGGAAAATTACATGAGCATGTCAACATAACTTCGGTTTTTCTTTTCTTTCAATCGCTACGACACCTAGTTGGAAATAAAATAATCTCAGGCACAAAAGATAATTTATGGCACATAAAATAAATTTCTTTTGTGAAATTTAATATTTAAGGGGGTCCGGGACACATTTAAAAAAAATTTATTTATTGAGTTAAAATTTTGAACTTTTTGTGATGGTTAACCATATAATTTGTAAACAAAATCACTTCATAAAACTTCTCAAAATGCTTTTAAAAAATTTAAAATTTTTAAAAAAGTGGGGTAATTTAAAATTGTTATAACTCGAAATATTATTCGTCGAATTCAGTCTTTTCATTTAATCAAACAGAAATATATAAGTTTTAATTTTGATTCAGCATTTTTTAAATATCATTTTAAAAAAAATTAAACTATTTATATTAAAATCACAAAAAAAATGATGTACATATTTTAAAAAAATCATATTTTCAAAAGTAAATATTTTTTCAAATTTGCTGAGTCAAAATTAAAGTAAAATAGTTGAAAAAGACGTGTTCCAAGTTTCAACCATTTATCTTTAACGGTTCTTGACTTATAACAATTTAAAGACGAGAAATGGTGAAAACCCATCTTGCAGTAAAACGCACTTACAGGTTTTAAACAACGCTTGGCTACTATTAGAATGTAGCAAAAAAATAATTATTTCCCCTGTTCTAATTAAGATATAAACATGATTTAAACGTCATTTTAAGCGTAAAAGAACACAGAAATTTTTAATGCAATAATTTTTTTTTCAAAAATTCGAACAATTTTGTGTCCTGAACCCCCTTAATTGATTAGATTTTAAACAAATCAGATTATTAACGTTCCTTAATAACACCATCTGTTATGTTTTTCCAATTACCGTTGAATAGAGAGAGACCTTGATCCCGCTGACTAGCCTTTAAACGCAATCTGAGTAATAAATCAACAATTAACGAGGTTAAACTCGCATGATCTTTGATGCATACAGATCCCTAAATCGCGTTGTTATTAGAGTAATATGAATGCACTGTTCAGAGCGCATTGAAATAGCATCGCAAAACAGCAATTATAAAATCGACTCACAAATATTTTAAACACGAGGCATTTATTTGGTTTCGGGTTGATACGTAATAACTTGAAGTATTTTTGGGAGGTTAGGTTATGGAATATTAAAGCTCTATAGGTTTTATGTTCGATTCCCGCAAGGCTAAATTTTACAGTATCAACCATAAATAAACCCTATGAAGCTATTTATATATATAATTCAGGGGTATTAAATACAGATCACGTAATACACATCAAATAGCAATTACTTTTATGACTGGTTAGTAGCAGACATAGTCTTTCAGAATCACCAGAAAGTCTGGAAAATAGCGATACCCCGACTGTAACGACTGTTAATGAAACTCCGGAAACAAAACAATCTTGTATATGCCACGGTAAATAATTCCTACGTAAGAGACTTTATATATGTAGGTCATTTATCTACGATTCTAAATTCAAATCGTGTTTTTCAAACTACATTAGTTAAGATAAGAAAAAAATTCACCGATTTTTGTGGTTAAATTTGTTTTCAAATTAAAACATCTAAAAAAAAAATTAGCATCAAGCCACTAAGTTTTTTTTTCATTGGAAATTTTCAGAATAGAGAAACAAATCCTCCGTTACACGAATGAAATGCATCGTTAAAATAATGACAGAAAAACCGATTCAAGTTTAATGTAGTCATCCGTGAGCCGGGCTCCAGAGGTAGGATTTAATGACCCAACTCCAGTTCAAGAATAGCTTGCACCCTTCGATTGCCAAGTGGCGTGCACGGGGCTCTAGATATAGGATTTAATGACCTAACTCTTAGTCCAACATGCTACCCTCAATGGCCGAAAGATCGGTTCTCTAGTCTTCGGACCCACAGTTTGAGGGGTTCGAATCACGTGGCTGGCATAGCCTTTCGGAATCAGCTAAGGCTCCTTGGCAGTGGCCATATTGGATAAATTAAGCTCAGTATTAACCTATGGAGAAATTTTTTTTCAATGATTGTTGACTTGGATTTATGGATTTTTTTTTAGTTGAACCCCTTAATACAAGAATATATTGTTTTTACTCTACCATTTTAATCATTTTAATAATTTCGTCTACCAAAGGAAATTATGAGCGTTTAAAACACCAGTTTTTTCCACGAATGATTCAAGTTTCAAAATATTATTAACTAGTGGAAAATATTGTATAAAACAAAGTTGAAAATATTATATAAAATTAAGTTAAAAATATTATATATTATCGAGTTGAAAATAATATATAAAATTATATTTCTTTTAAAGAATGAAAAAGATACCCAAGTAAAAAGTTTCTTTCTCTAATACGGAGAACAATTTTCAAAAAAATAAATCTTAAAATTAAAGTTGTCAATCATTAGACAAATTTTATCCATAGGTTAACACTGAGCGAATCCAATATGGTCACTACCTAGCAGCCTTAACCCTTTCAGAGGCAACAACCTCCACTGTTTGCACGGTGCAAATTATTCCCCCGATTTTTTCTTTCAACCTAAAATATCTTGAAAAATTTTCCAATTAAAGGATGCAAAAAGTTTTTACTTCTATAAACTGATAACAGATGGCAGAACTAGCCATTTTCTGCTCATTTAACTGGAATACATTGAATGCAAGTGAAAAAAGGACCAGATTTAGGCGTTTGCACTGTGCAAACGGCGCCCCTTATAGGGTTAAGGCTGCTGTTTACTAACTCTATTGGATTCGCTTACCTCCATGTTAACCTATGGAGAAAATGTGTCCAAGGATTCCCGACGTGGATTAAAATAATAATAATAATAATAATAATAATTGTACTCCATAATAGAGAAATATTTTTCACACCTTGATGCATTATTCGCTTAAAAAAATGCAAATAATATTTTAAAATTTAAATTATTCGGTGGACGATGGGGGTCTGGTCTAGTGTGTTTTAAACGCTCATCAATTCCTTTGGTGGACGAAATTTATAAAATGCATCCTGTTGCAAGGTACAGAAAAGTTCGGGCTAACTGAAAATACCATATTTTATTGGATTATCAGCATTTATGTTACAGTAAATAGTACAAAAATGTTCCCCATAGGTAAATATTGAGGTGAGCGAATACAGCAGGGTTCCTACACAGTAGCCTTAAGGTCCGGGTTGGATTAAAACATTCGCGGAAGACCTTACGTTAGAATGCTACCCATTACCTGAGAGTCCAACGATTATTTCATTTAAAATTTGCGAGCTTTAGCAGCCTCATCTACATATCAAATCACTGCATAACTATAACTGGAAACAGGGAATTTTGCATTTCTGATTGAAAAATCAATTATTATACATGAAGTTCCTGCTGAAAAAAATTAAAATATATTTATGTTGGTTATTAAATGCAGTTTTAAACATAATAATGATAGTTCCCTCGAAATATCCGACAATATTTTTTTCTTAACAGTCCAGAGGCAGTTTTGAATTATCCGTGATTTTCGGTTTTCCATGCCCTTCGTGTGTTAATTAGAACAGATAATTAGGGGTTTAGGGGATAATTAAGGAAAATATATGCTAAAAATTTAGAGTTGCGGTTAGGAATGCAATTGCTTGGGAGAAACGCTAAACAGAACAGTGACATTACAAGACAACGAGACAAAAAACTGTAGCAAAATTTATTGTATAACTGAGTATGCCAATAATGGTTTCGATAAAATACCTTTTAATAAAATTTTAATCAGAATATGACATACTTTCCAATCAACAATATAAAAATATATAATAGCTTCAGATATAGTAGACCGTTTGGTCGCTGTATATTCAACTATAATAACATTTCAAAAAATGTAGTTGATGCTTCTCCTGGTAATTGTAATTGTAAACATAATATGACAGGTTACAATGAACACTGCAACCATATTATCACAGGTAACACTCAAATAATTGAAAATACGGCTTTGACTAATTTAATGAATTATGGTACTGGCTATCGCATAGGTTATAAAAAGAATGTCTTCCAAATTTTTAAACATAATCTAGAAGATTTTATTTATATAAAATCGCAATAATGCATAGTATACCTGTTAGTACATTTGAACAGTGCAAATTTCATTATTTAAGTGATTTTAAAACTGCTTATCTAAGAACTAAGCAAAATGATAATCATGTAAACTTAAAAATGTTAAAACCGTCTATCACAGCTATACAAGAACAATTTGCAATAACCTATGTTGATAAAGTATCTGCTAATTATGCATTTATATGTAAAAAATTTTATTGTGACAAATTTTTACAGTGCTACAATGATAATACTGTTTATAAGAAATTAGATTCTATGACGTGTACTATACAAAATAGTATCAAAGCATTATATCGCCGTGCTGGCTATGAAATTAAAAATCTAAAATTTCCCTATTTAGTCTTAATCCCTAAATTTCATAAGTCTCCGGTCAAATTTAGAACAGTAACTGTGGGCTGCAATACATACTTAACTCTTGATAATAATAAACTATTAAGTATACTTAAAATCGTTTATAAAAAAATAAGTAAAGAAGGGGGTTATTTCATAAATAATAGCTTAGAAATAGTAAAACAGATAAAAGGCAAAGGTGATATAACTAACTTTAAAAACTACAATTTTACGGATCTATTCAACTCAATCAACCTACAAGATTTCTATAGCTCGTATTATACTTGGGTTATATGAACAATATGATTTAAAGTCTTATATAACTGAAAATAAATATCGAGCGCTACTAGACCTAGTCCTAAATGAAACAATACTATAAAATGGCAGGAACTTCTATAAAGAAATACATGGTATACTGATAGGGGGAGGATTCTCGTCATCATTGGCAGATATTTACCTTCACTTCTAAGAACGAGGAGTTATGATTCTTAATGAACTTCAGATATGTTTTTCAGATATGTTGACGATATACTAATATGTTTTAATGAAAACTTAAATGCAATAGATATTAATTTTTACCCTAAAAATCTTAAATTAGTGGAGACTGATAAAGATAGCAAAGGCAATTTGGCATTTTTGGACTTGTGTTTAAATGTTAATCTAAATCTAGTATCGTACTGTCTTTATGATAAACGCGAATATTACAACTTTAAAACTGTCAGGATTATGAATTGGAATAACGCTCTACACTTACATATTAAACGTAATGTAGTTATTAACCAGTTAATACGTTGCCAACGTTTACATTCAAACACAAAGATTATGGACATCAGAATAAATAATTTCATAGCAATAGCCATTGATCAGGGTTTTCCTGTTAATTTCCTCAAGTCAATTCTAACCCATTTTTTAATTTAAATAATACCGATTGCGAGAAACGTTTTAACATAAAGTTGGCAACATCAAAAGTTTCCCTAATACTGCATTAAAAATCCCTACTATGTCTATAAATGTGTGTGTGCTATGAGATTCGTGACTCTAGCTTGGTGTGGAGTTAAGTATTTTAGTATCTTAATATTTTTGTAGAGTATTTGCTAACGTGTATTTTTTAGTATTTTAGTATTATTGTATTTTTGTATCTTAGTATTTTGTTTTTCTGTTTTTATATATTAGTATTAAAAGGTATAAACACTATTCATCATGTAATTAAGTTTTAGATTACTCTATATTAAATGTCCATGGTTTAACATGTCAGTTTCATTTTTTAAAAAATTTCTTCAAATAATTTTTTAACTGTCTTGGTGTTATAGCCGACCTCCGGGAGTGTTGCCATGGCGCAAAACACGTTTAACCGGGGTTGGAAGGTCACAACCCCCCCCCCCTCCCAGTCATCAACTATACCAACTCCACTTTCTTTCTTCTTAAATAATTAAATGTATATCTTATTTTAAGTTTTTGGAGTATTAAATGGTCACATCTGTCCCTATTAGTTATCTTAATTTTAAATATTTATTATACCGTAAATATTTTTGTGTGCAGCTTAGCGCCTAAAATGTATTTACTCATTCTTTGTTTCCTTTTAAGTAGTTTACATTTGTATACTATATATATATATATATATATATATATACATATATTAGGGACTTATGTTAAAACGATTCTAGCAATCAATTTAACATAAGTTGGCAACACCAAAAGTTTCCCTAATACGGCAATAATAATCCCTACTATGTCTATAAAAGTGAGTGTGCATGAGATTCGTGACTCTTGCTTGGTGTGGAGTTAAGTATTTATGTATCTTAATTTTTTTGTAATGTATTTGTTAATGTGTAATTATTTAGTTGATTAGTATTATTGTACTTCTGTTCTTAGCATTAAGATATTTTCTATATTAAAAGGATAAAACACTATTCATCTTGTAATTATATTCATCTTGTAATTATGTTTTAGATTACTCTATAATTAAAATTATATGGTTTAAGTTATCAGTTTCATCTAAAAAAATTTTTCTTCTTCATAATTGTTTCTAACTGTCTGGGTGTTATAGCCGACCTCCGGGAGTGTTGCCTGGCACAAAACATGTTTAACCGGGATGAGGAGTCACAACCCCCCCCCTCACCCCCCAGTCATCAACTATACCACCTCCACTTCCGTTCTGCTTATTTTTATATGTCTATCTTGTTTTAGGTTATAGGAGTATTAAATGGTCGCATCTGCCCTTTTTAGTCATCTTAATTTTAAATATATATATATATATATATATATATATATATATATATATATATATGAAGACTTTAAGTGTATACCGTCATTCTACATCTCCTAATTCAGTCCCCAATCAGTCTGTAAGGAAACTGTTGACAATGTTGCTAAATGACCGTAGACTGTGATGACCATTCCTCACTAAACAAACGCTGATGATGACGAAGTTTTTCCGTCATATGAAAGAAAAGGAAACTTCAGGAACAAAATACCGGAGCAACAGTATTATTCATAGAAGTTTCTAAGGGGTCAGAAGACACGTTCTGTTCGGTAGAACATTATATAACTGCAAATAGTGACAGATGTAGTTTTATGTTGTCACAATATTTCAGGGTCACAATTTTTTTAAAACTAAAAACAGATGACTAGTTTTTCATGAAAATAAAGGATTTTTCATCTATCGGTGCATCCAAAAGAACATTATATATATATATATATATATATATATATATATATATATATATATATATATATATATATATATATGTAATAAATTAAATATTATGCCCTCCATTCTATCATTTAAATTCCCTTTCCTAAATCCAATCCCCAGTAACATTACTTTATCACTTTAAAGTCCTTAGCAACAGGACTTCCCATAAAATCCCATGCTTTGTATTCCTACACGTGTATACTTCTGGAGAAAGGAGTGGGTTCACATCGCAAGCCCTGATATTTTGCTGACCCTTCAAAATAGCTGTTACATGTACGTCGCCTCTCGCGCGGAAGGTTGAAAGGTGATATTATTCGCTTCTGAGCATCTGAAATAAAGGATGTCTTTTTTTTTTGTCGCTCAAATAAAACGATTCGCCCAGACTGCATCTAAATTTTAGCTCCAGCCTTGTAAATATGAGCTAGTTTTTCTTTTCAGGTTGCATTTTAAGGAAGAATGTAATGAATATATTACATATCTATATCTATAAAGGAAGAAGTCCTGACTTATATATACACGTATCAACGCCCAGCAAAAACTATTGGAGATACAGATATCAAATTTTAGGAGCTTATTACTTTTGTGCTGAAGGCGTCATTTAAGAAGCGATTTTTCAAAATTCGCCCCCCAAGGGGGGGAGGGGGGCAAAACGTGTTTTTTACATATTCCTTCATATCTCATAGAAGAAAATTGATATCCATAAGATTCTTGCTTTAAAATGTAAGTAACATGAATACCTAAAAACTAATTTCAGGATTTTTCAAAATTTGGCCCCCAAGGGGGGGAGGGGGGCTAAACGTGTTTTTACGTGTTTTATCACATTTTCCTTCATATCTCGAAGAAGAAAACAGATATCCATAAGATTCTTGCTTTAAAATGTAAGGAACATAAATACCTAAAAACCAATTTCAGGATTTTTCGAAATTCGGTCCCCATGTGGGGGGAGGGGGCAAAACGTATTTTCCCATATTCCCTCATATGTTAAAGAAGGAAATTGATATCCAAAAGATTCTTGCTTTAAAATGTAAGGAACTTGATTACCTAAAATCAGTTTCAGGATTTTTCAAAATTCGGCCCCCATGGGGGGGGGAGGGGGCAAAACGTGATTTTACGTGTTTTTCACATGAAACGGATATCCATAAGATTCTTACCTTAAAATAAAAGGAAGCCGAATACCTAAAAACCAATTTCAGGATTTTTCAAAATTCGGCCCCCAAGGGGGGGGAAGGGGGCCAAACGTGTTTTTACGTGTTTTATCACATTTTCCTTCATATCTCGAAGAAGAAAACAGATATCCATAAGATTCTTGCTTTAAAATGTAAGGAACATAAATACCTAAAAACTAATTTTAGGATTTTTCGAAATTTGGCCCCCATGGGGGGGGAGGGGGCAAAGCGTATTTTCCCATACTCCCTCATATCTCAAAGAAGGAAATTGATATCCAAAAGATTCTTGCTTTAAAATGTAAGGAACTTGATTACCTAAAAACTAATTTCAGGATTTTTCAAAATTCGGCCCCCATGGGGGGGAGGGGACAAAACGAATTTTTCCCCTATTCCCTCATATCTGAAAGAAAAAAAAAGAGATATCCATAAGATCCTTGCTTTAAAATGAAAGGAACACGAATACCTAAAAACCAATTTCAGGATTTTTCAAAATTCGGACCCCCATGGGGGGGAGGGGGCAAAACGTATTTTTCCCATATTCCCTCATATCTGAAAGAAAAAAAACAGATATCCTTAAGATTCTTGCTTTAAAATGTAAGAAACTTGATTACCTAAAAACCAATTTCAGGATTTTTCAAAATTCGGCTCCCATTGGGGGGGGGGGGGATCAAAACGTATTTTTCCCCTATTCCCTCATATCTGAAAGAAAAAAAAAGAGATAACCATAAGATTCTTGCTTTAAAAAGAAAGGAACACGAATACCTAAAAACCAATTTCAGGATTTTTCAAAATTCGGCCCCCCATGGGGGGGAGGGGGCAAAACGTATTTTTCCCATATTCCTTCATATCTGAAAGAAAAAAAACAGATATCCTTAAGATTCTTGATTTAAAATGTAAGGAACTTGATTACCTAAAAACCAATTTCAGGATTTTTCAAAATTCGGCCCCCCATGGGGGTTGAAGGGGCAAAACGTATTTTTCCCATATTCCCTCATATCTGAAAGAAAAAAAACAGATATCCTTAAGATTCTTGATTTAAAATGTAAGGAACTTGATTACCTAAAATCAGTTTCAGGATTTTTCAAAATGCGCCCCCCAAGGGTGAAAGGGAGCAAAACGTGTTTTTTACATATTCCTTCATATGTAAAAAACCGGGTTAAATAATCCACCCATACCTAGCTTTAGGGCCTAGATACATTCCGGAAAAGTTGGCCGTAAAGTGAAAAGCCGTATAACGAATCAATTATTTTGATACAAACTCATACAAATTTAATTGGATCTGTTCCAATTTTTTATAAATAATATAGTTTTTAGTTCAGAAAGCATTTTATTCTTTTTATTTCCTAGAAAAATGCTTACATAAAAATAAAAGTACAAAACAATGTAATAATTCAAAAAATAAAAAAAATCATATGCACATATGTATACATATAATGAAAACCATAAAATAAAATGTTTAAAAACTGTTTTAATGTGATGACGAACATTAACATGAAGAATCACTAAGCTATAATATGCTGCCAGTAAATAGTTGGTATTTGGCGCGATAGATGGTAGCACCTATTTCGAGCATTAATCCGAATAGTCATATCGATTACAAACTAATATATAAGATCGAGTAATCATATCGAGTACAAAGTAATATAAAAGAAATTCTAAAGCAGTTTAATTTATTAATATGCGTATAAAAGAAATATATCCGTTTCCTACTTTGAGATATGAAGGTATATGGTAAAAACACGTTTCGCCTCCCCCCCTCCCCTCCCTCCCTTGGGTCCGAATTTTGAAAAATCCTGAAATTGATTTTAGGTAATCAAGTTCCTTACATTTTAAAGCAAGAATCTTATGGATATCAATTTCCTTCTTTGAGATATGAAGGAATATAGAAGATACTAAGTGTAAAATATTAACGGTATTACTATACGTTAACTGTGCTTACCATGTATAACTGTAACCTAGAGGTTAACTGCTAGACAGACATGTGATGTTGTCAGATTAAGTTAGTGTGGTTGATTTTCATGCGAGTTTTGTGATACTAGCAAAAGATAAGCTTTATTTGATTTTTAACTCTTTATCAGATTTACTTATATTTCTGAACCGTATTTAATTTTGATTTTTATATCTTCTAAAATGCAAGAATATTTATGCATAAATGGGGATTTTGTACTTCATAGTATTTTCCCAATCCCAGCAGATGGTGCATGTCTTTTTCGTTCTCTCTCTTTTGTCATGTATGGTACAGATATGATGTCTAGGGAAGTCCGGGAATTAATTGTGAGTCATGTGGTAGAGAATTGGGAGAGATTTGCTATAATGTCTCATGACATGAATGGAAATAATTATTCTAACTCTGCTGAATATTTTTCCGAAATGTCAATTCTCTCCACATATGGCAGTTCTTGCGAATTGTCAGCAGCAGGTGAACTGTTCAACTTTGTTTTTGAGGTGTACCTCAATGGTGAACTATGTCACAGTTTTGGTGCTGCTGGTAACCCAATAAGGAGGCTGCGTTTTACCTCTGCATGTGACCTCTCGAGTGGGCATTTCGATGCTTACTACCTGTCACAGGAAACACAAGCCATGCCATCTTTCCCTCAATCTACCTCACATGATGCATCACTTTCTAATACCAATCAAGCTACTAAAAGACGTCGCTCTAGATGTACTCATGCTCAAAGGAAGCAGCAACTTAAAGATGCAAGAAAGAAGTATGCAGAGAGGAATCCTGGGGTGAACAGGGCAGCTGTTGCACGGTACCATAAAGCTAAGCCTGAGGTGATCAAAGCAGCTGTTGCACGGTACCATAAAGCTAAGCCTGAGGTGATCAAAGCAGCTGTTGCACGGTACCAGAAAGCTAAGCCTGAGGTTCACAGGGCAGCACAATGCCAATATGAAAAAAATAATCCTGGCAAACGAGTAGAAAGGCGAGTACTTCCATGGCAGGTAAAGGTTCTTTCAGGCTTGGCATATGAGCCTGTTATTGATTATGAAGCAGATAGCATGGTATCCCTGGGCACTATGAACCACAAGTGTCAGTACTGCAATGCCCTGAAGTGGGCAGACGAATCTCCAGGAATGTGTTGTAGTGCTGGCAAGGTAAACCTACCTGCATTTGAACCTCTTCCTGAGCCTCTCAATAGCCTGGTAATTGGCAACCATCCTGAGCACATCCACTTTATGGAGTGTGTTCGGCAGTATAATGGATGTTTCCAAATGACATCATTTGGAGCTAAACAGGTTGTAGAGGAAGGTTTAATGCCAACTTTCAAAATTCAGGGACAGGTGTATCACTTGATTGGAAGTCTACTTCCATCTTCTAAAGAAGCCCAATTTCTTCAAATCTATTTTGTGGGTGAGGATGAAAGGGAAGTACGCTTAAGGTGTAGTAACTTTCCTGGTGTAAAAGACGGATTGGTCAAGCAACTGCAAGAGATGCTAAATGACGTTAATAGCTACATAAAAGACCTTAAAACTACCCTGGATAAAGTGCCTCCAACCTGCAAGAAGTTTGCAGTTGTTATCCAGGCTGAAAAAAAGCCTGTCGATGCTCATGAAGGTCGCTTTAATGCACCAACAGCAAATGAGGTAGCTCTGGTGATGGTTGGCCAGCAGTTTCAGCAGCGAGATATCGTGCTCCAAAGCCACGATAACAAACTGCATCGCATCAGTGAGATCCACCGGTCATACGATGCTCTTCAATACCCACTTTTGTTTTGTCGTGGCGAGGATGGATACTCCATCAATCTGGCTCAGCACAATCCTAAGACCAAGTTGCCTATCAAGAAGACAATCTCTGCATTGAGTTTCTACTGCTATCGCATTATGGTCAGAAAAGGAGAGGACAACCACCTATTGTACTTCTGTTCCCTCTTCAGTCAATTTTTAGTAGATATGTATGCTAAAATAGAGACTGAAAGGTTAAACTATATCAGGTTTAACCAGGCAGAGCTGAGGGCAGACAACTACATTCACCTAAAAGATGCTGTAGGGGAGAAGGATTCTGATGCTGCTCAACTGGGTCGGAAGGTAGTGTTCCCATCATCTTTTACTGGAGGACCTCGCTACATGCATGAACGGACTCAAGATGCTATGACATATGTCCGTCACTATGGGCGTCCTGATCTGTTTATCACTTTCACCTGTAACCCCAAGTGGAAGGATATTACAGATGCATTGTTCCTCGGACAAAAGTCTCATGATCGGCATGACATCATAGCAAGGGTGTTCCACCTAAAAGTAAAAAAAATGATGAATGTCTTGACCAAGGGCAGTCTGTTTGGAGCTGTACGTTGCTTCATGTTTTCTGTGGAGTGGCAAAAGCGGGGTTTGCCTCATGTTCACATCTTGCTGTGGCTAGAGCAACGCATATCCCCTGACATGACTGATAATGTCATCTGTGCCGAAATACCTAATCCTCAGCAAGACCCCCTTCTCTATGACATTGTCAAGGCCAACATGATTCATGGGCCTTGTGGCAGCCTGAAGTGCAATTCTCCTTGCATGAAAGGTGGCAGCTGCAGTAAAAGGTACCCCCGTCCACTTCTAAGTGACACCCAGACTGGTAATGATGGGTATCCACTATACCGAAGGCGATCTCCAAAAGATGGTGGGTTCACTGTAAAATGCAAGGGAATGGAGTTGGACAACAGCTGGGTTGTACCTTATAATCCTGTACTGTCACGTACTTTCAATGCTCACATCAATGTAGAGTATTGTAACTCTGTGAAATCAATAAAATACATTTGCAAGTACATTAACAAGGGCAGTGACCAGGCAGCTTTTGGTCTAGAGAATGAGGAGGATGAGGTGAAGGTCTACGAGAGTGGCCGGTACCTCAGCAGCTCTGAGGCAGTTTGGAGGATCTTGGCATTCCCAATTCATGAAAGGTACCCCACAGTTCTTCACCTGGCTGTTCATCTCGAGAATGGTCAGCGTATGTACTTTACTTCTAAGAATCTGACTGAGAAGCTCAAAAACCCTCCTCAGACAACACTCTTAGCTTTCTTCGAACTATGCAAAATTGATGACTTTGCAAAATCCCTTCTTTATTGTGAGGTTCCTTCTTATTTTCTGTTTAGAAATAATAAGTTCACAAGAAGGAAGCGAGGTAAAGATGTTGATGGTTGGCCAGGAGTGAAGAAAGACTCTGCATTGGGAAGGGTTTATGCCATTCATCCTAAAAATGTTGAGTGCTATCATCTTCGCCTGTTGTTACATGAGATTCGTGGCCCGACATGCTTCTCAGATTTGAAGACTGTCAATGGTGTCCTCCATCCTACATTCCAGTCTGCATGCATAGGACGCGGTTTGTTAGATGATGACAAGCAGTGGGACTCACCTTGGAAGAAGCTGCCCTGTGTGATTCTTCTTTCAAGATGCGGGAGCTTTTCACGGTGATGCTGCTCCATTGTGAGCTCTCAGATCCCCTGAGTCTTTGGGAGAAGTACAAGGACAGTCTTTCAGAGGACATAACACGCCAAGTAGAAAGACAGTTACAAGGAAATGTACAGCATGTTATGGATGAAGTATACAACAGATGCTTGGTGCTGATTGAAGATGCAGTATTGTCTCTGGGAGGACAAGATTTGACACAGTACTCTCTTCCTAGACCAAAAAGATCTGGTGATATCTTGGGGAACAGGGACTATATGAGGGAGACCAGCTATGACAAGAATGCTTTGGTACAAGTGGTTTCGAATAAAGAGAGTTTAATAACAATTGATCAGCTCTCTGTCTATCGTCAAGTTCTTGCCAGCATTCAGTCAAGTGTTGGCCATGTCTTTTTCCTAGATGCTCCAGGTGGTACTGGAAAGACTTTCCTCCTCAACTTGCTTCTTGCAAAGGTAAGGAGTGATTGTGGCATTGCCTTAGCTGTTGCATCCTCTGGCATTGCTGCTACATTGTTGGAAGGGGGTAAGACAGCCCACGCTACCTTCAAACTGCCCTTCAATCTCATCCATAGCGAAATTCCCATGTGTAACATTTCTAAGCAAAGTGATATGGCACAAGTGTTGCGGGACTGCAAGCTTATTGTCTGGGATGAGAGCACCATGGCACACAAGGGGGCTTTTGAGGCACTTAGCAGAACTCTTAAGGATATCCGAGACAATGATGGATTGATGGGGGGGAGTCACTTTGTTGTTGGCTGGGGATTTCCGCCAGACTCTGCCAGTAGTGCCAAGGGGAACTAGGGCAGACCAGGTTAAAGCATGCATCAAAGCTTCATTTCTGTGGCCCTTCATCACAAAGTTATCTCTCAGGAAGAACATGAGAGTGCACTTGATGGGTGATGTCTCTGCTGGCCAATTCTCTGAACTATTACTGAAAATAGGAGATGGAGAATATCCAGAGTCTGAAGGGAAAATTACCATCCCTGCAGGTATTGGCTCAGTTGTGACAACCCTAGCAGCCCTAACAGCCAGGATATATCCTGATATTGCCAATATCAAGGAGAAGTCCATGGACTGGTTAAGCGAACGTGCTATTCTGACTCCAAAGAATGATAGTGCTGATAACATTAATGAGAGTCTACTGAAGAGTTTTGAAGGTGTAGAAATGACATACAAGTCTGTTGACTCAGTCTTGCACATGGAGGATGCAGTCCATTATCCTGTGGAGTTTCTCAATACGCTTAACCCTCCTGGCCTCACAACCCATATGCTTCATCTCAAAGTGGGGGCTCCAGTTATGTTACTGCGCAACCTCAACCCTCCAAAACTCTGCAATGGTACCAGGCTGCAAATAACAGCCCTTCAAAGGAACGTCATTGAGGCTACAGTGTTCACCGGCTGTGCTCAGGGAGAATCTGTTTTAATACCCCGAATACCACTCATTCCATCAGATTATCCCTTTGAGTTTAAGAGACTGCAGTTCCCCATCAAGGTTTGCTTTGGTATGACTATCAACAAGTCCCAAGGACAATCGCTGAAGATGGCAGGGATTTACTTGAGGGAGGAATGCTTTTCACATGGCCAGTTTTATGTGGCCTGTTCCAGAGTCAGTTCACCAAGCAGCCTGGAAATATTAACACCTGAAGGTAAAACTACCAATGTTGTATACAAGGAAGTTCTAAAATGAAAACTAAAAAAAAAAGGGATAATGCGTATAATATTTTTTAAATTTACCTTTTTTTTT